>CM075003.1:18234832-18255822 GCA_037576675.1 Pangasius sanitwongsei
ACCATATATATTGCCCTCCCAGGCAAACGGGGCCTGCGTGACCCTTTCGAACACCTTATCGCCTAGCCCCATAACAGGAACAGCCTTCCAATTAGAGTTCAGGACTCAGACACAGTCTAAACATTTGTTTAATCAAGCCTTTTGTGAATAGTTTTTTCACTTGCTGTTGCTGAGGATGGTATCATTTAAAAACCATGAAGATGGCTTTGGACTGCATTTGATATGAACAGTCTTGCTACGATGGCTTAGGACTTTAATTGCTATGATAGCTTTAAGACTGCAATTGCCACGAACAGTTTTGCAGTCCAGTCTCCATCAGTGAACAGTTGATAACTTCAACAGTGGCAGTGGTAGCTCAGTGGTTAGCATGTTGAACTACTGATCGGAAGGTCATAAGTTCAATTGCTACCACTGCTGGGCGCTTGAGCAAGGCCTTTAACCCTCAGGTGTATAAATGTAAGTCGCTCTGGATAAGGGCGTCTGCCGTAAATGTCAACAAAATAGACTTCATGTGAAAATCATAATGAATTTCCTGTTTACACAATTGCACTTGTTGACCATGTACACAGTTATAGAAGGGAATTATTTATAATTTTGCTATTTGCTGTCATCCAGATGAGGATGGGTTCCCTTTTGAATCTGGTTCCTCTCAGTTTCTTCCTCATATCAGGGAGTTTTTCCTTGCCATTGTTCCCTCTGGCTTGCAAATTATGGATAAATTTACAAATTTATGTGTTTAAAATTTATATCCTGAATTTATATATTTCTGTAAAGCTGCCTTGTGACAATGGCCATTGTTAAAAGTGCTATATAAATAAAATTGAATTGAATTGAAGATAAAATCTCATAAGACTATGTTCACAAATCATTTGTTTGTCATTACTTTATGGAGATTTTTTGTGTTTATAATTGTGACTTAGATAAATACAAGACCACATTTTTTAAAGTAATAAACACAGAAATCCTGGTAATTCCAAAGGGTTCACAAACTTCTTCTTGCAACTGTAAGCATGTGATATGATCTTTTCAATCAGGTAGTGACAGATGTGAGTAAAAAAGAAACTGTGTGATGAGAAAGGAGGAAAACCTGTTAGCTAGAAATATACAGCAGTGTAGTATAAAAACTACAAAACATTTAAGAATGCTGAATACAAATTTTTCAGTCACTGTCATTAGAAAATATGGCTGCCAATCCCCCCAAAAAACCTAACTGCACAAATGTAGCCCAAGTTACTTGGACATGGCTAGCTATCTCTGCTAGATATCACCAACAAACTACCATTAGCTAGGCTGTAGCAGTATCCTTTCTTTTTTATTTCAGCCAATAGATTTCAGTGGCTACCTGAATTACAGTTTTATTGTCACAGGTTTTATGCAACCTTGTCATTCACAAACATCCATTATAGGAAAATGTGGCTGCTAAATTTTTTTAAACTGCATTACAAATTTGACAGTAACATTGACTCAGCATATTTACAACATACATTAAATTACAACCTGATCATTTAAGGTAAATGGAAATGTAATAAATAGCCATACTCATCTATAATCTAAACAACACCCAAACCCATGTAAAACCTTACCATCTGCTATGTATTTATAATCTTTGAAATTATAAATACTCTGGTGGGGCTAGGGTGACAGGTGAGAGCTGATTTGAAAGACTCTCTGGGTCTCTAATATTTGGAGTGAGTGGGACCAAGTGGGCCTGAATCTCTGGAATCTAGTTGCAAGTTGCGGGTACAGATTTCAAAGATTATAAAAATAAATCAAGTTCTAGATATAAATGATGCAAAAGAGGTTCTGTATTTGATAATAGGCAGGTAGAAAGATACAGGTTTAAGATTTCACAATGCACAAGAGAGAGGCCAGCAGTCACTCAAAAAGAGTGGCAGGATTATCTAAATGCAGCAGGAATAAGAAGTATACAGAGAACAATAAGCAATATACTGCACCGCAGTCATCTCTGTACCTACACCCCACACAAAACTGAGAAAGGAGCATAGAGATGTGCATCTAAAAGCACTTAGAAAAATCAGACCTCTTTTGGAACAATATACTCTGGTCAAATGAAACAAAAATAGAACTCCTTAGTAAAAATTCAGCTTGTCATGTTTGGAGAAAGAAGGGTTACACATATGATCCCAAGAACACCATACCCACAGTGAAGTATAGGGGTGAGAGCATCATGATATGGGGCTGTTTCTCTGCAGACAGTACTGGGGCATTACACTTCATCGAAGCAGACATGAATTGAGTGATGTACCAGGACATATTAGAGGAAAATTTTGTCTCATCGGCCAAGAAAATGAATCTGGGGAGAAGTTCTTGGATGGCCGAGTCAATCTACTAATTTGACTCCCATTGAAAATTTATGGAGGACTTTGAAATTGCAAGTCCATCAGAGGGACCCTTGTTGAATTGAAGACAGTTTGTCAGGAGGAATGGACCAAAACTAAACCACAATGCTGCAAAAAAAAGGGGTCAAAATGCAGTTCATGAAAACAGGTGCCAAAAAACTACCCAAAATAGAGATAAGGTGTATCTTAAACTGACACACTGTCTGTGAGCCTGCAGTGCGTTAGACTATTCATAAATAACAGCTCCATGCTGACAGAGGTGGTATTGCTTCCACTGTAGTGCAGATGTCACTCTGCTGAGGATTAGGTGTAGTGTAAATCAGCGCAGACAACACAATATCCATCACTCTTAGGACCAAGGCACATTTACATCCTCTTCACATTCACAATTTTCACATGATACCATCTGGCATGTGATCATGGGATTGATGGGATTTAGGCCAACTCTGGGGTTTGTCTTACAGATTGTGCTTCACTGGATCTATAGAGCATGACACTTACATGCCTGAGTCAATGGAGAGGCAAGAAAAACATGCGAGTAGTACAGCCCAGTTAATACCACTAATGGTGACTTTCATTTCCCATTCAGCACGTCCTCAGTGTTGTTCTTTATAATTCATATAATTATGCATAAAATATATTTCTTAAAATGTTTCTAATTAAAACTCAAAAGAACCCTAAATGCTATTAATGCAATCTGTAATCTGAAATTTGTACTGTACAATGCATTGCGTCACCATAAATTGCCTTTTTAGTAGTGCAGTCATTGCAGGCATTCTGTCCTCTGTCTTTTATTTACATACATAAGCCTATCTCTGTCATTAGTTTTATAATCATCATGCCCTTAGATGTTCAAATGTGCTAAATTGCTAAACAGAGTTGACCTCTTCTACTTTCATTTCTGTCAATGACTTTGAAGCTTGGTCTACATCCTTCCAAACCATTTTCCTTTAAAATGGTTTATTCACACATGCAAAAAAAAAAAAAAAAAAAAAAAGGAAAAAGAAAACACTGGGAGCAGGGTGATGAGACAAACCCACAATGAATCCAGAGTAATCATATTAATTAATAAAAAATAAATGCTCTCTAAATACCAAGGCTGTAGAGGGCCACATGTCCAGATGTCAGTCGGTCTGGCTGTCTAAATGTCCAAGAAACTCTAGAAAAATGGGACAGTCTTTTGCTGTGCTGTAGAACTTCTTTTGAGCTTAAGGAAGTCAACAATTAATGGGAATAAATGTGAATGTATTACTATAGTAAAGGTCGATTCTCAATCCCTTTCCTCATTTCCCAGATTTAATTAGACTCCTGGAGGCAACACCAAGGGTGCCACCGTACTCCTAACACAATACTTCCACAGGAAAACTCTCTCTCTCTCTCCTGGCCATGCTGTCACACTATATTGCCTTTCCTACTGAAAGTAGTCCATAAAGTATAATTTGCTATCTCCCTTTCTTGTTTTCATTTTGGTGCATTACATTAACATTAAGGGAAGACCAATATATTTCTTTCATACTGAGGGAGAATAGCTTGCCAGCTACTGGCAGATGGATCATTTAAGGATATAATAGGCCTATAATGTCTAAAAACCATTGAATCCCAAAACAAATAAGCAGCCTAATGCATAAACCACATACTGTGCACTAAATAGTATGCCTAAGTAGCAATAACACCAATGGGTTAGTGACATGCTATTTATTATAGTAGTAAAGAGTTTGGGACACAGTTGCTCATCACATCACAGTGAACATGACTGTGACTGTCACAGTTACTGAGAACCAGATGAAAAAGCAAAACCTCTAGCTAGCATCAGCTGGTTAGTTCTTGCTGTGGCTGTGACTGTGTATTGTCAATACTGCTGTATGCTGTATATTTAATGTAATCTTTGTATTTTGTTCTCCTGCCTGGCAGTAAAGTTTGGCATGAGCCAGATAGAGTTAGCATGCTTGCTAAAACTAAAACCAGAAAATAGAGACACAGATCAGATGACTATTATTCACTAACTTCTCATCAAATTAGAGCTGTTCAGTTTCTTGCTGTTCAGCAACAACAACAACATAAAAAAAACCTAAAACCCCATCTATTCTTCTTCATGAACCACTTTGTCCTAGTCAGGCTCAAAGTGGATCTGGTGCCTACCCCAGGCAAATTGCCTGTGAGGTGTGAACACACCTTAAATCAGTCCATTGCAGGGCATCATGGATACACACACTGACAGACTCCTTAACACCTTGTGACAATTTAGCATAGCTAAACCACCTACCAGCATGTTTCTGGGAGGTTGGAGGAAACTGGAGAACTTGGAGGAAACCCATGCTCACTGGGGAGATCATATGAAACTCCATACAAACAGTAACCTCCCACTCATATTTACAATGCTTACACTCTCACGCTTTCTCAGTCTCTTTCCCCTCACCGAGTAAAGGCTTTTTTTTGTCTATCTAGCCTGACTTCTTTCGTCCCTGAAGCAGGAAAACAAGTATATAATGTTTGGTGTTTGACATATCTGAGCTGCCATATAACGCGAGCATACAAATTGCTCAGGTTCAGGTTATACAGTATATACTCAAGTTTTCCCCCATTTTTAACAAAAAAGCCTATGCAATATAGCTTCAAGAAGTAACTAAATATCTAAACTTACGCTCATGTGATCCTCCCACTAATGTGGGCTTTGAATCCAGGGTAGTCATGCTACCAATCCATTATGGCTTAACACAATTATTATTAGCCTAAATTTGGGACGCAAACTATTTGGATGAAAATGAAACTGGGTTATGAACTAAGGGCTCTGAATGATAATGAGATTTTGTAGAAACCCTTTTTTTTTCCTTCTCTGAAGCAGCTGGCATGTACGTGGTAATGTGAGATAGCCATATGGTTCATTACAGGATCCTACGGAAATGTTAGTCAACCCTGCCATCAAATGTGCCAGTGTTTGTTACACAACTGGGGCCAGATAGCCTTTTGTATGCTTGAAAAACAAAATAACTGTTGATTCAGCTGTTCATTTAAGGAGATGCAGTGGGAAAATGCACTGCTAACAGAGTGAGAGTATTTGAGAGTAAGTTTTGGGTTTTTTTTTTAATGGCAACAGTCAATTTATATTTTACACTAAAATCCCAATTGGATAGGCTAATTAGGTTTATTGAGACACTGTACTTTTAACCAGTGCTGTAGAGGACACTGGGGATATTGCTCTATTCGCACAAGCCTTAATTGTTTCCTTTTGCTGCTCACCTTCAAATTTACTTAAAATTGGGTTTATACACAATGTCTATTCTCAAAAATAAATAAATACGCAAACAAACAAACAAACAAATAGGCATTAATAATAAATAAATAAAGCCTGTTCTCTGTTCTCACGATAGATAAGTGTGTGTGTGTGTGTGTGTGTGTGTGTTGTCCTGGATGAACTCCAACCGCGAGTGTGTGTCTAACACAACACAAAATCCTGTCAGGACAGTCGCAGCTCACGAGCGCACTCTTTAAACCCAAGAGCTCACGCGCAGAGGATGCTTTTATTTGTCTCGAGCGAATAATGTTAGCGCATTTTTCACCTCTTCTATGCACGAGCCATCAGAAAGTCCCAAATGAACCTCATCTCTCGCTCCGTTTGCGCGATGGCAAAGTGCGTCGAAGTTGCGGGAGGGCTGAGGAGAGTCGACCTAAATTATGGTCGCAATTATCTTTATAGACCCAGGGGACAAGGCGGCGTAGACAGGAGGAATTAGTGAAGGAGTAAAACGATTAAAACGCTCGACCCCTGTCTCCAGACAGGTTCGCTCATTACCGCGATAGAGGACACGAAGAGCAGAGGAGGCTGAATGAGGAGAGAAATGCGGATAACGCCTGGGAAAATTGCGCCAGCTTTTCGTTGCATCATTGGTAAGAGCCCATGTTAACTTTCCCGTAAGTCGCATGTTTGTTTGTCATATTGCTCAACTGAATGTGAGGGGAACCGCACACTTCCTGTTTTACGTTTTGAATAATGTGTAAAGTTTCCATGTGCGTGTTGAGGATCACACTGCTTCCCTGTTCGTTATGAATCTACCCCTGTGGTTTGCTAGCAGCTTTGTTTTGATCCGCGCTGTCACTGTTGGACTGGGAGGGAAACCTGCAGTAACAGGTCATGGTGGATTTAATAATAGCGTATTAGTGTACCTGCTGGTGTGAGAGCTCTCATTTATAGCATGTTGTCGCTGAAAACCCAGGTGGAGAAAAGATTTATAGGCTAGTAAGAAATATTTATGAAAATATGAAACAATATGAAAATAAGCAGTTGCTAGAGTTCCAGCTTTGTGGGTTGTACAATAGCCTACTGCTTTCATTCTCAATGATACACGTATTCTTTCCTTTTTTCACCTGGAGATATCAAGAACTATCTGAAGTGACTCATGGTAGTAAGCTTAGGTAACTGAACTTCCATCCATCCATCCATCCATTTTTGTGTACCGTTTGTCCTACACAGGGTTGCAGGGAGCCTGGAGCCTATCCCAGGGGACTCGGGGCACAAGGTGGGGGACACCCTGGATGGGTGCCAACCCATCGCAGTGCACAATCTCACACACACACTCACACACCCCGGACAATTTACTAAATTTTACATTTTATTTATTCGATAGAGACAGTGCTCATTAACCAACAGTCAGATACTGTAAATAAGCCAGAATTAGCCCAGCAGGCTAATTTTCATCTGTTGCTCCTTGCCAAATTATAGGGTGGCAACCTAAAATTAAAATCTAATAAGTTATCACAAAAAACAAACACATATCAATACAATAAAACCATACAGTTGAAACAAATCCATGATTAAGTAATGATTTAGAGATGCAAATCAGCCTACAACACATGTCTGTGGACTGGGGGAAGAATCCCCCAAAGCACAGCGAGAACATGCAAGCTCCGCGCACACAGGGCTGAGGCGCGAATCAAACCCCCAACCCTGGAGGTGCGATTTACAGAAGTGCTTTGAAATCAGGGTCTAGGGTCTACACAGGGTCTACACTTCAGCTAAAATTGTATTAGAAAGAAGTTAGCAAAACAAGAAAAATACACAAGTCAAGGGATAAAACAACACCAAAACAAAACATAGATTAGTGCTCATTTAAGTGTTTGGTAAAGAGGTAGGTATTTAGTCTTCATCTGTTCAGACAGATAGGGAGGTTCACTCCACCACTGCTGTGCTACAGGTTTGCAGGGAATGTGGTGAAGAGCAAGGTTTTTGTCTCTATTGCTACACTCACTTTACTACAGTAGGCAGTCATCCCGATAATTAGAAGGAGGTAAAACGGAAGAGTCACAGTTAAAACAAGAACCTCTGACAGTCAATCTCATTTCCAACTGAGCCAAATTACTGGTTCAGGGAAAAAATCTGGCTCCTTTCATATTCTTGCCACATGATTCAGTTTTTGGCTCGTCTGCCCAAATTGTCAATTGATATTAATCCACAGGCTTGTACACACACATGTTGGTGCTCGGGAGCTCAAAGAGGAAAAAAGGCACCCTCCATCTCATAACTTTCACCACCCACACACATACGACACCCACTACTCTTACCTAGTTGTTATTCATAACTTTGCCTTGTGTTCAAGGAAGACACAGGACATAATACAGCTAACATTAGATTTGTGGTTTCTTCAAGAAACACATGTTCTTTCAAGACGCGCTGTAATGGCATTGACAACTTTCAAGTATGTCACTGCCTTAAATTGATTTTATGCTGTGTGATTGATTACAGCAGTCTTTTAAGATTATTACCTGTCACACTGTACAAGATGAACGCAATCAAAATCTTGGCAGACTTCTATAACAGACTGTACAATAACATTTTTTCCTCCATGTCAGATGATACTGTGAACATCGTCTAACAATAGACTTGCTATTAACGAAAATTACTGCCTTCTGCAGTCAATCAGTGTAGTCTGGGCTCATGCAGAAAACAGGATCGCATAAACATTCTTCAGTGTGAGCTTGAGGTAATAAGGGTATTTTTCTGGCCATTAGCATGTTTTCTTCATGTTTCACCATTGCCATCACTGCTTTTGTAGCTGTCCCGTGAGTTTCACATAGTCTTATTCTCCTGCTGGTGGCTTTTAGACAAGTGGTTTAGTAAGCCACACTCTGGTATTTGAATAAAAAAAATTCTGACACTACCAGATCTTTGTTGTCAGCCATCTTTGATCACAATGGCACTAAATCGGAAACTGGTGACCATGTCACATTATGCATTCTAAGACTGCAAATCTCAGCTCAAGACCAAAGAATTCTTTTACTATATTAAAGTAGTTAGTTAAACATATTTACTATGTTTTTTGAGCGAACCTGGCTTTAGTGTGGCACGTGGCACAGATTCTGTTACCTTCACTTCGGCTTCAATTCACATAGACATCACATACAATGGATATAAAAAGTCTACACACCCCTGTTAAAATCGCAGGTTTTTGTGAAGTAAAAGAATGACAGATCATGTCAGATCTTTTCTCACCTTTAACGTGCAATTGCAAAGTATACAGATAAAGTGAAAAACAATCAGAAAATATTATAGGGGAAAAAAGAAAAATAAAAAACTTACAATAACCTAGTTGCATAAGTGTGCACACCCCTAAACTAATACTTTTTTGAAGCACCTTTTGATTTTATTACACCACTCAGTCTTTTTAGGTAAGAGTCTATCGGCATCGCACATCATAACTTGGCAATATTTTCCCACTTTTTCTTGCAGAAACATTCTAGATCCATCAAATTGTAAATCTCTTGTGCACAGTCCGCTTCAGATCACAGATTTTTAGATGGATTCAGGTCTGGACTCTGGCTAGGTCATTCAAAAACATTGATCTTTTGGTTAAGCCATTCCTTTGTTGATTGGGATGTATGCTTTGGGTCAATGTCGTGCTGAAAGGTGAAATTCCTTTTCATCTTCAGCTTACTAGCAGACACCTGAAAGTTTTGCACTAAAATCGGCTGGTATTTGTAGCTATCCATGATTCCCTCCACCTTGATAAAAGCCCCAGTTCTGGCTGAAGAAGAGCAGCTCTAAAGCACGATGCTGCCACCACCACGCTGCACAGTGGGTTTGGTGGTCTTTTGGTGATGTGCCTTTTTTGGCACCAAACATACCTTTTGGAATTATGGAATTATTATACCTTTAGGAATTGGTCTCATCAGACCATAACACATTTTGCCACATGGTTTAGGGTAATTTAGTTGGGCTTGGATGTTTTTTTGTGAGAAAGGACTTCCGTCTAGTCACCCTACCCCATAGCCCAGACACGTGAAGAATACGAGAGATTGTTGTCACATGCAGACAGTACTAGTCAGATATTTCTGCAGCTCCTTTAATGTTGCTGTTGATCTCTTGGTAGCCCCCCTGGTAAATTTTGTCTTGTCCTTTTGTAAATGGAACGTCCTGTTCTTGGTAATGTCACTGTGGTGCTCCATTTTCTCCACTTGTTGATGATAGCCTTCATGGTGTTCCACGGTACATCTAATGTTTTGGAAATTTTTTGTACCTCTCTCCTGATCAATATTTTTCGACAGTGGGACCCTGTACAGGCTTTTTCAGCTCTTTGCAGACCATGGCTTCAGCAGTCAGATGAAACCAAGAAGATGTCAAGAAAATCCTACAGAAACAGCTGGTCTTTATTTGGGGTTAATCAGAATAATTTCATTGATGACAGCTGTATGATTATTACATTTGAAAATGAAATTGAATGTCATTCTGAACACAGCCACATCCCCAATAATGAAAGGGTGTGCACACTTACAAAACAAGGTTATTGTAACTTTTTTATTATTCCTATTTTTCCCTAAAATGTTTGATTGTTTTTCACTTATTTTTTATATGTTGTAGTTGAGAGTGGGAAATGTTCTGACACGATTTATCTTGGTTTAATATTTTTCATCACAAAAACATGCCATTTTAACAGGGGTGTTTTGACTTTTTATACCCACTGTAGACCTTAACCTTCAGTGATAAATGTTTTTATTACAGGAACAGAATTAAAGATTTAAAAAAAAAAACTAGACAATGTCTGAGATTCATAGTGCTGGGCAAAGACTAATTTTACCTTTTGGGGTCATTACAAACCTTGATAAGATCCCAGATCTGCAAATCTCAATGGAAAGCCTTGTCATATAAGCTCCTTGAATTGGGTTTTTAAAAAAAAATGTTTTATATCATTTACCATATTTAAATTTGAGAAATATGACAACTACACACATATTAAATTATATCTATTCACATGCCAAAAATGAGTCAGACTTAAATACACTTCACTGAGGGGTATTTGCTTATTATAGAAATGGTCTGGTTTACTTTTGCTTATTTACTGAGACTACATTATTTAAAACATTGCCTTTTTTGCCCTTTGAAATCTCAGTAGTGGGTAAATTAATATTATTGTATTGTCTCAGGCACTGGTACAGACTGAAAGCAGGGGCACAGCAGCCTGCATTTGGTGAAAGTTTCCTGTACTGGGAGATTAAACAGCAGATTGTTCTACCAGTAATGTGCAGTGAGGGGAGTTTCTCAGTGAAGGCTAAAGTGAGAAGACTTAGGGAAAATCCAAATGAGCATTTTAATCAGCTAACTTTCAATACGTAGCCAGTGTCACAGTCCCCACCTGCTGCTTGATTTATATCTGACTCTGTAATTCCTGGAGTGGTTGCACTGATGGTTTGTTTTGCTCAGTCACTCTGTCAATATTGCCTACCAAGCTTCAAATTAATTAGTTTGTGATTTAAGAGCACCAATTATACGTGAGTGAGAATCTGATGAAAGGCTGCATTGTACAGGTGGTGTTATGCAACTTATTATACACATCACACATTTACAAGGCCTTTCTTTGTATATGAGCTAAGTAATCACTTAATGTAAATATATCTGTGGTAATCCCGTTAAAATGTAATATGTCACTTCACTTCATATAAACCCTGTAGATTCAAGACAACCACACATTTAGTTTTGGCTTCAAAAGCTTTCCGTGTGTGAAAGATTGCTGGCAGCAATCAGCTTGTCGTGGTTCAGCTGTCACTTCCACATTTTTATTTACATTTTTGTTTGTAATCTTGATGGTGAGAAGCAGAGGGACTGCCCAGACACAAATCTATCAGGAAACAGTTTAACCCTTATGCAGTTAGAAAGCTCCATATAAACTGAAACTGGCCAAACAACCCCTGATCCAAGTATATGATTTCATTCGAAGCTTACCAGGAATCTCAGGCTGGTATACACATGAAACAGACTTGAATCATACTCCTCCCCCAGCAACAGGCAATTCCTATTACATGAATCTGGTCTGAAACCAGGACTTTGCAAATTATATCAGCTCTAACCGACCAGCATGTGTGTCAAACAGAAGCCAGCTGTCTGCTCTCTGTAAGGGATTATGCAAATATTTGTTTGTGAACTGGTTATATGGTGTCTAATCCACTGCATTCAGTAGGGGTACACATTGCTTTAAAAAAAATAATAAAAAAGCTCAACCTTTAAGTGCAATGAACAAATGTAATTACCTTATTACATTAATGCATACATATTCAGTTGTATTGCACGGGTCATCCATACTCCCGGTACAAGTGATATGTTTACATGCTAGTGCTGCCAATCAAACATACAAAGGTAAAACTAGAGCCTTTCATTAAAAAAACAGTCCATCACAGATGTATGTCATCAGTGCATGTCCCGTTTCTCTACGCAATCTTTTTTTTAGTCAGCCATAGAGTAGAGCACAAGGCTGAAATAATAATCTTCAATAATCTTCAATTTAAGAATATGTTCTGTTAGACTTTGGATTAAGCTTCCTTTAGCTCTTTAAAAATGTAGCCAAGAAAAGTGAATGTCAATGTCAGTTTAACCAAAGACGAAAAAAATAAGGTTATCCTGTGTCTGTTCCTTGTTTAAACACAAAGACAACAAATTGGGACATTTTTTCCCATTGTGTCTTGCAAGAAATAAATCAAATCTGACTAATAAGCCAATACAGAAAGCTGCGTGCTTTCACACCCCACCTCTGCATGTGCAACAGCCTTGGGATTGATATTGATGTATATATAAGCAATGACTAACGTAAGCATTTTTGTTATGGGCCTGAAGCCTTTGTACACAAACCTCATTTTGTTTTTATATCTCTCATGCACTCCTTTAGTTTAAAGCATAGAAATCAGTCTGTTCTGCATATACTAAGAATAAATCTGAAAACCTATATTATATACAAATTTGCAGTACGACGTGAGGAAATCCAGAGGCCTTTCTTATTTGTTTTATAACTCATATTTGTGTATGTTTTTCCTTGTGAGAATGTTCGAGTATTCATTCACAAAAATGACCAAGTGCAATCAGGCATAAAATATTCCTTGTGAGTGTTTATTTGAGTACAAGAACAGTTTTTATACAATGCATAGAGTAAATGCAGATGGTGAAAATAAAATGCTGCAGCAGACAAGATGATAGGAAAGCAAATTTAAAACTTAATAATAATCAGATTTGTAAAAGACTGTATTAGTCCCTGGAATAAAAAAAAAAACACTCTTCTCTTTCCAATATGGCTAAGAAAAGACCATAAATCATACCTTATACATGACCCTTCAACTATTACTTTACACCTTAATTACCATATTATTTGTTTTACATTATTGTTTCCCAGTTTGTCCCAACAGGCTAAGTTTCTGGGCTTGGTCCTGATAACCTATATAAAAATATGTCACTTCTGAGGCCCAGGATAGAAGGCCATATCTTTATAGACATTTACATATAGTAATTCTAGGCATATTAAACAAATATCAAACAAATAAGAATCACCTAATTAATTAGTCATATGAATAAAACAAAAGAAATCTGCATCAAATATCAATCTGTACCCTTTCTCATGGGGAAAACACTCAGGCGTTCTGTCATCTGCTATCACTCATTCCTGCACCTGTTATTTGCTGTAGGAGCCTTTAATACTCATGAGTGCAGTCCTGGTGAATTCTTCAGAGTGTGGAAATGGCGCCAGTTGCTGGAGCAATAAACAGCTCTCTCTCACATGCGCAAACTATTGTTGTTTTATCTATGGAATTCTAATTGGGGATTAGTGAGCAGCTGGGGTTAGTTCTCACACAGGCAAGGTAGGAATAGCACCAGTGTGTAAAAGAGGGCAAGCGAGTCAGCATTCCTGGTCTACACATTGAGGTCAAATGTCAGCCTAGATACAGAGGCCAGTGACCTTTCATACATTTCACTGTCTAATGCTTCATGCGCTCAAATGGAATATTAAATTATTGAATATTTTTGTTCAATGCCAGACTGCTTGAAACAGCACTTTTGTCCTTTTCAGACAAAGTACATTTACAAGGAATACTATTCACCCTGTCTTTGTTACTATGATTTCTCTGCTGAGTGTTATAAGAAAGTCATATCTGACCTGGTCCTATGACTTTAGCTGCAACCTAATGAAGCTCTCCAGCCTTGATGAGGTTTATCTGTTGATGAAATTGGAGAACACTGACCACAAATGTGCTAAGAGGAAGTGTACTGTAATCAGGTTGGCAATAATATGGTTTTTAGTTGTTTGTTTGTTGATTACATTAGATTTAAAAAAAAAAATCACACATTTAGGTGAGGTTTGTTGTTATGTATGCAATTTACTATGAAACACAGGGATTTAAAATGTTGTATGATGTAGTGTATATGCCTTAAACCATTAGGCACATACATCAGGCACCTACAAACCATAAAATTTCCAAAGCTATTGTGGATGTTGAAAATGTGGTACATGTTGAGTGAATGAATGAAAAGGTAGGAATAGAGAAAGTAAGAAAGTGAGTCATTCCTTAAGCACTACCCAAGTTTGTGCACCTGTCTAAATCTAACAGAGGGATCAACACTTTCATTTTTTGTAAGCCTGGTTCTCCCTCCACAGATAGGCTGCGTGCTGTTAGAATAGGACAGCCCATTCCAGCATTCTTGCTGCCAGACCCGCATTAGAAGAAGAAGACCCTCTGTGGGAATACTACGCTTGAAGCCAAATTGAATTGGCGTCTACAGTCATGTGCCTGCTGCTTCTTAAATTATATCAAAAAGGAAAATTGACTGTCCTTGAGAACAGCAAGTGACTTTGAGCTGCACAGGTTTGAATTGGTTTCTATGTTTAAAAAACGAGTGATTTATTTAAGGGATTTATATGTTTTCCTATATCTTTTTGGCATGCACCAAATTTAACTTTACTCAAATTGTATTAATTATGTTAATTTAATATTATTATTATTATTGTATTAATAATATTAATTATGTTAATTTAATAGGAAATTGAGTGTATTCAGTATGTTTATTTTGTTTGTGTTGGAGTACATTCCTTAATACAGTGCAAACTGAGGCAATATTAATGTTTATATTAACTCTAACAGACAACACATGATCTTGAATGCTATGGTTATCAGGCTTATTTTATATAACAAAAATCTGAACTATCAGATTAGAAAATCTAAATTTGGACTGTGTTTTTCAGAATGATCTAGATCTGAAATTATAATAGCTTTGAATAATATTGGCTGTATGTTACTGATTATTAACATCAGATGGCTCTACTGTATTCATTGATAGTGTACAACTAAATAAAAACGAGGAAGCTTTTAAAAAATAACACATTAGAGTAAGAGTACCTAATTGCCAGCTAGAATATTTGGGAAAAACTACATGCCATGATTATGTTATGTTGCTTGGTAGCAAATAGCCTTCATTTAAAATATTGTTTAAACTTTAAAAATCGCTTGCTCTAGTATGTTTTTCCAACATTTGTCCAAGTTTATAAAGTACACATTAAAAATGCACAGCACAACAATTGCAACAAGAACAGCTATTACATCAACAACAAGAACAGCCACTACATCAACAACAAGAACAGCCACTACATCAACAAGAAGAACAACAGCAGCAGCAACAACAACAACAACAGCAATAATAATAATAATAATAATAATAATAATAATAATAATAATAATAATAATATGACTACACTGCCTTCACTAAACTCCCACCATACTGCACTTACAATTAGGTTTAGAGCTAGCATGTGACATTTTTATAGTATGTTAAATACATATGTGTCACTTTCTTTCTATTGGTAACACAGTTAAACCCCAAATAGATCAAACTGAGTAGGGAGCAAAAGTAAACTTGTTTGCTTGTATTTTCAAACGGTGATTGTACCTTCATAGTATATCACATTGCACCCCTAGCAATATTAAGCAATGTTATTATAATGTTATTCATTTGATGTTGATCTGCTCTATAAATCACTCCTAACTGAGACTGTTTCTGTGGTTCCAACAGGCAGGAAGTAAGATGTTTGTGGAGTTGTGTCATCAGAAGTGGGTCTCTGTAGTAGCACTCCTGCTACTATACTATTTGCAATTATCAGCATCCAATTTCCTATGGCCATGTCCTCAAAAGTGTATTTGTAGGCAGGACACACTAGAGGTCAACTGCTCTTCAAAACAATTAACAGTTGTTCCAGAAGGATTGCACATCAGTGCCAGGCGGCTGAACCTTTCTGGCAACCGCTTGAAGACACTGAGTCGGCGACAGTTTTATGGATTAACCCAACTACAGGAGCTTGACCTTAGTGAGAACATTATATCTATGATTGAAGTGGAAACATTTCAGGGTCTGAAAAACCTACAAATTTTAAAAATAAAAAACAACCGGCTTAAGATCATTCCAGTTGGTGTCTTCTCTGGTTTGCCGAACCTTCTCAGCCTGGACATTAGCACGAATGAGATACTTGTGTTTCTAGACTACACATTTCAGGAGATGGTGAACCTACGGGAAATGAATGCAGGGGAAAATGACCTGGTGTTTATCTCACAGAGGGCCTTTGTTGGTCTGCAGAGCTTACAGGAGCTGAACGTGGACCGCAGTAACCTTACCTCTATCCCTACTGAAGCATTTTCTCAGCTCCAAAGCCTGACCAAACTGCGCCTACGGAGACTCAACATTAATGTATTGCCCAACAATGCCTTTCGTCGGCTGTACCAGCTGCATACACTGCAGATACTTCAGTGGCCCTCACTAGAGACTTTAAACAGCAACAGCCTTATGAGTCTAAACCTCACCACCTTGGTTATCAGTAACTGCAATCTGAGTGCCATACCATATGCCTCATTGCGCCATTTAACACACCTGATCTACTTAGATCTGTCCTACAACCCTATTACATCTATAGAGGGCAATATGCTAGGGGAATTGGTCAGACTTCGGGAGTTCCACTTGGTAGGTGGAAAACTGCTCCGCATTGAGCCAGGTGCTTTTAGGTGTCTGGTTCACTTTCAGCTGCTCAATGTATCCTCAAACCGACTTACAACCTTAGAAGAGAGTGCCTTCCACGCAGTCGGGAACCTACAGACCTTGCGGCTAGACAGGAACCCACTAACTTGTGACTGTAGGTTACTGTGGGTGGTGCGACGCCGTTTGAGGTTAAACTTTGATGGTCGCCAGCCTACATGTTCTGCACCTGAACGTGGTCGCAAACGGGAGTTTCGGGACTTTTCAGAGGCAGAGCTCCCAAAAGTGTTCATCTGCAGACAGGCGTGTATCCTGGAACGTAAGCTGCAAGAAGCAAAGGTGGATGAGGGAACAAATGTGCAGTTTGAATGCAAAGCAGATGGGTATCCACCACCCTCTATAACTTGGTTATCACCCCAGCAGATTCCATTCAGCAGTATGGGGAGAATACGAGTGCATACAAATGGAACTCTGGAAGTGCGTTATGCCCAAGTGCAGGACACTGGAACTTACCGATGTATTGCAGCTAATGCTGCAGGGAATGATAGTATTTCTGCCAGTCTTCATGTGAGGAACTCCCCTCGAAACTATACAACTCCCAATTTCTTTGATGAGAGTTGGGTTGAAACCTCATTGCCTCCTTCCACCAACTCTTCAGCACAAGTGTCAAGCCCTTACCCCTTTGATGCCAAGACACTTGTCATTGCTACTACTATGGGTTTCCTTTCTTTTCTAAGCTCTGTGGTCATCTGTTTTGTGTTTATGTTCCTCTGGAGCCAAAGTAAGGGCCAGATTAAGCACACAGCCACCATTGACTTTGTGCCACGTACTTCTATGGGAGGAGGTGGAGATGGTGCAGACACAGGGAGGTTTACAATGAAGCTTATCTGAAGTCATCTAAGGAAAGGGTCTGAGGATAGGTAATGTATGATAAAATATCCAGAATTGTGGATTCTGTAAACTGTACTGAAATACTGGGGGACAGTTTGGTAACATTACATAAGCTTGTAGTGTACAGCTGCCTTCAATTCAGTGTTGCTGCTAGCTGGCATTCTATGGGGTCAGTACAACTTGGAAAAAAATCACTGCTGAAACATTAAAGAGCTTATTTATCTTGGAAAAAATATAGAAAGTAAAGTTTGTGTTACCATTTAAAAATTGTAAGAATTAATTGGAGAAATTTACTCCAAAACAAGCATCGCCAGAGATAATATGTATATTTTGATCAGGTAATGTGTATATTTTAAAAAGTATAGTGTTGTAGTATACAAATTATTTACTGATTCATATTTGCATTGTGGTTTTTGGACTAAATTAAACTAGATCAAAATATAAAACTTCACTTAAATTGTCAGCTGTGGTATATTTTCCTGGGCTGAAAAAGTGGTACATGTTGTGAATCCTGTAAATGCATGTATTTTTGACCTTGTTTTTTTTTTTTAATTAAAAATCTTTAGATGTGTCCTGCCAATGTATAAATATCGTAATGAAAAGAGTATGATGTGATCAGGTGACATGATGCTTTGCAAAAAAATGTAATGTACATATTACACACTTCTGCTACACATTCAGCTGATTTGCAAAATACAGATTTTTTTTTTCATTAAAACTATTTAAGGACTATGCTGACCTGTCCACTGGTCATTGTTCATTATTTTGCATGAACCTTTTTGTTGACAACTTTAACCTTTTTAATATTGAATTCTGATTTTTTTAAAACGTTTTTTATTTTTTATTTTAAAGTATTGCATTGTAGTTCTCTAACTATAGTCCTGTACCTATAAATATCTGATTGCAAATAGTTTCTTACACGTCTTAATTCTAATCCTAAAGGGACAACAGTACTGTCATGTGAAAGAAATCCGATATGACTTTATATAAAAAGATTGTTATGCTTCTGTATGTGAATAACCCTCCACCAAGATACATGTAGATGGTGGAGTGAAAGTCTTCAGGACGGAATGGTGTGAGGAACAGATGTGCTCAACTGAAGGAAAAGAAACACACACACACACACACACACACACTTCTATCCTGATGGGATTGGTCTCTTAAATGATGGCAGTGCCCCCATCCACAGGGTACAAGGGCTCACTGAATGATTTGATGAGTATGAAAATGATGTAAATGCTATGGCCCTTGCAGTCACCATTTCTCAACCCAGTTGAACACCTACAGTGGCTAAAAAAAATTCTACACAACCCTGTTAAAATTGCAGGTTTTTGTGATGTAAAAAAAAAATGAAACTAAGATAAATCATGTCACCTCTTCTTCCACCTTTAATGTGATTTAGCAACCAACAAAATTCAAGTGAAAAACAAATATAAACATTTTAGGGGAAAAAACAAAGAAAAAAAATTATGATGTGGCTGCACAAGTGTGCACAACCCTTAATGTATACTATTTTTAAAGCACCTTTTGCTTGTAATACAGCACTCTGTCTTTTGGTGTAAGATATGCTAAGTTTTGGTGTAACTTAGCATATCTTGATTTAGTAATTTTATTCCAATCTTAGTTGCAAAATGCTTCATATCTCTCACATTGCAAGGGGATCTCCTGTGCACAGCCCTCTTCAGGTCATTCCACAGATTTTCGATAGGATTTGGACGTGGGATCTGACTGGGCTGTTACAAAACATTGATCAATTTCTTCTGTAGCTATTCCTTTGTTGACCTGTATTTGTGCTTTGGGTTGTTATCTTGCTGGAAGGTCTTGCAGAGGCCTGCTGTTTTTGTGCCAAAATAGATTGTTTTTTGGAACTATCTATGATCGCCACAGGTCTTTTGGAAACCCCCAACCCCCAAAGTTTTCTTCTTGTCCTTTTCTCTATTTTAGAGAGACATCCTGTTCGAGGTAATGTCACTGTGGTGCCTTATTTTCTCCACTTGTTGATGATGGTCTTCACTGAGTTCTGTGGTACATTTAATGATTTGAAATTCTTCTGTACCACTCTGCTGATAGATACCTTTCAACAGATCGTATACAGGCTTTGTATGCTCTCCGTGGACTATGACTTCAGCAGTCGGATGACACCAAAATGATGTCAAGAAAATCCTACAGAAAAAGCTGATCTTTAGTTGGGGTTAATCAGAATTACTTTATTGATGATAGGTGTATGATAATTACTTTTGGAAATGTGTTTGAATCTGATTGGATTTTGAAACTGAATCTGAATTCTGAGGACAGTCGCATATATATAAAAGGGTAGTGTACTTTTTTTTCTTTTTTCTTCTAAAACTTTTCTATTTGGTTTTCACCTGAATTTTGTTGGTTGCTATATCACATTAAAGGTGGGACAAGATCTGTCATGATTTATCTTGGATTCATTTTTTTTTTACATCACAAAAACTGCAATCCACGGTATGTGAAGTTTTGGACTAATGTGTTAGCACACTCCACCACCATCATCAAAACACCAAGTAAGGAATATATTTTGGAAAAATGGTGTTCATCCCTCCAGTGCGGCTCCAGAGGTTTGTAGAATATAGTGCAATGATGCTGTGCTGGTGGCTAAGTTGTATGTTTGACTCAATAAATAAATGAATAAACAAAATTATTTAAAAAATGACAAATATGTATGACTATGTTTTATTTATTTCTTTGTTCTCTGTTTCTCTATGTAATTGTTTATTTATGCATTTCTTCTTCCATAAAGAACAGAATTGGGAATGAATAAATGAAGAATTTTACATAAATACAGAAATGACATTTTAAGTAAATATACAAATTGACATATTATATTTGTACTAAATTAAATTAAATACAGAAAAAAATCAATGCCTAAAACAAAACTAAATAATACATACATGTTTTTGATGTTTTTATTTTATTTTATTTATTAGATTATATTAATTTTTTTTTATTTATGTGTTTGCTGTGTCATTTGTGTATTTTTAATTAATTAATTTATTTATTTTGGCAGATTTACTCCTCCAGAGAATGAAGGCAGAAGGCTAGTGTTATGTGTTTTTCTGCAATGATGGCTATATTTAATGCAGATTCTGCTGTGAAAGAATTTGCTCATGCAGTTGCCACAAATAGCCTAGAACAATACTGTGTGTATGACCAGCTGTTTAAACCCTTCAGGATTACCTCTGGAAGACTTAATCTGTTATATAGGTCTGGCTGTGGACATGCCTAGACTATAGATGGATCATCAAGTAATGTAATTTATTAAATACAAAAGTATATTTTCCCTATATAAAAGTCAAACCTGCAAAAAAGGTTAGAAGAGCTTAGTCAGTTTTAAATTAATATAGAATCTCAGTGTCCAGACCTAAAACATTGCATTAATATATATATATATATATATATATATATATATATATATATATATACTGTATATATATATATATATATATATATATATA
>CM075003.1:18255922-18271931 GCA_037576675.1 Pangasius sanitwongsei
GTGTATATATATATATATATATATATATATATATATATATATATATATATATATATATATTCTGTATATATATATATATATATATATATATAATTACAATTCAAATGAGAGATACTTTATATACCTATAAATAATAATGCATGTGTGCCTTTCTTTAAATCTATGGAGTTATCTGCACTTTTATTCATAGATAGGAAGATCTGGGCTTTTCAAGGTCCATGTCATTAACAGTAGTATCCACTGAGTGGCACAAAATGCATAGCTGAAGAATCGGCTGCCTGTGCCTTAACCATCTGAAATCATGTTCCCAAACATTAGGTTGTTGCACAAATTGAGTGCAAAAGTATGTCTTATTTCTCTATAACCATCTTTCACGAGGAATTTGCCTTCACTATTACTAATACATTAAATAAAGTGCTTGATTATTCATTCAGGTTCTTGGATTATTGAACAATGTCAGTCGGTGTAGCATTCATAAACAAACAGTGCTTGCAACTTAACATTACTCCTTTCTTTTGCCAGAGACTCTTTATCACATACCAGATTGGAATATAATCTCAATCCCAATGAGCCTGAAAAGAAAACTGAAACTGTACCTTCTGTTTTCACAAATATTAAACAAATGGGATATATTCCTTATTTACATGTAAATTATTAGAGCCATCCAAATACAGTGTAAAGTACAATTCCACAATGGAAAACAATGTCAATATCCACAACAACATCAACATTGCAACTTTAGTCAGACAAAAAAAAATCAGAAAATTGCATCAAAGAAGTTTTTCAAGTATCATCATTTTCAAGTATTATCACAACTTAAAGAACTGTAAGGAACTTTAGTTAAACAGGAGATCCAAGCAGCAAATATACAAGTCTTAAAGTATACAAGAGCTTCGCTCACATGAAGAACTACTAACAGGTGACAGCTACTTTGCAAAGCCTAAACATTTTCCTTAAATGGCTCTAGGGATGTCACTAATTCGATTATGCTAATAATTTCTTGTATCCTACATTTCCTTACCTTTCAAAAAACAATTTAATTTGATACAGCTCATGTGTCAAATCATCAACAGTTGCTTTACAAAATCTCAGTAAACACAAAAAGGCAGTCTTCATGCAAAAACTGCTGCTGTTTGGGTTTAGTGCTTGGATGCCTCTCATAATACTGCAGTTTGGCTTTCAGAAGTACTGTCCAGGACTAGATGGTACAAGTCTCCAAAAGCCTTCTTTGTGATCTTGGTCACCACTTAGCTCACCTGCTGAAGTGATGATAACAGGTAACATACTATTGGTTTAATGATGCCTTTTTAAGGATCTCAAAAGTTACATTGCATTCCACTGCAATATTTGTCCATGTCTTTCCACAGCCCTTCAAAAAAATAACCATTCCTATACCATGGATATACATCAGGTAAGAAATGAAAAAGATTAAAAGCTGTTGCAAGTGATGATCAAGTTGCAAGTGATGATCAAGTCAAATGATGACAACAGCAACAGATTAGAAAGAAATTAAAAAAGCCACCATAAGTGCTCTGAAACTTAGAGCTGGCATCTCAATCACAATTTGGTTCTACTACCATCTACTGAGAGAAAACTTTTAATCTTCTATGTTATAACAGACAGAATGCCTGCAGACCAGCCTTGTGTCTCTAGTTTCTTTATACTAGCTCTCATAGCTGTCTAGTGTAGGCCTACATGCCTTTCTGAGCTTCTAGCCACTTCTGGCTTGTATACGAACCATTCATAAATGTATACAGCCTTTGATGCAGTGATTACAAACTGTCAGCTGTTCTGATACTGTCCACTATCAGTCACTGTCAGAAGTTAAGGCAGTAGGTGTTGCATTGAACATAAAATGCATGCCGCATTATACCCGCATGTTCACCTCAGTGAGTAAAACTGAGCCCACACAGACTAATATGAACCAGCGCCTTATTTAACATGTTTGTGGTTGTTAACTGGTAAAATTCTGAACAGAGACTAAAGCATGGACATTAATCAATGCAGGTGCATTTCATTAACATTTAAACAAACTTCAATTCCATTCACACATGTGATAGTTTACCTTGTTAATATTACTTCTAACTTGGTAATGCTGATAATCATGTTTTTTATGTTAATGTTAGATGCAGGAACCTGAATGTAAAGAATTACCTGTTTTTTTTTCAGTAGATAATGGAATTCTCCCACTATGGAATTGCATTTTATCATGTTACTACTCTTACAGTCTACTACTCTTAAATACTTTTTCAAGAGATGAGGTGTTGATGAAGTATTGGTGCTCCTAAATGCAGCTCAAGTAGGCTATATATTCTACTTACATTTTTACACTGGTACTGATGAGATCTCACAGTATAGAGCATCTCTCTCTCTCTCTCTTTCTCTCTCTCTCCCTCTCCCTCTCTATCTATCTATCTCCCTCTCACACATCTATGTGTTTAGGGATGTGACGTGCAGTCCGGCTTCCTCTCAGAGAGCTGAGAGACAACCGCACTCAGATCAGGACCCAGGTTCGTACTGCGTGCTAAAGAATAACCCGACCAGACCTTCACACATAAAGCAGCGCTTTTTTTTTTCATTGATTTCCCCCTCCGTAGTTTTCAGGACAAACTTTTTCTTCTGTTTACAGCATCTGATATTGCATCCAGCATTTCAGCATCATGCATCCAGCCATTCTCTGGACAGCCGTGTTTTCTATAGTTGTGGCTGAAAAATCCCCTCGACTGAAATTTACTGTGCAAGGTAAGACCCTGTTTTTGTTTTGTTTTTTTCATACATTTTTGAGGTAAACATGATGGGCTACGTCACCTGTTTCAGTTCTGGAAACGTCTCGTGCTGCAGGAGGACAGAAACGCCTCGTTTTCTCCATCATTGCCTTTGTGTTGTGAAGTAGCCTGCTAGAATAATGAACAGTGCTCATAGTTACACTTTGCTAGGAAAAGGGATAGCTGAGGTATAATGCATAGGTAGCCTATTTTTGCTCACAAATAAATGATTGCATGAATGAATGAATGAATGAATGAATGAATGAATGAATGATGGCGTGCCAAGCTGATGATACCACACTTCTGGAGCGGCTGGCAAATAGGTATTGATTTATTGGCCCTGGTTCTGAGATTAAGTAATGATGTTTGCTTTAGGTAGACACTGAAGATAACCGTCAGGTGGAGATTTGTTGGCTGTTGAAGATGCATGGAAGCCTAGTTCATATCCTCAGTGTTAAATCAACACCTACAGGTTACACATACATTTGTAAACATTATTTCGCCATGGTCAAACGTGCACAGGTGGCAGTCCCTGGTGATACTACTGCATTCATCATGCAGTTTTTGTAATAGCTTGTTTTTGTAATAGCTTATAAAACGTTGTAGCCTACACACTGTTGATTAAAGCAAATCACAAAAAAAGCTGCGCACACTGCGTCTAATTAAAAAAAAAAAAAAGTAATAGGCAAAATGTTGAATTCACTCTTGCAGTGGCCATTTGTGTATACAGACTGAAATAAATATGAGGCGTGTGCATTAACACAGGGGATTGTGCTGTGTAGTCCTGTAGTCATGACATGTGTGGAGACGAATGGGATGATTCACATATTTATGGCTTCGTCTCCATGGTAACGACATCTTGACATGCGTTGGTGAATACTAATAGTCTAGTAGTTGGTGGAATGAGGATGAAAGTCAGAGCAGTCTACATGCAGCTTACTGACAAGAACACGACAGGAAGAGGGTCGTGGCTTGACTGCCAAACATATCCAGGGATCAGCTGGTTCCTGGTCAGGTTCAGACTGCTCCACATGCAGCATGTTTGTGCATACAGCCTTACATTTTTGCATTTGATTTCCGGTTTGCTGTTAAGGGTAAGAGTAGTGGATGCGCGAGCTGCAGCGCTGCATTGCAGGTACGAGCTAATGCAGATGATGCCATTGCAGCAGCGGAGAGGTATTTCAGAGACAAAACAGAAGTACATGCGACCTCGTAAAGACACACACACACACACACACACAC
The DNA here is from genome assembly GCA_037576675.1 of Pangasius sanitwongsei. Lineage (NCBI taxonomy): Eukaryota > Metazoa > Chordata > Actinopteri > Siluriformes > Pangasiidae > Pangasius > Pangasius sanitwongsei. The sequence goes on from CM075003.1 coordinate 18,259,930, forward strand.
ACACACACACACACACGTATTATATATTCTATGCACGCTCAGTTCCTTTTAAAGCCATCTCTGTAATGAGAACCACAGCCAACGGAGATGGGATCAGGATATAAATGTTAGCCTGGATAATTATTTTAGACAGAGGTTTCTGCGCTGTTTGAGCTCTCTTTAAATCCACTCTACTAACAAGTCCGGTTTGTGTTGCATTTCCATGTGTTTCTTTGACACAATTCTCCTAGAAGGAGGGCTGTTTTGCGGCTGTCAGGACCATGCAGAGCAGCTATCGATCTCCTCCTCTCAGAGGCCATGCAGTGAATTCAGAGCATGTCTGTATTCACAAAGGAGGGTGATCCGATGACCAGCTCTACTTCCACTGTAAAAATATAATATATTCTGGAGTCGACGATTGGCAGAATGCGTTATTTTACTGACCTTACTAGCATACTAGTTGTTACTTCTGATATGAACCACAGACAAGAAACAAACAACACCTGTTGATGAGTACTTTTGCTTAAGAAGCATTGCCATATTTCAGAATATCAGTAATATAACTATATTCATTTGGAAAATTGTACCAGTGCGTGTGACATTTGATGTTGGTAATAGTGGTGTATTGCCCACACATGAAGAATCAGGTTTTCTTACATTAAACTGTTTAATGTACTGCCAAATGCAAAATAAGTGCTATTTTGCTGAATGTATTTCTGTTTTAGCAATTTATATAAACTAAGATTTGGACAGTTGCATTGATTTAATTAATGAAAATTGTAGTTACATTTAAGTGCAAACATTTGAATTCATATCCAGATGCATACGTGCTTTAAATGTACAGTATTGTGTAAAAGTCTTAGGAACCTTATTGTTTGCTATAAATGATTATTTTTTTAATTTCTGCATTAGTGACTAAGTATAGAAACATTTTATATTTCCAAACATTACTTTTCTAACCAAAAAAAAGTAATTAAATTTTACAGAAAAATGTTTGTGTATCAGTAAAGAAAGCAACACATTATGTAACAAAAAAACATAATGAAGACTACTGGGCTTTGAATGAAAAAAAAAAAACTGAAGAAGGAAGTGCAACAGTCAAAGTCTCCAGAAGAACTGTTGCAGATTCTCCAAAGATGCTCAGTAAAACGTATCAGCTAATTTAATTATAAAACTGAACTAATTTAATTATAAAACTGAACAAATTGTACCTAAGACTACTGAGCAAAGCATTGTCACACACAATATTAACTTTGGTTATTACTGTTTACTGCTCTTTATAGAATTTTTTTTAGTGTAGAAACATTTGTTTTCATTATTTTTGAAGGCATCTTTGCTTTACAGCATTTCTTTGCATGTGCCTAAGACTTTTGCACAGTACTGTATGCCAATATTTGTATTGCCAATACAATACCAGTTTTATATATGTGGCCCTGAACCTCTATAAACTGCCTTTCAGAGCCAGCAAGGTTTCACTTCACAAAACCAGAGAACTACATGACAATGTACCACCAGCAGGGGAGCAATGTTCTGTATGTGGGAGGGCAAGCAGTTATTTATATGATAAACTTCACCCAGAAAGGAGTGCAAGAAACACAGGTATGGGCCTAATGCTGACACTGAACTCAAACACTACCCTCTGTATGTGAATAAACATATAACAAAATGTATAAATGCTAGCTATAGACACTAGGTGTTGGAATGTAGATTAAAGAAGATTACTGTTATACTAAACATAGTGCTCAGTGGTTAGATTCATTTAAAAAGAAAAAAGAAAAGAAAAAGAAAGCCAGTTTTACCTTTAGCCCTATGTATAATCTTACTGATTCACACAGATATCTGCAGTGACTGATGAAAATACCAGACAAAGTTGCCTCGCCAGATCAGTATCTAAGGTAAGAGAGACACATACAGCTAACTGCTCACATTTTAGCATTTGTGAACATGCGAACACCTAATATCACATATGCTACATGGATAGAGCTCATGAATCTACATGAATCTACGAGTTTTATAATTCTCAGAAAAAATACTGACATACTAACAAGCTTGATAAACCAAGTCTTTTGTGATTCTCTGTTTTGACAATGAAACCCACACTTCTGCCAGCTGTATCAAAATGTAAACACATCCAGTATGTTTTGTGTATGGACCCAGTTTATATATATGGACTTTTCAGCCAGTTGAGTCAGTGTAGAGAGCAGGGTACAGTGGCCTCATTCTCATTCGACAGAAATAGTCATATGTGATGAGAAGCACATCACTCACAGTCGACTGAATGAGGTTATGTTTTAAGGTCAGTGACAGACATAATTTTGCTTGCAAAGATCAAATTTCTTTACAAGGATCAATTAAATATTTGAAGAAAAGCTTACTGTACAACATGTCTTTAAGATTTATTTTTGCAGTTTTCAACATCACAGTGTGATTGTGAGTGATAATGTGAGGAATGTATTGCCAAGCATGTACAGTCCAGGGTTTAAGCACTCAAACGTTCTAATTGTTCTTATGTGTTCTTTCCACCTGTGAAGATGGAGTGTGACAATTTCATCACTGTCATTGAGAAAGTCAGTGACACCTTCGTGGTGTGTGGGACCAATGCCGGCACTCCAAAATGTTGGCAGTTGGTAAGGGGCTAAATATTTAATTGCTCTGGTATCATTCAAAGAAAAACCTGCATTTATGCACATACAAACACTTACTAGAGTTTTAAAGAAATAACCTGTTAATCTTTTACCAAATTCATATGTTTTAGTGAATTCACCCTAATAATGTTGCTGTTTTCAAAAGCTCCTTTTTTCCTGGTTGGATGTTATATTGAACAATTAATATTTAATATTACAAATGTTGACAGTTTAAAAGAATATCATATACAACCTTGGCTAAAGAGTATGGTGAAATTTTTACTGACTTACTGAAAGTGTCTAATGAGTCTTGCATGCATCTGTTCTTACATTTGGAGCTTCAGTTGTGGTTTTTGCTGACACTACACCACCTTGAGAATGCTCATAACATCTTATAGTTTAATGTGGTGCAGGTGGTGTGAGAACATTATAGACATATAATAGAATTTTACTTTCCTCAAAGTCCAAGTGGGAATGTGTATAAAATAGACACAGTAATTGCTTTGACATTTCATGTTAAAACTGACATCTCTTGCATCAGGTGAATAACACTGTGCTCACCGATATGCCTGATAATGGAAAGAGGATATCAGCCTCAGATATTTCTCCGACCATCCCCTCTCAACGCTCTGTCAGTCTCTCAGCAGGTAAAGGAAGTGGTCTGAGTGTTCATTGGTCATGAATGAAAATTACAAACAATTAATGAAGTTGTAGATCTGTATGTTAGTATCATTTTATCGGACATTGTTGAGGTCCAGCATCCCCTTTTACATAGTCAAAGTTGCTGTTGCACAGTCCTCTCTCTTTGTGTTTTATTCTCTTTACAGATGGGAGCCTGTATTCTGCTTTGTCAGCTATAGGAGAACAGCTTGGCTCTATACGTCGCACATACAGCTCCAACAAGCTGCTGAAGACTGAGAACAAATGGCTGTTGAGTGAGTGGCCTGAGGTTACAAACTGTATTAAAATGTGCTAAAGACCAAGAACCAAACAGTTAAATGTCTCCTACAACCTGGTTACTGCTCAATCTGAAGACCATATTTCAGCATTGATAATTGTTCCCAGTGCAGTTCATGACCCTGTTATTTATATTCAGTTTGCAACATTACACAAACTGCTGAAAATAATTCTATAGCACGCCAAGATTTAAGCTTTTGATTTTCACTTGAGATGAGATGAGATGAGATGAGATGGCCTTGTAGCAAGCATTTGCCTGAAGTGTGTGTTAAAAGGGTCATTCATTGTATGCTGTGCCTTTTGAACCTCAAGAAACCTGTTAGTGCCTTTATGGTGCAAGCACTATACAGCATACTGTATACAGCTGCTCCAGAAAGTATACAGACCTCTTCAGGTTTTGTGTTTATTGTGTTATAGATTTAACTGGATTTTAAATGGATAGAATTGACTTTTTTCCATCAGTCTACACACAATAACCCGTAACAACAAAGCAAAAAACAAATTTTGCAAAATTTTGCAAATTTATTAAAAATAAAAAACATAAAACTCTAATTTAGTTAAGTATATAAGCCTCAGTTGGATAAGTATAAATATCCCTGACTAAGGCACTTGAACAAATTGAGCTCATGGTGCTCCATCACTGGGAATTGGAAGAAATCTGGAACCACCAGGACCTTCCCTAGAGATGGCAGTCTGGCCAAACAGATATACTCCATTATGGCGTTTAGATGGAAGCCACTCCTGAGTACCTTTTGGCACAACAACGACACCAAGCATACAGCCAAGACAATGCTGGAGTGGCATTGGGAAAAGTCTCTGAATGTCTTTGAGGTGCCCAGCCAAAGCCCAGACTTGAACCCCATGGAACATCTGTGGAGAGACCTAAAGATGACAGTTCAAAGATGCTCCCCATCCAATCTGATTGACCTTGAGAGGATCTGCCAGGCAGAATGGGAGAAATTGCCCAAATCAAAATGAGCAAAGCTTGTACAGACTTATCCAAGAAGACTCTGAAACTGTAATTGCTGCCAAAGTACTTTACAAAGTACTTATTAGAGGATATGAATACTTGTATACTTTGTAAAAAAAAAAAAAAGAAAAAAAGATAAAGATCAATTTTTGCTTTGTCATTATGCATTTGTGTGTAGAATGGTAGCAAAAAATAAATGTAATCCATTAAATATATCCAATTAAATATATAATACAATAAATTGTGCAAAAATGTAAGGGGCCTTAATACCTTCCATATATACACTGACTGGATACATATTCTCTGTAATTAATGAGACACCAGTAACTATACATTCAGATGTTTTAGTTCCCATGTGACCTAGGTTTTCAAAAAATCTTTTATACTCTGAAACCTAAGGCTTTGCTTTTCATGATTTTGTCTGTAAGAGTTTATGTAATTATAATTAAGGTAATGACAGTGCAGTGACAATGACCTGTCCAAAACTCCTTCTTGAAAAATATAGTCTTTTTTCTGCACAAACATGATGCAAATCTTTATTCATAATTTTATATGAATATATTCATTTTTATATATAAGCAAACTAAACATACAAACAAATTATTTAAAATATTACTTTTTTAAGCTATGCAGTGAAGCCGTTTTCTTCACAAAGGAGAATGTGCACCTCATACAAAGAAAGACACAAAATGTCTCTGCTTTGAAATGAGCCCAGTCCTGAAAAAAGACACTCTCGAACAAAGTTTGCTTCAATCCTTCACAATAAAGGATTAGTTAGCGTGTGAGCATTAATGAAATGGATCTCCCAGACATCAGGGATATATCCAAAATGGTCCAAAATGAAATGCTTTAGCTTAGGGAAAAATCAGCTGCTTGCTCTCTCTCTCTCTCTCTCTCTCTCTCTGTCTCTCTTTTTATCAGACCCTCAGTTTGCTGGAGCTGCAGCCATTCCACCAACACAGAAATACAATGCAGAGATCTACATTTTCTTCAGTGAGATCAACAAGACGGCTGATCTGGATCAAGAACCATACAGGGCCCGAATTGGACGAATCTGCATGGTAGCGAAGTGTATTTGCTTAGGTTTATTGGATATATTGAGGTTGTCCCAACCAGCAAATGATTGTAATATCCGTATAATCCATCAAAACTTACTTTTTCTTGTTTTAAATGGGACGTCATTAGACATTGGAGAACACTGAAATAACTGTACAGATCTTTTGATGGTTTGATGTGTGTGTGTGTGCGTGTGTGTGTATTAGAATGATGAGGGGGGTACTAAGACAGTGCTGCCTGATTCTTGGACTACGTTCCTGAAGGCTCGTATGATGTGTGGGACAGGCAGCACCCCTCAGCAGTACAACAATATCAGGCGGGCATTTGTGCTGACACCCCTAGAGCGTACTGGTATCATGTATGGACTTTTCTCCAATGCATGGTGAGTTTAAGTAGATTTCTAAATTAAATACATTTTTGAAACAAATGCCAAACATGTTTTATTCATATCAACTCAACTCATATCAACTGCATGTGTCTTCCTCTGATTTTGTAACAGGGACACAACTGTAGTCTGTTCATACTCAATTGATGACATTGACCAGGTGTTTGCAAAGTCAAAGCTTAAAGGGTACAACAGCCCACCCACTGGATATCATCATGGAATGGTACACAATGTTCACTTTCACATTCTCAAGTACTCTCAAGTTTACATATACACATGTATTTGCACTTGCATCACAGTTGTGTCTTACCCAAGCTGACACTTCATAAAAAATATCTCTTTGCATGCCGTTTACATTCGTCACTTTCTCATTTGAATCTCATCAAAAACGATTGGATCTCTTCCCCCAGTGTGATCCTAAGAATCTTACAGCAGCTCAGTACCCCAAAATGTTGGGAGTGATCAAGGATCATCCTGAGATTGAGGACATAATACTGCCATTAGGAGAAGCTCCTCTGGATCTGCCCACTGAAGACCACTTCACACACATTGTGGCAAACACTGTGCGGGCAGTCAATGACGAGTATTACAGTGTCATCTACCTGGGCACAGGTGGGGGAAAATTCAAAACCTGTAATGTTCTTAAGGATTTGCAAAGTCTTCAACTGACTATTCCTTTTAAGAAAATTATATTAGACATATTGAAAGGGTATTGTCCTTGTAGATCACAAAGCCTTGGCTTTCAGAATACAGAACATTTTTTTAAACCCTACATAAAAATAAAATTTAAGCATCTGAATGTTATTGTCACTTGTTTCTAAAAGACGGTTTGTTTTTGGACATCACTAACTCACTAATTAAGAATGAATAACATAATGTGCATGTTTCACTCTGTTTTACAGAACAGGGAAAAATTCTAAAAGTGCTCCACACCAATGCAGAAGCATTTATTATATGCCAGTATTCTCTGTTCCACAATGAGGGGCCCATCATTAACATGGCCATCGACTCACAGAGAGTATGTGTTTCCTTTTCTATTTTGTAGACCAACTTTTCTCCCAAGAAAACAAGCCATTTTAAACAGTCTTGTAAACACATTTTAAGTACAGGGTGGAGTGCAGGGTAGAGGTTAGACTGGAGTGTATTGATACAGTATCTGAGAGAAAGACATTAGTTTCAACATGATGAATCATGTAGCTATGTGAAAGCCATGTTGAACAGGCTTGCAGGGTTTTTTTTGTCCTGTATTTTCTTCCAGGGTCACCTTTACATTGGCACAGCAATGGAAGTCCAGCGCCTACCACTGGCTGACTGCAGTCGATATGGAGACAGTTGCAGGGAGTGTATTCTCTCCAGAGACCCATACTGTGGGTGGGACTTGGCTAAAAAGAGGTGCCTGGCAATTCCAGCAAACTACAATGCCACTATTGGGTATGGTTATGTTTTCTCCTTGTTTAAGAAAATAATAAACTGTTTCACATGACAGTATTTTTGTTTGTTCAGTAAACGTACTGTAATGATTATCATTATTTTTTTCATACAGTGGATTCCTACAGAGCCTCGACCAATCCAATGCCTCTGTTTGTGGAGACACTGCAGGTAAGCAATAAAAAATAAGACAAACCATGATTTCTCATAATCTTAAAAAGGCACCCCAACACTGTCTATTTTTTTTGCTGCCAAACCCATCTAAGCAGTTATGATTGCCTTCTTGTGGAGCTAGAGGACTTCTTTGCATTGTAGATAAAGCTATTTACATCATGCACTTTCCTTGCAATGCAAAAATATATGCTGCCTACTAGGCAAAACCAGGCTCCCTGTAAATTCATGAGTCATCACTAGAATGCTTTCTCTCAGAGGTGATCTGAGGATCCAACACAAACTTTAAGAAAATGTGACTATATTTAACATTTAGCAATAATTAAAACAATGCAGTGTCTGTTAAAATCTAATTCATAGGTAATAAAAACTATGTTTGAGATTAAATAAAAATACCAGACTTTTAGTTTCAGTGGTGGAACAGCAACAACAAGTTAGTTGTTGTAATGCTAGTAATTAATGATAATAAACCATGCTTTTTATTTCATGACAAAAATCATATTGATTAATTGAAGCAGTACAATTATTAAATAACATTTTTTGAAATGCTCTTCTTGTGATTTGTCAGCTCTAAAGATACGCAGTACAATTCCTAAGGAAGTGCAGGTGCACAAAGATGGTCCAGTCCTGTTGCCATGTCCCGTTCGTTCCTACCACGCCACCTACAGCTGGGAGAAGGACAACTGCATTAAGCGCTACCCCTGTACCATTTCTGGTTCATCCTGTGTGCTTGGCTCGAACCCTGATCTGCCCTTGAAGGAGGGTGTATTCCGTTGCATGGCCACGGAGAGTGGCCTGAAACAGGAAGTGGTGTCCTACAGGCTGGTGTTTAATGCTGTGCCTCCTGCCACTTCGCCGGCTTCCACAATGGCTCTGTCTCTACTGCTGGCCATGATTGGTTTCTGCCTCCAGTAGCCTGCTAACACACTACCTCAGGCTTTTAGTAGAGATGATTGGAGCATGTTTTGATACCAAGGTTAGGTTCACAGAGCGAGTGTGTACAAGGCCTGTTTAGTCGAAGGACAAGGAAAGTAGGTGGTAATGTATAATTGCATCAGGTAAAGCAATTTTGTTTCAGCATCAGAAAGATTGAAAAAATATCTGAAAGTCACTTTGTACATATCAAAGATTGAGATTGAGTGAATAACTTAGTACACTGAATAACATAATGGGCTTAAGTCTTGCTGCTTTGTGAACCTAACCTGTGGAACAAGCAGGCCTATCTATTCTACATACACCAGATGCTTGATCCTTCTAAATTATGGATATCTGAAGCTGAAGTAATGCTGTAATACAGTTATTCTATTCATTATTAATTAAGCTATTCTTTTTTTCCCCCTTTTTTTTTTTTTAAATTTTGCACACATCAGAAAAAATGACATATACAAAGCCTTAAGAACATGTATTGGGGATCTCCCTAAGCACAATTTACCATTTGAGCAGAAGCTGCAGGACCTGCCTTGGCTTATTTGCGTGCCATCTTTTTGCTGGGCAGGCGGAAAGAAACTATACAGGCAGAAGACGGATCATCCAAATATGCCACTGCATAAAACAGCATCACTTCAAACCTTTACATTCTTTAATTTATACAGAGACCTATAGCATTTCATACTTGTGTGAACATCTGTGATAATTTTTTTTAATAACAATAAGCATTCAATTTTCAAAACGTATGATATGATGGCCAAATATGCTTGAATAGTTAGAATTTTGTATTCGCTGTGGAAAAAAGCTTGTGATTAATCTTACTTATATCGATGTAAATTTAATGCTCTGCATTTGCTGATCTCCACCATTGCTGCCTATGTAAACAGAGGGAACACCTGACAGTTTTATAGTGATGTGACATATGTCTTTAGAGTATATCATTTTTTGTTTTGAGTAAATGTCTCAGTGTCTGATCTAACTATTGTTCATATAACCACTCAAGAGACAAACAGTCAGGGGAGAGGAAGATAGAGACAAAACATCATTCATTGTCTTATTACCAGAACAATCTCTCCCAAAAACAAATGACACCATATGCCATTTATAAATGACTTTAACCTCATTCATTTCAACTCATTCTGTCTCAGAGATCAAGTAATACTAAAATCAATAATTACTAATATAAAAAATATGTAATGTGTGTTGATTGCTATCATTTAATTAAATTTTATGATTGATGTTAGTGTTGTTTATTTAATGTTAAAGATTTTCTCTAACAAAATTCTTCATTTTTCACATAACTCGACTACCAGTGACAGGTCTCGAGACACAAATCAGACCTTATCTGAAATAAACGTTAATAAATGTGGTTAATAGAAAAAAAATGAGTGCATTTTTTCTGGAACAACTCTGTAAAAAATGTGTACTTTTGATTCTCACAGGATCATACGCTTAATGTGTCTTATCAACTTAAAGTTATTGTTTTTAATTGAAAATATAGTAACATGAGCAAATTTTTGAGCCAACTTTTAAATTATTCAGCTTAAAATCCTGTCTTTAGCACAACTTACAAAGTAAATTCATTTAAAATGTTCTTGATTAAATAGAAGGATGTCACTTCAGGGTAAAAGCTTCAAACTCTTTTCTTAATTTGTTGATTTGAACTTTATCTTTTTCTGGAATTTAGGTTTAACATGCCATTATAGGGATGAGTCATTTGTTCATTTTAAATCATTTTACAGATTCTATTGCTATGTACATACGGATGACAGATTAAAGGCAAAACCAAATATAAAGTGTCTTGATAAGGAGATCAATTCACCAGAACAGCTTCTATGTGTCATGGTATAGAGGGTAAACAATCCTTGAAGATCCCCTTCTTAGCCTACCATATAGACGTGCCTTGCACTTTACCATAATATTTTTGTTGCTTGATACCTAAAAACCATTTGGAGATTTTAGAATAGACCATGATGCACTGCCCTCCAAGTATTCCACTATGAAACCATTAATGTATCATTAATGTGATGTAATGTACCCTCTGTAGGTAAGACATACCTCATTATGGCAGTGACTATATACCCGAGTATTGAAATGCAACTTAACTAGGGTGGTAGTGGGATTAAACACTAGTAACAACACGTGTACATCAATGAGACATTATCAGTCTCTTGCACTGTGTCCTTGCAGACAAAGACGGTGAACGGAATGTGAAATTCATAAAAGAAATCCTTGAATACTCAGCTATAGTCTAAAGTAGGGTCTACTGATAATAGTTTAAATACGGAATCTGCAGTCAGCTCATAGCCATTACCATTCAAATGTCAAAACAAAGGTCGAAGGATAGAGGTCGAAACCTGGGAAAAATTGAAAAATATGTAAGGAAATTGAAATATAAGAATTATAGGAGTTAGAATACAAGGAATTGAGTATGAAAACAGGAGTAAGTTGGATACAAAAGACTCAGAACTGCAGTTTTAAGCATGCAAAACTTCACAAACAAAACCCACATCTTCACTAAATGCTAAACAAATGCTAGAGGGGTATACTGTATATACAGACCAGTGAGACAATCATGTGCAACAGGTATAATCAATGACAGTGAGAGATGTCAAGGTACAGCTGGAACAGGAATGAGGAAAACAGAAAGTGGGAATGATTTGTGCCAGGACATTTCTAACAGGTGGCTGCTGAAGCATGCAAAAAAAATACAAAAGAGAGGAACAGAGCAATGCAGACACCATTTAGAACAACAGTTGTCATGGTGTTACACAGCAAACAATTACCAAAGTGAAAATATCTCCAATAAAGTCATATTTATCTAATATTTTTCATTAAGAGTGTATTACACAAGAAATAAGATTATTAGAACTATTTATTAATAAACATTTTCACTAAATTCCAAATTTAAATGGTCCTATTCTATTCTTCTAGAAATAAACACTTGAAATAAGCAAGATTATCAGCCAGTAGAAAAAAAAATTAAATCTTTAAATTAGAAAAATGTATAGAGTAGGCTGCCTAATTTTATATTTATGATAATATATTCATATCAGATACATTCCAAGATATTATTTTTTGCAATGTATTCCAATAAAGAAGACCAGTGATGGAGTCTAGGTCCACAGTTGGGCCTGAGCCTGGGTCCAGAGTGGCACCAGATTCAGAAACAGGATCAGAAAAAGAGATGACAGAAATAGAAATAGTGGCTAAACCTGAAACAGAAACTAATGCTAACTAGGATCGAAGCCAAGTTTGCAACCTTGAAAGACTGGTTACAAGAATGGACGGCAAAGTCTGCTGTAACAAATGGGAGGCTGAATTATAGTCAAGGGCCACAATAGAGTTATATCATTGGTAGATAACCCAAGGTTATCATTATCATTATTCAAACATGCAGGTAGAGATCCACAAAATGAGTATGTAGGTGTAACATCAGTCCACTGAGGCGAGCGTAGTGAAGAACCCAAGTGCAGCTTTTATTTACAAAGTGAAAACCAAAAAT
>CM075003.1:18272031-18283983 GCA_037576675.1 Pangasius sanitwongsei
AGGGTAACACATGACAAGATCACCTGTGGGGCAAGGAACATATGGGAAATGGAGTGCAGAAACAATAGCAAGAGTCCAGGGTGGAGTGCCCTCTAGTGGAGTTCATGGGCACTCCAGCTGGGAATCGTGACAGTAGGAAACTAGAAAATCTAAAACAGCTAGAAGGATTAGGACAGAAGAACTAGGAAACAGAGCAATTTTTACAGTTGTACAAAATAAAAATAATTTTTTTAAAAAATGCAAAACTTTGTGAACACACCAGATAAACAAAGTGGTGCACAGTATATCATGGAGAGTGTCCAGTGTGGGCTGAAACAGGAATATATTGCAGTGCATTCTGACATTGTGACGGCAAAGACTACACTCACCACAGTGAGGACTTTGAGGGATCCCTTGCTGCAGGTTTTAAAAAATAACAGCCATTCTGAGTGCACATCAATTTCATTTATTGACACTAAAGACGTGTTTTACTGTTACAGATGACAACAGAAGGACTAAGCATTTAAAACTTTGCTGCCATTAAATTCATTTACATTTAAAGTGTAAATAAATATCACTATTTTTAGAGTGTATGCATGTGTATGAAATTATTTTTGCATTGATTCAACTACATCATCTGGTTATAAACTGCAGCCAACAATAAAAGGGGCAGAATAAAGGTGAAAACAGCTCAAACAGAATTGTTTTTTTCAGAGATTTTTCCAGTGTTGTATATAATAAATTGTTACTAAATATAAAGTTAATGTGATTTGTATTTAAACTTCCCACACTCCCCACACTAGCAGGTATTGGCTAAGCTGTGCATACCAGAAGCTTGTACCCAGCAGCATAGCCGCCCTTATAGTCCAAGGACTGGTTTTCCTTCCTGTTCCTCATCCGAAGAGAATAAGGAATTTATGACTATGGCTGTGTCTTAGAGATTTTTCCAAGCTGATAGTGAACTAACAGTTGAACTGCAGTGTTCAACTCTGGAAAAGTTCAACTCTGGCTTCTAAAGCTGGATCGGCAATATTATCTGTCAATAGAACAATTTAAATCTTGAAATTTGAAAAATGTAGAGAGGAGGCTGCCTAATTTTATATTTATTTATAATAATATATTCATATCAGATACGTTTGTTTATATTAAAAATAAGGGTTGCTCATTGGGCCTGCAGCCAAAAAAGGCCTGGACAGCAGGATCTAAAAGGTTGACCCTGTGATTCAGAACAAGGGGTTCTACTGTGCATACGTTCTTGTTCAGAAGTAAGGTGGTTTCCATCTTATTCTAGATTCTTATTCTTATCTTTGAGGAGGCTGAACTGCTACCTAAAACTCTTCCCCTTCACATGATAAGGTTATAAGATGTAATGTAATATGTGCAGCAATAGTACTGTTTTGTCTCAGTCTACTGGCACAATGCATATTTCTACATTCTTAATAATCCTAGGACACAGATGCTTTTAAGCTTTTTAAGGACCAGCACTCCAATTCAAAGTTCTACTCTTTGGCCTCTCTCTAGCAACACGTAGCATGTGTTTGAGATGTATGTAAGCGACTCTGTCACCTGGGATGGTCAGAGGCATCAGGGTACTGCCATAATTGGCTCTGATATGCTCCCCACCTTGGAGCAGGCTACTCAGGACATTCCCACCCTCCTTGTACACATTACTCTCTGTGTCAGAGTGAACTCAGTAAAGGCCTCTCTAACACACAGTGAAGCCAAATTAAGATAGATTAATTGGGAATGTTATATTTTGTATAATTTTTTGGAAACACTCGTGGTGCTAAGGAGAGGCCGATGGGCAAGACATTGAGTTATGATGCCTGTCCTCAAAAGGAAACCTTAACAACATGAAAACAAGCTTAATATGGGTCCACAAACAATAATCAATCCTGCAGAAGCATATCTTGAACTGTTATTCATATGAAAGAGTGGCTCTTCAAGAACTGGGTCAACTCTCTCAGATTTAGAATCAGGAGCATGCTCCAAGAGATTCTTTAGTGGTGGTGGTGGTGGTGGTAGTGGTGGTGTGTCAGGGGTGTCTTGGGCCTGCCCCTTAAAGTAGGAAAGTGGCACTCAAACACTTACCAGGACTCTGAGATTAGTGTGAGGCAGGGGGGACTGAAACATGGAACTGGGGTGTGGGTCCTAAATACAAAAAGCCTATTTGTTTGGACTGGTTTTTGTGTTTCCAAAACCTTTGTAGAAGGTCCAAACAGTGACCCCAATTAGTAAGGCTGAGCAGATAACAGACAGTTGCTCTCTATCCTGGCCCAGATGTCAGGAGCACAACCAGGAGCAAAGTGTCAATCAGTTCTTTTACAGTGAATGCCTTCAAATTGGAGGGCTGCTCCAATTCTAGCAGAAAATAGCCAAAGTATTTCCAGGGCATGCTACACATTATGCAATATGCAATAAAACCCTCACCAGGGAGTCATCAGTGGACCCCAGGACCTGAGCATCTGGGACTAGCAAGATGTTTAGTCTGATGGTCTTGGGCCGATTTGAATTTAAGCCAGTTAGACACAAAGTCCTTGTGTTGGTCAATACTGAGGCAGCTGCACATAGCTGGTGCCCATCTTCATCTTCCACAAGATTCAGTAGACTTATTCTGTAACACTAGATCCTTTGGTAGAGTCCCCAAGTGTTGGAATGCATCCCTGACTCATATATCATTTTGTTATGTTCAGCCTCCTATCGTAGACATATCATTTACTCTCAAGTCCACTTACTCTTATGTATTTATATCTCAGAGTTCAGTAAAACTTGTCTGTTGTTCAGTCCAAACTCACATGGAAAATATTAGTAATCTGTAAAACTTAAAAACTGTGCTCTTAAATAAAAAGTTCAATTGTGTGTGTGTGTGTGTGTGTGTGTGTGTGTTTGTCTCTGTGTGTGTCTGTCTGTTTGTCTATGACATTAGCTTTATTGTTAATGTCAGCTGTTCGGATGTGGAACAGCTGACATTAACAATAAAGCTAATGTCACAGACAAGTGGGCAGCTTCACTTAATCTTAGGGATATGAAATGTTTGTTTAAAGCATGTAATTCAACACTTCAAATGAAATAAAATCAAATTACTCCAGTACACAAAACTTCAAGAATCATAAATAGGGGTGAAAGCTACAAGTACTAGTACTACCAGTAAAAACAAAACAGCCTCATTCTGTTGCACTTCCTCATGCACTCGGACTGCTTGGACTCTTTTTGTTAATCAACCAAGAAAGTAGTTGACCTATACTTTTTCACTCAACATATGTCAGACAATAGAGGAATAGAAAACATAATTTAAAAAATGCAAATTTATAATCATTTAATGGTGCTTTTCTTAAGTTTGTGAAAGTGTAACATTGTAATTGCCACTACTATTCACAACAATCCCACTCACCACCTCATCAGTGGTTATCCGAAATCATAATTATAATTTTTATTGAAGATATAGTACAATAATACTTTTGCAAAGTGTTGTTTTGTCAAAGAAGTTTATCTCTTGGAACAACAAAATTTATAATACTCCACTCCACTTTTTGCTCCTCCAGTAATTTTGTAGCTTTAATATGCAGTATCTCTAATTGAGGAAGCAAAAAAAAAAAAAAAAAAAAAGAAAGAAAGAAAAAAAAGACTGACAGCATTAAATATTGCCACACAAAATTTAAAATTTAAAATCCATTGATGTAAGTACTACAGGTAGCATAGCTTCATTTACTGTATGCTGAAGTGACTGGTAATTCAGCTGCTGTCTTGAATTAAATTTAGATATATCTGCATGCATTTTGATTTGCAAAGTGGGATAAATGTTTTAGTTCCCAAGAAAATTTTCCATACTGGGACACTATATAAAATAACTTCATTTTCTATTACTTTACTGCATTCAATGACTCAAAGATTTAACGTTTCAAGGATACACCTACTGCAAAGAAACCACTGGGCAACCAATTGTTTGTTTAGTTATGAGTCTCCAAAAAGGGGAAACATTAAAATATAATGGGTCCATATAAGTTTAATATACGTTAAATCGAGAAAGTCAGCATGTCTTCTCCCACGGTTAGGAAAAAATGATACAAAGTGAAGCAGGAAAAGTTCATGTCCTAACTGAATAGGGAGATAATGCTATTGTCCTCCCTGTTTGTTTATTATTCCATCCAGAGTGCTGAAATCAAAACAATATATAAATCTAGACAAATTTGGACTACAAACTATATTTAGTCACCTTTAAGCATACTTCAGTTACCCAATTTCAAAACACATTTTTTTCTCACACAATGAGTTGCAAGTGTACAAAATATTGAAGCTTTCATGCTGACATGGCTTGCATCAAATTTCACTGGGGTAAGAGAAATATGAAGCATCTGACAATGAGCGTGTGTGTGTTTGGTCACCTGTGGAGAAAATGCAGCACCTATTGGACAAGGTCCAGGAAAACCACCGACCAAACCTGATATTGATGGGTTTCGCCATGACTACACTGGGCCATAAGATGTGCCGCTATACGTCTGTTGCCAAATACAGTGCAGAGAGAATAGTACATATACATATATAGTACATTGACATAGTAGATTATAATAAGGATTACAGCCATGGAATTAAGAAGTAATTGCAATTACTGACAGTTATTTGAAAGGTAAATTCAGTATGACATCATAACTACACTGACTAACAACAACAACAACAACAACAATAATAATAATAAGAAGAAGAAGAAGAAGAAGAAGAAAGTGGTTGCCAGAGGGACCACCCCTGGCCACCTCTTAGTTATGCCCATATGTTCTTTACGGGTCCCCTCGAGGGACAGTTGAAACACTTTTAATGATTCTTAATGTTCTTAGAGTGTATACACTAGACTGCTTCTTGAGAGTGGCTGTCGTCAGAGATAAAGATCTTTTCAGGACAGGTCTGCTTGGCAGTCGACGGTTATATAGTTGTGTGCTATTCACCAGTAGCTCCTCGCCGACTACATCTGTATCTACATCTCAGTCGCTGGCACTGAGACAGGACGGGAGGGATTACACCCTGCGCACAAACACCGCATACACGCACCACGCATGCCGTACAGGACCACATTACTGACTGCTAATCCTTGTCGCAGGTGTGACATTCTTCAACACACCGACATTCCACTATAATTCTCGAAACCCAGAGAAATCCGAGGATGCCGGGAATCTGTCTTTTCGTGCCGGTTTGAACTGAAAACAGTCTCTGAGTCTATCAAGTCTATTAGGCGAGTGCCTAGGCAAATATTTATTTCACAAAAGGATAAAGAATGCAAAAATCTCCATCATCCATTCGACTCATTCAGGAGTAAGTACAAGTGTCTTGTTCATGATTCAGAAAGTTGTATTCAGAATGCAGGTCAGCCTGCTCTAATGGCATGCACAATGAACAGAATGATTATCAAAGCTTAAGACGAGAAAAGAGAATAGCAAATGTTTTCTGACCATCATTTCATCACGTGGGCCATTTCTAAACGTCATATATCTGGGGCTTTCCATGTGTTGTTTATTTGAGAGTCACTGCCACACATTTATGCCAGTATACCTCAGTAGAATTTTGCCATTCTACAGAGTTTGTTTGAAAAACTTAAAAAAAAAATAAAAAAAAAAAGGCGTGTGAGACAATAATTTATTAAACAGTGAAACATTGCTCTTGAGTGTCTTTCATATTGTACCAAAAAGGAGGAGCATATATTGGTACGGATGATGTCTATGAGTGAACATGATGAGTAGCCAAAGTAAACTGAGTGTATATTATACAGATCTGTTTAAACGGCTTGAAAGGCACTTTATTTTCTATCCTGTACGCTCTGACCTCGGACCTGTGCTTCTCTTCTACTGTATTAATTCACTCAGTGCCTTTTTTCCCTCGTGATTGTAATGGTAAGTGTTTTAACATGCTTAAATGCTTCAAAACTGTGTGAGACAGGACTAAAACAATTAATACTGATTTAGACAGAATAAGTATTTTGTAATCAGATAATATAGTATATTGTAGTCTTGCACTCGTCTTTTTTTATCTTTATCTATGTTCCTTTTGACCATATGTATTCTTTTTCGAAGACTCATTCAGAGATAGCATTCACTAAAAAGAGAATCAATGTTAGAAATAAGTTAGTTCATTCCATCCTGCACACCTTTGCTTTATTATATAGATGGATATATCTGTCAAAGCCTAATGCTTGGGGAAAAGTTTGGTTTTTGGTTAAAGAATGGATAAAATTGTTAAAAAACAAGGAAACAATGGAATGGAAGATAAGGCAGGTAAAGAAGATTAGAAAATCGAAATTGGTGTCGTACACATTTGGCAGTGTTATTTACTATGTGAAGCTGATGACATTTTTGCAATGTGGACCCTAATAAAATGCTGATCTTGGTTATGGCCCTGTATGTGAGGTAATAAAGATAAGCGCAGTTCTCGTCAAATAAAACACCTCTGAGCAAGAAATTGAAACATAATTAGGAAACAGCACATGTTCAGACATTTCTGTCTTCCGTATTTGGTGTGCAGTCAACTTTGAAGGATGTTCAATTTGGCAATAAAATCAGTGATAACGTGTGTGCGCATTAGGAAAGTGTAAGAGCAAGTAACTACTTTTGTAGCCTAAACATAATTGCAACACGAGAATCAGTGTGACCCAGACTGCTCTCTTCAGCAGAGAGTGACATTGCTGGCATAAGACTGATTGCAAATGATCACACCTATATACACTGCAGACTAAGTTAGCAAGATTCCCAGCAAACAAAATATTCTACTTTTTTTTTTAAAGGAAATACATAATAGCTGAGACATGTCATAGATGCCATGCATCTTTCGAGTGCAGGTTACATAATCTCATATTATTAAAATTTACATTTTTTTTTATTTATACTATGTACTAAATTGTAAAGATGATGTGTTTATGGATTATTTCTGTTTCTCAGAATTAAAAAAAAAATGCTCACGGGACTTCAAAGGAAGTTCAGCTTTTTTGAAATTCTGTTGAAAATTATCAAAAGTGGTTGAAGAAACTTAAAAAATTATGTCAAATGTAGACAATACATTTTACAATATTTTAGTCACCCATTTAATGTAAGATTTCTAATAAATGTAAATTTAAGATTTTACATTTTTATTGTTTTTTTTATTCTAAATATATAAGAAATGCTACATAATTTTAGCTGTTTACAAATGTACAATGTTAAGGCCATGCCAACACCCTTTGATTATGTTTATACAGTTGAAAATGAAAGATTATGTAAAAGGTAAACACCACAATAATAACAACCCATGCTGTTATATCTCTACACAGATCCAAATGGCAGATGTGAGAGTATTTACTTTGTTCAGGCTTGTGTTTGGCTTCCTCATCTTACCATTTCAACCTGAACAGTCCTGTCTGATATCTGCTGACCAGCGCACAGCAGACTGCCGAGGCCAGCGACTGGAGCAAGTGCCTGTGGAGGAACTGCCTTCTTCCCTAGAGAAGCTAGATCTTTCCTATAACATTCTACAGGTTATCAGAAAGGATGATTTCATTGAACTGCCTCTCCTCAGCATCCTCTGGCTTCAGTTTAACAATATATCTTTGATTGAGGATGAGGCCTTTCAGAAAAATCTACTACTGGAAGAAGTGAATATGTTCAATAACTCAATGACTTCTATTCCATCAAAAGCTTTTGCACCTCTCAACAGGCTAAGAATTCTAGAGCTGGCAAATAACCTCTACACTGAGGCAACTCTGGATGATGTGTTCTTGAATTTCAAGAGTCTACAGCTATTGTCTTTGGGTGGTCCTGTGCTCAGTACTTTGAAAAATGGGGATCTTGATGTGTTAGCCAACATATCTCTGGAGAGGATTGCTATTACAACTGGTTCTAGCCTGGACGTTTATGATCCAGGGTATCTCAAGAACATCCAAACTGCAAATTTGTGGCTGGATATAGCCATAGATAACAGAACACACGTACTTCCCCTGATACTAAAAGACCTTGAAAACAAAACGTTTGAAGGCCTTCTTTTCCGTAATCTCTTTGAGTTTAAGTACTATACCGACACAGAGGATATTTTCAATGGCTTACAGTATATAAACTCCCAGCAGCTGATCTTTCATCGTGGGAAATTCAATGAGGACCTCCTAAGAATGGCCCTTGAGAATTTAGAAAAAAGTGAGATTAAAGCACTAGGACTGTTCTTCATTGATTTTGCCCGGTCGCAAACATTTGTGAATAGTGAGGAGGGATCCAGTATGACAAACCTAACACTGGATATGTTGGTTTTGTCGTAAGTATTCCAGCTATCTGTTTATATGAACAAGGACACCTACCTCTTCTTATTATCCCAAGATCATAAAGTTGTCAGAATGAACAGTTCCCCTGATTGTTATGTTTGATTTTACAGGGATATCAGCAACCCAGACATCCTACGCTTTGACTGGAGTTTTACATGGTTGAGCAAGATCCGTCACCTGCGCATAAACAATGTGAATTTTAACATCGTGCCCTGTGATGCATGGGAGGAGATGAGAGGGGTTGAAATACTTGATGTATCCAAAAACAGTCTTAATGACAATTTTCTCTTTAACCAGCAGTGTGACTACACAGATAAAATGTCAGAGCTTCACACCTTTAATCTCAGCAATAACAAACTGACCAGCCTCAGCTCCTTTGCATCTCTTGCTGGGGAGTTCAGACACCTACAGGTAATTGATATCAGTCACAACCAGTTGGGTTTTAAAGGGAACAGCCCCTGCTCTTGGAAACAGAACATCACCACAGTCATCGCTAACCATAACAGTATGGTCATTGACAGCTTCAGATGTCTCCCAACTACTGTATTGTACCTCGATCTCTCCTACTGTAATTTAGACCAGTTAGATGTGAACTACTTCAGGAAGGCCATCAGTCTGAAGGAGGTCTACCTCAGTGGTAACAAAATTAAATTCATTCCCTCTGATTGGAAGAGCCCCAGTTTAAAGTCACTGGCTTTGGATGGAAACTCTTTTGGGATTATTAGCATGAGGTCTTTCAAGGGAATGCCTAACCTGGAGCAACTCAGGGCAGGTAACAACCCTTACCACTGTACCTGTGAGCTCCACACTTTCATACAGGAAACTGCAATCAAGGGCAAAGTTAACATAACAGACTGGCCGGAAAACTACAAGTGTTACCACCCAGAAGACCTGCTCAATACAATGGTATCTCATTATCTCCCTGGTCAGATAGTGTGTGACATCAGGCTGGTCATTGTTATCTCTGTAGTCACCACGGCAGGTGTCGTGCTAGCCCTCATGCTAATATGCTATTTTTTTAATATACCGTGGTATGCTAAAGCTACATACCAAATCCTCAGGGCCAAGTATAGGTCTCATAAAGAAGGACTAGTGCTTTCTGTGGACTATACGTTTCATGCGTTCATTTCCTACAGCCACTCAGATGCAGACTGGGTAAGGGATGAGCTGTTACCATGTCTGGAGAACTCCAAGCCCCCTTACCGTCTTTGCATCCATGAAAGAGACTTTATGCCAGGAAAATGGATCATTGATAACATAATTGAGAACATTGAAAACAGTCGGAAGGTATGTAAAATGAAATTCAAGTCCACAAAGGAAAGAATGCAATAAGTCCAAATTTAATGGCATACAAAAAGTAAAATATTGCATAATATATCTTACATTTTAATGTTACTTACTTGTGTTGAAAGCCATCCAAATTAATATAGACACCCAATAACATGTTTGTCTAAACTGTTAGACTATCATCCTTGACAAGTTGACAGGTCACATGCATGAGTGCACATTAACCATTTTGCAAAACATTCTAACCTGCTGTTTCATTGTTAAGGTTATCTTTGTCCTGTCACGGCACTTTGTGAACAGTGAGTGGTGCAACTATGAGCTCTACTTTGCCCAGCAGCGAGCCATGGGCAAGACCTTCAGCGATGTCATCCTAGTGGTGAAGGAACCCATCGATCCGAACTCCCTGCCCAGCAAGTACTGTAAACTCAAAAAGATGCTGAGAAATAAAACTTATTTAGAGTGGCCTGAGCACCCCAAACATCAAGCCTTCTTCTGGGCGCAGCTGAGGAGCGTCATGGGAAAACCTAATCTCACAGAGCAGTTCTCATCCTCCATGCGCAGACGTTCCACAAGAATGAACACAGTGTCTGTGATTGAGCTGGCCCAGGAGAATCAAAGGTCTGCAGATTCTGGGTCAAAGATAGATGAGGCATCAGAGATTAAGCGAAATTGTTAAGAGATTGTAGGAAATGCTTGAGGTCTTCCAGAGAAAAGCTCAGAGGATCACTCAGGATATCACTGATGTAGATAGCTTAAGCTTAATGGACAGTGAATAAGTTAGTTGCGCTGAGTGCATACCACAATGAAGTGCATCTTTAGAAACTTTGCTATTAGTGCTTTTCCACTGGATGGTGCGGCACTGCGCAGTGCAGAAAACTAACCATGATCCCGCATGTTGTCATTTTTCCACTGCCAAGCAAGCTGTGCCGCATCTAATTACCCGTGCTGAATTTGTTTACTGTTCTTTCCCACATACCGTGTAAGCCAAGTTGGTATATATACAGACAGATGACAATTTAAAGGAAAAAAAAAACAACATGAAGTGTCTTAGTAAGATGTGAGGCTACCACGAGCCATCAGTACAGTTTTAGTGCTCCTTGGCATAGATTCTACAAGTCTCTGGAACTGTACTGGAGGGATGAACAACATTTATGCAAAGGATATTCCCTCAATTGGTGTTTTGATGATGGTAGTTGGGAGCACTGTCTAACACATCAGTCCAAAATCTCCCATAGGTGTTAAGCTGAGTTGAGATCAGATGACTGTGAAGGCCATAGCATATGATTTACATCGTTTTCCTACCCATTAAATCATCCATTGAGCCCTTGTGCCCTGTGGATAGGGATACTGTCATCCTGGAGAGACCACTTCCATCAGTATAAAAATGTTTTCTAATAGGCTAAGTGTGATCAGTCAGAACAGCTTTGTACTGATTTACAGTGGCCCTTCCCATTAAGAAGACAGCGGACCAAAACATGCCAGCAAAATGCCCTCCATTGCATTACAGAGCAACTCTTTTTTCCTTTAATTTGTCAACCATCCTTTAAATAGTGCTGACCATTGATTGGTCAAACACAAATGTCAAAGAATTCATCCTGATCAATGTCTCTAGCTAAAGTAAAGTCTTTTCTACTACAGTAGCACAGAAATTTCCAGTAGTGACTGACCGCCAAAGTTTCTTCCTCTTTTAAAAGGCATTTTTAAGGTGCAACACAGTTTTATCTAGCAATATCATGTCTTTTTTTATTCATTAATCCGGGTAATATTTTTTTCTGTAATATTTTACATTTCTTACTCGAGATACAAGTAAAATCTGATTCACTTTGTTTGCTTCCTACATAGAAGCTGCCATAACGGTACACCCTACCGTGTGCCCTACATTCATGGTATAGATCATCATTTGAGATTCAGCCACTGAAAAATGCATACAACTCATTGAGCACTTTATTAGGAACACTATACTAATACTGGCTAGGGTCTCCCTTTGCTCTCAAAACAGCCTCAATTCTTTGTGGCATGGATCACACAATTCCTGCAGATTTTTCAGGTGCACTTTCATGCTCACTTTCATGATTCAGATCCGGTGACTGGGAAGACCACTGAAGAACATTGAACCTATTGTCATGTTCAGGAGTCCAGTTTGAGACAGCTTTTGCTTTGTGACATGGTGTGTTATTATGCTAAAAGTAGCCATTAGAAAATGGGAAAATTGTGGCCATGAAAGGATGCACATGGTCAGCAACAATACCCAAGTAGGCTGTGGCATTCAAGTGATGATTGATTGGTATTAATGGGCCCAAAGTGTGCCAAGAAAACAGTCTGAGTTACTGAGTCTGGCCATTCTCGGTTCAATTCAATTCAATTTTATTTGTATAGCGCTTTTAAAAATGGACATTGTCACAAAGCAGCTTTACAGAAATAAA
>CM075003.1:18284083-18295176 GCA_037576675.1 Pangasius sanitwongsei
TATTTGTATAGCGCTTTTAACAATGGACATTGTCACAAAGCAGCTTTACAGAAATAAATGGATTCACAAAAAATATAGGTTGACCTCTCTCATCAACAAAGTGTTTCCATCTGTAGAATTGCTGCTCACTAGATGTTTTTTCTTTATTGCACCATTCTGAGTAAACTCTAGAGACTGTTGTGTGTGAAAATTCCAGGAGATCAGCAGTTATAGAAATACACAAAACAGCCCGTCTGACACCAACAGTCACGCCACGGTCAAAATCACGTTTTTTCCCCCATTCCGATGGTTAATGTGAACACTACCTGAAGCTGCTTGCCCATATCTGCATGATTTTATGCATTGCACTGCTGCCACACAGTTGGCTGATTAGATAAGTGCATGAATGAGTAGGTGTACAGGTGTTCCTAATAAAGTAGTCAGTGAGTTTACATGTTTCTTGTGTTTAATATTGTTTGCACTCTGTATTTTCACTAAGGATTAAAGTATTGACACACTTGGATGCATTTTGATGCGTTCAAAGCCACTGAGTGAAAGTTTGCTTCTTTGTATCTTCATTAAACATTGAACACTTGCATTTGGGTGGACAACTGCCATTAAAACAAAATCGCTTGTGCTAAATAGTTCAGCCTCTTAGGGGAGACATGCAACAGTGCCACACACATCATCTTTTTTTATTTCTTTTTTTTTTTACTACTTGTGCCTATCACTAGTCACCCAATAACCTCCTGAGAACTCTTCAAACTTTCCCATATAGCGTTATTTAATGGAAAATCAACACAAACTCAGCCAGGATATGGATAAGCTGTGCCCTTCAGTGGAAAAGCGCTATATGTCTAATGTAGTGAGAAAAATGGTGTGGTATTAGTATATTACAGTATAGCTATTACTAGATGACTGTCAGTTTAATGACTTAAAGCCTGGTAGTGATCAGCAGCTTTGAGAAAGATTGTCTTTTTAAACTCCATAGACACCAAAAAAACTGCTACTTGCACCATGCTGACAAGACGGGGATACAGTAGCGTGGCAGCACTATATTTTGAGCATAATAGTCAGTGAGAGATGCTTTTGAGAGCCTAGAAGCAAAAAAACTGTATTATAACCATAAGCTTCTAACACTGACTTAATGAAAGGCAAAATCACTCGACTAATTCTGCCATATAAGCACTTACCCTAAACTGGCTACTTATTAATTCAGACTTAGTTTCATTATCATTTTGAATAGTTATGAATAGAATAGTTTATATACACCGATCAGCCATAACATTAAAACCACTGTCAGGTGAAGTGAATAACATTGATTATCTTGTTACAATGGTACCAGTCAAGGGGTGGGATATATTGGGCAGCAAATGAACAATCAGTTCTCGAAGTTGATGTTTTGAAAGCCAAAAAATGGGCAAGCGTAAGGATCTGAACGACTTTGACAAGGGCCAAACTGTGATGGTTAGACGACTGGGTCAGAGAATCTCCAAAACGGCAGGTCTTGTGGGGTGTTCCCAGTATGCAGTGGTTAATACCTACCAAAAGTGTTCCAATGAAGGACAATCGGTGAACCGGCAAAAGTGTCATAGGTGCCAAGGCTCATTGATGCGCATGGGAAGCGAAGGCTAGCCTGTCTGGTCTGATCCCACAGAAGAGCTACTGTAGCACAAATTGCTGCAAAGTTAATGCTGGCTATGATAGAAATGTGTCAGAACACACAGTGCATCACAGCTTGCTGCGTATGGGGCTGTGTAGCCGCAGACCATCAGAGTGTCCATGCTGACCCCTGTCCACCGCCGAAAGCGCCTAAACCTTTTCTTTTACATCATGTGCATGGCCGGGTGTGTGTGCATCGCTTTCCTGGGGAAGAGATGGCACCACGATGCACTATGTGAAGAAGGCAAGCTGGCAGAGGCAGTGTGATGCTCTGGGCAATGTTCTACTGGGAAACCTTGGGTCCTGGCATTCATGTGGATGTTACTTTGACACGTACTTTGACAAGTATTTGTATAATCTGGCATTAACAGGGTTTGGAGTGACTCACACCTCACTCATTAACACAAAGTTAAAGTGAATGTGAAAACCATCCCACATCTACACACTAACAATCAGAATTTGCAGGTATTATAATAGTTGATGATCCTCAAATATGCAAAATTATTTGCAGCCATTTGAAAATGTGTTTTTAGTCTTTTGAGTGAATTGGAATCCTGTATTTAAAAAAAAAAATACAATATTTTAAAAATAATTTGATGTGCCAAATTAATTTGTGTCTAAGTCAGAATAACAGACAGACATATTAAGACATTAAAAACCTATATAATTTGGGAATAATCACCAAAAACAGGCCAGTTATCTAGAACAACAGTCTTATTCTTATAAACATTGCTGAAAATTTCTAAAATGTGTTGTTGTTTTTTTTATATAGCTTGGTGAAGAACATCAGATTAACCTTAGGTGAAAATTATACCTATTTGTATGACATGTCAGAGGCAGATATGATGTAAAACCTAACTATATGATTACAACCTATGTTTCATGCTGTAATCACATAATTACCTTGGAACTGTCTTTGATTAAACTGAGCCTGTTGGCATTTTGGCAAGTGGGTGAGAAAATGTGAAAAAGTGAAAAATTTAATTGAACTAATAGTATATTTATTCAAAAATATATAATACTCTGCAGTACCACCATGACTCACTGGGTGGCCCCAGCCCACAGGTTGAAAACCACTGTTTATGCTCATGTCTAAATCTCTACATCATAGCAATGCATAATGTAAAAACACTCCGGATCCAATTGTATCATCATGGATGAAGAAATGAAGAACTTGACAGATACAAAAATGTATAAATAAAGGAATATATAAATAGAGAAATAAATAATAAGAAGAAAATGTTATAAATAAATAAGATTTGACTATTTTATTATCTACATATCAGTATGTATAAAAAGAACTAATACATAGAAGAATACACAGGTAAATACTGGAATTAATAAACTGAGTGAATTAGGGGCTTTTTTTAAAATTATTTTTTACATAATAATAATACTAATACTACTACTACTAATAATAATAATAATTTTTAGTTTAATTGCAACGCTGGAATATTGACAATAAAATATTTTCAGTGGAGCATGTGAGTGGTATGGGGGTTCACGGTTTGACCCTCAGCTCAGATTGCTGTCTGTAGCTAGAGAGTTCTGAATGCTGGACTTAAGTAGCAATCTTCTTGGCGAAATTAAATGAGCAATATTCAAAATTTGCTTTTGTGGTGATAAAAAAAAAAGAGTTTTGTTAATTTATGTTTCGAGTTACTTGCTCCTTGTACTTGTTCTGTCGTGTGTTTCATTGTTGTTTCGACGCTTTCGGAGGCGCCATTAGGGGGGAGGAGTGAGCGGGGGTCTGACAGCTAATTACAGCCTGCAGGTGAACCGCTGCCATTTAATGCGTGACATGAAGAAAGAGAAGACAGTGAATCTCCTCAGGTCAGGTATCAGCTGCAGCTTTCACTTTCTCGGTAAGATAATGCATTTCTCCTTTTTTCTTTTTTTTTTTTTTTTTTTGTTTAATGACATGAGTAGGCAACGACCAGAAATAATCTTTAGCCTAGAAAAAGTTTGCAAAGAGACTAACCAATGAGAAAGTTTAGTACCCTTTACCCTGAGTGTTGTTCTCTATCAGTTTGTTTTTTTTATTTTTTATTTATTTTTAATAACCTTTACCTGTATCTGGAAATGTGTAAATGGTGTACCTTTTTAAAAATATTTAAATTGCATAATTGGACCATAATTAAAGTAAAGCTTCAGAGTACACTACATGCAGGGTACAAGATCATCCATATGTAGGCTATAAAAGGTCTACCATCCCAGTGACAAAGAAAGAAGGAGCTTTTTTATTTATTGCTTTTTATAGGCTTCATGTTTGTGGTCGTAGGTTTGGTGCATAATTAAATTACACAATACTGTTGTGTATGTGATGATTTTATTTTATGATGATTCTTAAATCAAAGCACATTTGGTGTAGGTTATATATGGCATCCTGTGGGTGGTTTGCTTTTTAACAAAATAGTTGTGTCTAGATTTTATGTTGTTCAAGAGTTCAAATTGGGTATCAGAATGATGGGCCTACCAAAGTCTTCATTTTTCATATTTCTGCTATTTTAATGTTTTCTAGAAGAAGTACACTAAGAGCATTACTTAATTTTAGATGGTCATTCTCAACCTGTTAAACTGCAACAAAAGACTAGTTAAATATTTGATGCACGCCAGTCCTCCTATTCCCTCTGAACATCATCAGTCTGCTGGGGCCAAACAACTTGTTACCCTGAGACACCGGATCTCTCCATAGCAGCAAGAAATTGGGCAGTGGATCGGAGTTGTTACGGGGTCAGCAGGTGTTCATAATGGGTACAACAGGAGAGTGCGTAATAGAGGAACAACATATCCTGTTCTCAAAGGAATTACATTACTGGACAATATCTTTTGAAAAGAATTACAAATGTTAAGCTACTTTTGCCTAAAGAGTTGGTTACAAGCAGGTGGCGTATTAATCTGCCTTCATTAATTTAGAATGATGTTAATGAGAAATCAGAACTAACAGGCTTGATTGGACCTTAATGCTTCATGTTCTACACAGGGAATCACTGTAGAAAAATGGTTTCTCAGTTGGAAAATGCAATGGACAGCCTTATCAAAGTGTTCCACACATATTCTTCCAAGGAAGGGGACAAATACAAACTGAGTAAAGCTGAGATGAAGAGTCTTCTACAAGGGGAACTAAGTGACTTCTTAGCTGTGAGTTCATTTTCTATGCCATATTAAACTCTTGGCTAAAATTTGTTCTAAATACAAGTCTGAGACTCCTGCGTTCTCATTCCAGGCAAGTAAAGATCCACTGGTTGTGGAGAAGATAATGTCTGATCTGGATGAGAACCGAGATGGGGAAGTGGACTTCCAGGAATTTGTAGTTCTGGTGGCAGCACTTACTGTGGCATGTAATGATTTCTTTGTTGAGTGTATGAAAAACTGATGCCTGTTCAGGTCACCTGGACTTTCTCTTCTGCTTTAATAAAATGTATTGCACTGACCACAGGATCATTCTTTTGTATAAAACAAACTTGGTACTTATTTCTTTAAAGCAGTCTTTGCCTTTGAATTGCCTGGATGCAAATCCCTAGTATGTCTTCATGGAAGCACTTTGGACAGCTTTATCCACCAAGTAAAGGTGCAACTGCAAACATGAGATTTCCATTTTGGACTACCACCTCTGACTCCAGTTGACCATTGTTTTAGAATTGCTAGTTGATTGACTGCAAGCGCATGTCAATTTGAAGGCAGTTAAAATCATTTTATGCTAACCTGCTGAGGATGAGCTTTTATAAAAGGAGTGCATTTGAAAGCATTGTAGATACACTTTTCTTCACCAAATGTGAAAATCCTTCTACCATGGGTGCCTGAAACTTGTTACATGCTAATGTGAGATCATGGTAGTAAAACATATGCAGATATTTTAGTGATTTGGACACCGATTTAGCAAGCCAGTACTGGCTAGGTGGTTAAGGATATTGGAAGGCTGAGAGTTCAAATTCCTCCAGTGCCAAGCTGCCATATGTTGGGCTCTTGAACAAGGATCCAAGGGCACAGGATTAGTCATGGCAGAGCATACTATGGTTGGCCTTGTGCTCTGATACCAACTTTTTTCCAAAGTGGAGCTAGGCAAAGGCCTCAACAGCCCAAACACTTTGCCACCTTCTGGGCCTAGCTGAGAAGTGTCCCACTTATTTATTTATTTATTTATTTATTTATTTATTTATTTATTAATTAACTAACACACTGGGGTTCTCAGCCCTCATGGACTTTTGTATAAAAAAAAAAAAAAAAGTGAACACTGTGGGATCATTTAAATGCAGATAGTTGAAAGCTACAATAAATACTTTCAGGCAATAGTCCTCTAACCTGGAATAGTAATTCAGTTAGGGCTGTGTCAAGGCTGTTCGGTTCAATAATCTCAATCTTTAGGCATGAAAGAAATCCAACTTGATGGTGACAAGCAGCCAATTCAGGGGAGTGAGAGAAGAGAGTTCAATATCAAGAAGATGATAATGATTTAATTATCTATTTTGAGAAATGCTGTGTGAGAAACCATGATTAGCAGATTCAGGTTACTCATTTAACAAGAAAACAGATAAACATATAAGGTGAGGTAAGTGGTAGGTGTATGAATTCAATATTTGTAAATTGCAAATATATACACCTTCATGAGTTCCCACTAGTGTAGGTTCATAACAGTTTTCCCACTTACAATGATGAATGCTTAGAAAATCTACTTGAGTCTTAATAGCCCCACCTTCTGGGGAATCTTCAGCTTGCTAAACATGTGTGAGTGAATAAATGAGGTGACGTGATTAAGTGTAAGTGAGGTCAGTTACAAAGCCAGGTCCATGAGGTGCTTCACATCTAAGGAAACCATTACATGGGGGAGCAGTTCTGATTGCTTAAGATAAGACAGTATATAATTTTGGAAAGGCTCCAAGTCTATTTCCAGCATTTTGTATGCTATTTAGAACAGCAATATTCTTTTTAAAAAAGCCTTTTACTATTTACTACTATTTATTATAGTTTCTAATACCTGACCATATGATAGGATACTATTTTGACTGTAGCAATGGCCTACTTTATACAATTTATTATAAATATTTAGTATGGAGGTATGTAGCCCTTCTAATTATTTATCACTGGCAGTAGGAGGTGCTCAGTCCTATAAGGAGCCAAGGCAGGGGTGCACTGTGAGCCGCTGCCATTTAATGCATGAGATGCTAGAAAGAGGAGACAGTGAATCTCCTCAGGTGTCAACTGCAGCTTTCCCTTTCTCGGTAAGATAACAAATTTCTCAATTTGTTAGTTTAATTGACTAGACCAGATTACATTTGCTGAGATGTAACCAGTCTGTAACCAGGCTACCCAGTCTGAAATCGATTAGAATCACAGAAAAAAGACCAAAGTTAATTAGAAATGAATTTGCATAGTATTTCATTATATGGATTTGGCATTGTCTTTTACTAGCAGTTTTTAAATACAAACTACAGTGAACTACACAATAATGCTGGTTGTCTATTACTAAAAATAATGTAGCCTAGACAGCAAAATGCACAACTAAGACATTTCTCAAAGTAAATTAAGTGGATTATATGGTAGAGTTGCACAATTATGGGTTTATGGGTTTATGGTTTTACTCTAATAAATGTCAAGAGCCATGTCTAGATGTTAATAGTGAAAGCTTTTATTTCTATTATATGTTTAAATTAGGCTACACCAGCTTGGATATCTTTGTACCAGTCTTAATTTGACTTCTGGCCTTTAGATTACTTACAGGAGGACCACAGCGCGTCCATAACTTAACTTCTGACTGTTATTCTCAACCTGTTAAACTGCAGATGAGAAAAAAAATAGTAATGCAGTAGTAAGTAATGCATCAGTTATTTAGACTATATATTTGCCCGTAATTTGATACTATAGTGATAATTACACATGACGTTTCATATTTCCTTGAATTCCATTTAGAGGTGGCTACCTAGGAAGGAAGCAATTTTGGGCTCTCAAAGAGCTAAAAAAAAAAAAGAAGCTATTCCATTTGTAAAGCAGCAAAATACAGTTGTCTCCTTTTTATATTTTTTGAACAAATGTAATGATAAATAGATTTCAACAAACAAGCATAATTCTGCCTGCAACCCCTCCCCCCGATGTGAATTCCATTAAAGATTAAGATACATGGCAGACCAATCATGTTGCCTAAAGAGGCCTGAAGAGTCATATATAACAGCGTGGTGCATTGATGTAGCTACAGAGTTAGGTTCATGTGGAATAACTTAAATGATTTTTTTTTTTTTTGGTCCTTAAATTTTTATGTTCTACACAGATCATCACTGTAGAAAACATGGCATCTCAGTTGGAAAATGCAATGGAGACCCTTATCAAAGTGTTCCACACATATTCTTCCAAGGAAGGGGACAAATACAAACTGAGTAAAGCTGAGCTGAAGAGTCTTCTACAAGGAGAACTAAGCGTTTTCTTAGCTGTGAGTTCATTTTCCAATGCACTTACCTGGCTTGCTGGAAGCAGATTATTACCCTGAACCTTACTAACCAGATGGTTCAGGCTATTTCAGCCTTTTGATAAATCCTTTACAAAAAGTACCTTAACTGCCATTTTTAAATCTGGATTGTCTTGGATGTAAAGTCTGACTCACACACACTTTTGTTCTAGGCAAGCAAAGATCCACTGGTTGTGGAGAAGATAATAAACGATCTTGATCAGAACCGAGATGGGGAGGTGGATTTCCACGAATTTGTCATTCTGGTGGCAGCACTTACTGTGGCATGTAATGATTTCTTTGTTGAGTGTATGAAAAACTGATGCCTGTTCAGGTCATCTGGACTTTCTCTTCTGCACAGTAATATAACATATCTAATGTATCATACTTGAGCATCCTTTACTTATAAAAATTAAAATGTATGTGACTTCTTGTACTTTTTTCAACATTACTCTTAAACTTACAACAGTTTTCTGCTTTTGAAAGCTTTGTTTCACAACCCTAATAATGTAAAGCATCTGGCCTGCATTACCCACCAAAGAAATGTGCAAACGTGGGATGATATTCAGATTTTACTTAAGAATTAAATTTGCTTGTTAAATCACAGTAAATAAGCAAAGCTTTAATCTGAGATGCAGAATGTACTACTGACATGAACAGCTGATGGGGATGTAGATAGTTTTTCTCACCGCCTCTGTGTACAGGGGAAATGGCAACCAGAATGGGATGACACACTACATTACCAAATACCAGGCTTTCAAGCCATTGTACAAGAAAAACAATGAGAATATCACCTTTAGCTTCAGCATGAACTTCAGTGCCTGAGGTTGAGATGAAGTGTACAGCTGCTCATGCTACTCCTGACATGCATATGTGAGAACAATGAATTAGCTTTTTTTCATTCAGAAACTGGTAGAGAAAGCAGTTTATTAAATATCATCTTTCATGTCTTCAATTAAGTTGTTTCTATCTTTGATTCTGCCTAAAACGTTATAGTAGGTTCATATCTGTGCTGTTCTGAATGTTTTATGAGATGCACCACAGATCCTGAGCTCTGATACCTTCATTAATACTATTAGGTCTCAGGCAGGGCACGCTAGTCAAAGGCCACGCAGTCAGCAGTTCTAATGTAACTGAATACACACATAATGGCTTAAGTACTTCCAGTATGTTAATTGTGTATCAAACCTGGTAATTAATCAGAGGCATTAATGTAAAACAACCTGTATAACACATTCACTCTGGTAACTATGAGAAGACTCTTGGGGTCTATACAATTTCCTCTGTGGGCCAAAGAGGATTATTTTTTTGTAGGATGTCTTAGATAATTGCTAACAAAATGACAGACGCACAGTGAAACCGACATGTATTAAAAAGCTATATCAAAATAAAATAAAATCAATAACATCACTCTCAGATGCAATTTAGACATAACTTACAACAGGCGTAAACATGCAGGGAAATTTCACTTTTCTGGACAAGATTTGGTCTTAATCCCAAACTAAAAAAAAAAGTTTAAAATATGTACCTCCACTGTCATTAAGCATTTTGACTGTTCTATTGAGTTCCGGACCAGATTTTGTTCAGTAAAGCAGATAAAAGGATAAATTCCAATTTTGGACATTTTGGGGATTCTGGACATTAAAATGCAGATGACTGGTTTGAGTTGTTCTACTACATGACCTCTTCCCCATATTCTTTGGGTTTCATTGCCACCAGCACAAGGTTTCGGGGTGAGAGTGCTGGATCAAACAGTGGAACCAGCTGGCTCTGAAAACCTGCGAATATTAATTATTACACATTAGCCATAAAACTTACTGCATTAGCTACAGAAGCATGCCACTGAGGAAATCAATACAAATGGTTATGTATAAGAGACATTCAGCCAGGTTTTGTCAGCTATGCAAACAAAATGAGAAAATATAGTAAAACTCTTCTGGGAAGCATTAAAATGTAATATAAACATATACGTGATAAATGCAGGAATGGTACTGTGTGGTAAACTGTGGGCCGTTATATGATTACATGATGATCAAGAATACTTATGGTAAACAATGATTAGAGCTGAGCAAAGTGAACTAGTTAACTCAAGCCTCTGTCTGTCCTGAACACTCACCTCTCTCCTGCAGGAAGAGCATTCTGTCCAGAAGAACCAGAGTCTCCACAACCGGAGCCAGCAGCAGAGCCAGGCTGAAATATACCACCACTTTGCCCTGCTGCTCCAGCAGGCCTTCCACGCTGACAGGGTCAAAGGTCAGGTCAGCAGGCAAGCCAACACGGGTGAGCCCCAGACGGGCATACCTATAAAAACAGAGAAGACAATAAGCTCTGTTGTCTCAAAGGATGGAAAAACCATTGTGGCACAGTTTCTCAGAGACAGAATATGCTTGTACTAAACTGCACTCCTTGCAAAATCATCTTTAGCCCAAAACAAAACACCGCTTTTTGTGGTTATTTTAGTAATTATACAAACTTTGTAGACATTTTCAGACCTGCCAACCCTGAAGATGAATTATGCAGTCACTCCAACGGGGGAGGGTTGTGAAAGGACATTTTCCATATAGTCATTTCACAGATCACTTTCCTAGAAGCTGGCATGACCATACGGTCACACAGGGTTTTATGGTAACCCCCAGGCTCATGGGGGGGGGGAAGCTTTTTTTCTTTCTATTCTAGGAAAAAGATGTACAGCAATTAATAAGAAAGTGGGCATGTAAACCTTTCTAGTGTCTACGTCATAACCAAAATAGACAAGAGGCTGCTTTTTATCTCCCAAGCACCTGGAGGTTACTGTAAAGCACCATATATAGGTGCAGTTACGCTGACCGAAGCAGAAGAACAAACAGCATTTTAATCACTTTCCTTGGTGCATTTTTGAATGGTAACTTAAAGCAAAAGACACCAGTTTTTTGGTGAGGTGTGTCTGAGAAGTAGAAGTGATCTGGGGGGGGGGGGGGGGGGGGGGGGGGGGGGGGGGGGGGGGGGGGGGGGGGGGGGGGGGGGGGGGGGGGGGGGG
>CM075003.1:18295276-18332406 GCA_037576675.1 Pangasius sanitwongsei
TTTAAACGTTTTTCTTTGGTTATTTTTTTTTTTTTATTTAAACAAAAAAAAACAATTTTTTTTTTTTTGTGGTTTTTTTTTTTTTTTTTTTTATAGCCCCCCCCCCCCCCCCCCCCCCCAAAAAAAAAAGTGGTAAAACATCATCAAGCTTACCGAACAAGATCAGTCTTCTTGACTTACTATTACTACACAACCCCATATTGTTAACAAGAATGATGGAATGATACTGACTCTGTGAAAGGTAGCATGTGGGCTTTTTTAATGGTCTGGATGCCTGCTCTGCGTAGCTGAGGCCTCTCTGCTCTGATGATCGTCTCCAGGGTCGCTCGGTAGCAGTGCGTTTTCAGTAATGAGCTCTCATCTCTCAACCTATGAAGATAGTCCTCGACTGCATGGCATGCTCCCTCACGGGCCTTATAGGATAGTTCGTGTCCAGGCAACTGTCTCACCCACTCACTCAACGGGTAGCCATATTCTGATTGTGATACTTCATTTGTGTTATCAGACAGAGAGGGGAGAATGACTCCAGGAGGTGTAGGGTTCTCCTTGGTAGTGATTTTCATATAGCAGCATGCTACGGAGGTGATTCCTCGAACATGGGGGCAATTAGCAAAATGGCGGAGTAGAGTTGCACTAAGGTCACCGCAAGCATGAAGTCCAGTCAGTACAAAATCTGACCACACTGGTTCTTTAACACTAGAACAGACCATGTCTGTTGATGAAGTCCATCCCAGACGATGTTCTTCCGTCACAGTATCTGACAGAGGTACACAGTCATTGCTTTCCCTTTCATGTCGCTGAAGAACAGACCTAGCTGGATTCTCATCAGCATAAACTACCACTTTGCATTTCCCTGTGCACAAGTGCTGGCTTCCACAAACGGGCTCTGTTTCAAGCTCACATTCCTTGCCTGATGTCATCGATACCCGCTGTCTCTTTTTACATGGTCCTGCTGTGCCTGGGTAACTCTCACTGTTTTTCTCCCTCTTCCCTAGCTGCTGAAGGAAAGTCTCCCAGGTGTCTCTGGGGTTGACCCAGCCAACTATGTGCCAGGGTACAGAATCCGGTGTCGTGTGAGCGATGCCTGTCTGAAAAGTGAAAAATTGCAAATGCAGTCATGGAGTATTTATTTCCCTCTGTTTACCTACAGATGAAATATAATGTGCTGATTTAAAAAAATACCTTACGACTCTCTTTGGCTAGGGTTGACAGGAGCTGTCCATCAAATTTAGAGGCCATGGAGACAAGATTGGGATCAGCCTCAACAGCAGTAACATTCAGATCAAGCCCAAATGACAGGAAACGGGTCAAATGGCCCTATAATGATGAAATAAGATACTTGAAGTGGAGTTCTCAACAGTCCAAAAGTATGACAGACTCAAAACTACAAATGAACAATCATGTGGCTGTTTTCACACCTGTGATTCGGCCATGCTGATATACTGTACAGTATAACAGCACAACTGCGAGTGTGATATTGCTTTGATACAACAGTTCTATAAGCAAGAAATTAATAATGAGTAACTGATATTTCAGACACAACATGCCCAAATATTTTGTTTATTTTTGTTCTGCCAATGAAAATAGTTTGCAAATAAGCCACACCTGGATAGAGGGACAGAGTGACTGATGTAGTAAGTGTATTAACAGTTTCAGATTAATAAACTATTGCTAGAATTGGAATTTTATGTACTTGTTCTGTTTGATGGACATTTTAATAGTTCTCACAGATGCTGCTTCACCTTTGTAGGTCATGCTAGTTGGAGAAAACATGGAATGCTAGAGTTGTTATCCCCAGTTAATACAGTCAATATTTTACCCTTAGTTTAACATCAATAAATCAATTTCACACCACAAATATTTCTTGACCTATTTCTGATTGGGATGATAAAATATTCCTTAAATGTATTTAAAGGAAAATAAATGCATAAGTGGTGATTTCTGAATGCTATACAAATAAGACATAGTTAAATTATTCTTCTGTATTGACACTTTGTCAATTTCAAAGAACAGTTGGTATGCATCATTCTCTGTGGTCATTCTGTTGTGAATCTGTGGGACTGTATTGACAAACACCAACCGTTCAAACGTTAGTCGGATTAGTCTAAAAACATGAATGTCAAAAATTAAACTAACTATACCACGGTGACAGTCCTCAGTCTCTTTCACAGTGTCATTCTGGTGTGAGACATTGTAAATTTGTATTCCCACCAGCGTTGAATCATGACAGTCGATTTTCTATGAACCGTGGCTCAGATGTTTGGAAATTTTTGTCAGTATAAACCAGTAAAGTAACAGAATATTTACCTGCCCAGACCCAACATCAACCACACTGCTACACTGAGTCTGGTCACACAGCTGCTTAACCAACTGAAATAAAGTGGTGAAAAATGTATTTTATGTTCATGAAATAACGATGAATACACACAGACATGTTATCAAATCTGTACTGGAGCCTAACTTACCATGCCAAGCTTACGAATCTCATGTTGTTTCTTGGGTTTCACATGTTTGCGGAATATATGGTCAAGCAGAGAGCTTTGACTGCTGTTGGAGTGAAATTCATCTGCCTTTACCATGTCCTTGGACCGGTAGGTTGGAGACATCCGAGGAAATGCCAGTGTGTGAGCTGTGGCCCGTAGTGCCAGTAAAGATAGAGGCCACACACAAGGGTAGCTAAAAAAAAAAAGGGTTTATTTCTATTAAAAGAATATTTTAATGTGCAATTTAATGATAAAGTCGACTCAGAAGCTACAAAATAGAAAGAGTTTTGTTTATACTCAGTGATGGCTGATCATGATATTAGAAGGGATGGATAAAATCTATAATATCTGTCAACAGCTCCACAATTAAACAATTAAAGATGCGCAATGCATTATATCATCAGGTCTCATCAGTGGCATAATTAAGAATGATGTGGGGCAAACTATCTCACACACACACACACACACACACACACACAAAGACAGACAGGTGCATTTCTGATTTCTAACATTTTTTTTGTTCAAACCAAAAAACTCTAAACTTACTGTTGTCATCTACCTGTGTGTGTAATTAGTACTTTGACTGGACAATGCATGCTTAATCGTACTACTTTTAGATTAGGCATTTCAGGGAAAAAAGATAATATATGAAATAATGCACCTCACTCATTACACTTGTGACTCTATTTCACGTGTCTTCTCAATCAGTACTGATGACATGTTGTAGTTGCATCAGCGACATGGGCTGAAAAATATCAGCCCCAATCTAGGGGGAGTTTCATTCTGTGTAATCACCGGACACAGCTGTCATCTACAATCTGGGCTAGAAAGAAATGAGCCCAGCCAGGTACTGCTGCAGCCTTCGAAGATGCTGCTCTCTCAGGCTACTGCGCTTTCAGGATGAGTGATAATGTACATGTGTGAGCTATTAAGCGCTAGTTTCAGTAATCTGCAGAAGAAGAGAAGATAATGAACAGCACTAACAGCACTGTACATGGCCGGCTAGCACACGCAAACCTAGTACACAATACTTCAGTCTTGTAACTATCTCTTAGTATCTGTTAGTATCTCTTAGTGTTTATCTCTTGTAGGACTATTATGATGCTTAAAGTATACGAAGTAGGTTTCACTGGCTTGCAACTTATAAGCGAGACCTTTAGTAGGACAGCATTTTTACATATTCAGTGTGAAAATTACTAATTATGTAGTTGTTTTTTGAATTTTGATATTACGTTACACACAGACCCTACAGTTTGTATACATAGCAGTGTAAATATTCTGTTATGTTTGAACCTATAAAGTTGGGTTTATATTGAATAGTTTCTCCGTGATACACAATGGTAAATGGCATATTTTTGTGGAACCTCTTAAAATATAGCTTAAAGTCTACATTTTGATCACATCTTGATTGTTTTTATTTCAAATCCATTGTGGTGGTGTATAAAGGCAAAATCACAAAAACTGTCATTGTCCAAATACTTCCGGACCTGACTTTATACACACACACACACACACACACACACATATAAACAGCTTATACTTACACTCTGTTCTTGGTCTCTCTTTCCAGCAGCAGGTCTGCTACCTGAGGTGGTGATAAATCTCGCAATGCTTTCTGCCATCCTTCAGGTAGTGTTTCCCACAGATTCTCACTGAAAAACTCCTGAGAATAAATAACACAGTAAATAATATTCCAGCACTGGAGGAATTATAAAGCTTTACCAGCAGCATGGTCCCAGATACAACCCACCCCACTTAAAACACCCCTGAACATACAGACATTTAGCAAGAATCGTTTGTTCTGGGACGAAGAGAGGGAATAAAAGCAGAAAAGCCCTTGATTTTAATAAGACTGGTTAAAAAAGTGATCATTACAATAATGTAAGAGTCGGATATGTGCTTATATCTCGACAGGAACGATACAAGGCTCTTCGCCAAGTCCTTCTGCTGCTGCTCTGAAAGTGTAACGGAAAACATTTTCACATCTCTTCCTGACAACAACGCCTAAGACATGAACGGACTTTTCATCAAGAATCTGGTTTACTGTCAAAGAGCCAATGAAGACAAATGCCTGCAACTTCAACTAGCTAGAGTTGCTACAACTATGGTTCAATCCGATATTGTGCGCTATGGGCTTAAATATATGCACTATATAGGGTATAGAAGCTATTCTTTCATACCCCATGTAGTGCACTTATATATAGAGTAGAGACTTTTTTGGGATTCGGCCTATGAGGAAACGTTGCCCTCCAACCCGGAAGTGCATCTAACCTGACTCGTGCTGAGGGAAGGTATTGTATTCATTTTAAAATAACTTAATGTCGAATTTTACCTATATTTAATTTGCTGTAAAAGATAAACAGTGCGGTACATCGTTTGGCAGAACAGACATACCGAGATATAAATACCGAGAAATAAATTAGCCTGACAACAATCGAGAGATTTGTTACGTAAAAACTTAACATTAGTGTACTTGTGTTTATTTTGTTTATAGGTTGTTCAGTTAATTATGTGGTCTCTAGATGATCTCTTTTTTTTTTAATCTAACTAGTTCACTGATCATTTAGATTTTCTTGTAATTGCTTATTGCCTCTATTAAATCAACACTCCTGGCATCAGGCTCTAAAAGCAACATGCCTGGTCATGAACATCTGCCTTTTGATAAAGTCTGATACTTTGGATGCCCTAATTTTGATGATTGAATTTTGATTGCTTGCTTAAGGTTAATTAAAATAGCTTTAAGTTAAAGCTGATAGTAAGCCATGATACACAGAGGCATTTTTAAAATTCATATCCGAGTTATTGGGCTACATGTGACAAAACAGTGAAGTAATATTGTTTAAACATGTTTGTATTTGATTATACTAAAGTGAATTAAATATACAATATTAGCATGTTTTTTTGGCCCTCGTCGATATTGATACTGATGATTAAATAGTAACTGCTACTAACCCTACTCATTATTAATCAGTCAGAGGCATGATGGAATATTTCATTTATCTCTGTTTATGTTGGTTGCTGAAGTGTGCTGCTAGCTATGAACTCCTGGGGCTGAGTTTTAAAGTTGAAGTGATGGCCGTGTCTCTGCATTCACTGCCACTCTTGCCAGCTAGTTTCAATGAAAAGTCGCTAAATGTCGCTAGATGACGCCATGCGCTAATTAGCATATTCATGACGTCGTCGCGTCGTATTTGCATTCTGCCTAGTGGCAGCCCTAAAGGGTCTGAAAAGTCGCTAAGTTGGCAACAGTGGACTGCTTCACGTTTTAGTTTTGCTGCTTCACGTTTTGAGCTAATCTTTTATATGACTCGAGAAATAACGAGTTGTCTCAGAAAGTGATTCGTTCATTTTGTGTTGGCCGCGCATGCGCAACTTCCTTTCGTTTGTTTGTCACGTGACAGCTTCATCGGCCACGTACAGGAAACAAACGATTCGAATTTGTCACGTCACGTGACAGCCGCATATATTCTGTATTGGATACAGAAATTAGTTCATAATTCCCAACCTTCCTTTCAAACAAGCAGCTTGGTTTGGTAGTTAGGTTTTATTGTTACTGTTACAGTTATACAATACAGTTTATAAAATTTGTGAATTTTTGTCATGATGGTTCTTTTCCATAACACTGAATCTGGTAATAAAGAGTTGGTTACCGCTTTAAACTTTTCAGAGCCTCAGCCTATGTGGCTGTCACGTGACAAAAGAATAACCAACTCGGACCAGAAGACCCAACTGAGTGGTGAATGAATCATTTCTGTTTCTCATAAATTTGTCCTTGGATCAATTATCATTTTTTTCCTTATTCGGTATATGATAAAAGTTTGCATAAGTATATGTGTTGGGGGAATTTGGCTATTGAAAATGTAACATTTTAATTTCATTCTGCTCAAATGAACGAAATGACTTGAATAAAGATTTGTTCATTTTGAAGCACGAGTTCAAAGGTCCAAATCAGCAGAATGATCTGATCTACCCATCACTATCATATTTGCGAATGCTTTTGTGTTTGTGCGTAATTCACAGCACCTTGTGCTCATTTTAAAAGCCCACGCTCCCTGATACTACTCTACACACTCAGTATGCCCTCTCTATCAAAGATACTCTTTAAATGCCTCAAAGGTGTTTTATTAGGTTACTTGCACTGTAAGATGCTGTATTTCCTCCTCCTGACATTTTCACAGAGCACAGTTTGCAGCCTGCTTTGCTTTGATTGCCATCATTAGTCGTAAAATATGTCTATATCACTGTCATTTTGTACTGTTCACTTATTAGCATGACAGTGTACACTAGACTTATATAATATAATATCACCTGTCTATTGAATGTTGGTATCGGAGCATTTTATTTACAAGTATGAGTAAATAGAAACACCAGTATCTGTACTGACGCATCCCAAAGATAAACACACTAAAGTTGCACAAAGTAATTTTATCAACTTTGCTTTTAAATTTTAAATTTTGATGATATACTGAATAAGATTTTGACCAAAAAAGTTTTCCATCTGATAGTTTGGAGATGCTTGATATTCATTGTGAAAGTGTGTGAAAGAGCTCTTAAGCTACACCTAACACTGTCATATCAATAATATCGGTGTCCAGTAGTGTTCGCTGCTCTACACACCAAATATATTCTTTAAAGACTTTTAAGTTGACATGGGTACAATATATTCAAACTAGCTTTCTACAGTCTAGTCTAATAAAGAGCAGAATAAATAAATAAATAAATACTACATTTATCATCATCTTCTATCAATATTGTACTGTTCTCCTTTCTTTTCAAGATGCACAGAACATCCACGTGCAGGGGCTGAATAAGCAGTTCAGCTAAGCATCACCACTGGACTTAACATCTCTACCCTGTAATGAAGAGAACTTCTTGAAACATTGCAGTTATTCCTGTGGAATATTTGTTCTCTTAAAGTATGTCAGAAATTACTCTGAACTTGAGCTTCAATGGCCCTGGCCATAGTGAGGGCCATGAGAAAGCCAGCGGAAATGCCAGACACAAACAATTTGTTAGAAAGAGGCGCTACCTGGAGCGTAAGGGTTTTCTGAATAAAAAGCAAAACACAAATATCAGTCAAAAGGGAGGATGCAAAAAGAATAAATTGCATTGGAAAAGAAAGGACCATTCGCAAGCCAGTGCTGTTTTCCCAAATTTTACTACTCTACAGCCTGAATTGTCCACAAATCCCTCCAATTCCATGCAAGCCCACCATGGAAACTTGGCGACCATCAAGGAATTCACAGTGCCTTCAAAGTCAATATCTAAAAAAGGATCCAGTTCAGTACTGCACAGCCCAATGAAATATATAGCCATTGACTGTGAGATGGTAGGGACAGGGCCCAAAGGTCACTGCAGTGAGCTGGCCCGCTGCAGCATAGTCTCCTATGATGGAGATGTAATTTATGACAAGTTCATCAAGCCTGTTAATCCAGTCACAGATCTTCGCACACGCTGGAGTGGAATAAGATGGCGAGATCTCCATAATGCAACACCCTTCAAACAAGCCCAGGGAGAGGTAAAGAAGTAAAGCATTGTCATATCTTCTTAATTGCTTTATAATTGGCAGCATGATGAACTACAATGTATTTTTCCTATATTTGTTAATCTGCAGTGAAGTAATTCCAAATATTCATCTGCCCACAGATTTTAAAGATCCTCACAGGGAAAGTGGTTGTGGGCCATGCTGTCCAGAATGATTTTAAGGTTTTGCACTATTCCCATCCTGTCCATCTCATGCGAGACACCTCACGTATTCCCATCCTGAACCGGAAAGCTGGTCTGCCAGAGAGCCAACCTGCCTCTCTGAAGACCCTCACAAAGGTTCTGTTGAACAAGGATATACAGGTTCGTCTGACATTAAAGAAAACAAAGAGTCTTTGAAAAACCTGACCATTAATTCTGTGTAATCAAATAAGTTGCAAATATTTTGGGGATAGTTATAATCATA
Organism: Pangasius sanitwongsei; assembly: GCA_037576675.1. Lineage (NCBI taxonomy): Eukaryota > Metazoa > Chordata > Actinopteri > Siluriformes > Pangasiidae > Pangasius > Pangasius sanitwongsei. The sequence continues at coordinate 18,303,710 of CM075003.1, forward strand.
TCCTTATCAGCTTTGTGCGTATTTAGTTTTGCTACCTCTGCTACTGATGGTTTTCTATGTGGCACTTTGTCCTATATGACTGCATTTAATTCATGAAATGTAGATGTTCTTACCCTCCACCCAAGTGAACGATGCAGATTCAGCTAACCTGGTTTTGTAAAACTCTTGATCCAGACAGATGTATAGATTTGATTTAAAGCTACATTGTTGCTTTGAGGCTTTCTCTAAAAAACCCCCCTTGTGTCTGCAGATGGGAAAAAAGGGCCACTCTTCAGTAGAAGACGCAAAAGCCACCATGGAGCTATATAAAACAGTGGCAGTGGAATGGGAGAGGACTTTGGCTTCAGAAACTGCTTCCTAGAGAAATGAACTGCTGGCTGATGCCAACTGTTCTGCTTAATTAAAGCTCAGTGTTTTAAAAATGAGATTTTAGCCTTTAAACCTAAACTTTACCTAGTTTTATGTACCAAAAAAAAAAAGCTCTACAACCAGTTTCAGAAAATTTTTATGCTGTTTCCACAGTTTGAAATGATTGTTGTTTATATGGCATCCTTGTTGGATGATCCACATGTACAACATGTTATTAAAAAAAAAAACAGTAATAACAATCAGTGAGTTCAACTCTGATTTCATGTCATTTTAGATTCAAGATTTGCTTAATCTAGTTGTGGCAAATCAATGTCTGTGTGCCTACAGTTGGTGTCTACAGGGGGGTGGGGGGTATTTGGAAGCAGGTTGGTGGCACATCTGGAAAGGGGGTGGTATTGTGGAAGCAGGATGGCAGCATGTTTGATGGCATGTCTGGGAACGTCTGGGTGGGTTAGTCTCCACACCCTCTCTCTACCTCTTTTTTTAAAGACTGTGGCTTGCATATTTTAGCTCTTGTAAATTCTGTACAAGAGAAGTAAACTATATCCAAAGCTGCCTTCATCACCAATCCTTCAATGAATTATCCACGCGGTCCTCCTGTCCTCAAATCCTACTCATACATCACTTAGTCATTCATTCCATACCATATATCACTGACCTTTCTGCTTTGATATTTGGGTAACAGTCAGCTTGTGCAGTATGTGGTCACTAAACTGTTCTGCACAGTTGGCAAATAGGGTTCTGAGTCAGCTATTGGCCATCTATTTTCACAGGGTGGTCAAAGAGAAAAGGATATTCAGCATTTTTTTTCAGCACACATTACACCAAATTGTATGTTCTACTTGCCAAGCTGTTACAAGAGGGAACAACTGGATCATATATTTAATATCATTGAGTTTGTGTAAAGATTGTCTGAAGATTGTCTCATATTTCCTTTAGAAGAATCAAATGATTTTGGCTGGAAAACATAGTCGTGCTGGAAGGTGATGGCAGACACAACTGTGGATGTGGTACGCTAAATCTAGGCGCTTTTGATGCAAGTTCATTCTTTCCTAGTAGTGGTTTGGAAACAGCGGGTGCTGATGGAAAGGTTACCAGTTAGACGCAGCTATTTTTAATCAATCTGAATGAAGTGCAGATGTGTAGGTTTGGTAACTATCTGAAACTAACTAGTAATTTTGCAGAGATTATGCTAATATTAGAAGACTAGACTTTGCTGCCTCCCAAATCATGCAGTTTTTCAGCATTCTTACCTGCAACCCTGGTATGATGGACACTACAAATTGACCTTTACTTAACTTTGGAACTGTATTAAGGCTGTGTTCTGGTTTTAAAAGTATGCTGTTGGTCTACTAAGTCTGTTAAGGAGAATACTGTTCACCAACATGTATACCATATACTGTACATCAGAATTTCCATTTAGTGTATACCATATATATCAGAATTCCAATTAGTGATGGGTCTTTTCATCAAATACATTACATGGCCAAAGGTATACATTACCGTGGATGACTTAATGGTAAGTAGTGAGTTAAGATGTTACACCCATTCCTGATAGCATTACATACAATGTAATACATCATCATTTAAAAAAGGGGATGGGACAATCATAGTGTGGCAAATGATCAACAATAATTGATGTTATTTTCATTTTAAATGTCTAGTAGGAGTTACGACAAGCAGGGTATCAGTTTCAAAATGCAAAGTCTGAAAATTCTCCTGACTTTGGCTGAAACAATCAGTACAGTTCCAAACGGCTTGTTCAAGCAGCATCAGCACAATAACTGTTCGTCGGGAGTTAAACAACATTGGTTTCCATGGCTAAGCAGCTGCCCAGAAGCCTAAAATCAACATGCACAATTCCAACTGTGAACCAGAGTGGTGTAAATTATCGCCACTGAACTATTGGAAAGACTTTTTCTGGACTGATGAATGGTCTAGTGCTTCACTCTGCAGCAGTGTACCAGACAAGTCTGGGTTTATTGGGTGCCTGGTAAACACTCTATACCTCAATGTGTAATGCCAACTGTAAAGTGTGCTGGAGCAGAAATAATGTTTTGGGGACCCAGCCTATCCTGGGGACTGGGATACCAGTCCATCGCAGCCCACCATGCACACACACATATTCATATATACCTAGGGCAATCTAGTCTAGCCAATCTCCCTACATGCATGTTTTTGGGAAGCGGAAGGAAATTGGATAACCCAGAGAAAACCCAGGGAAAAAATTACTAACTACGCATAGAAATCAGCCCAAGCTCAGGATCTTAAACAGAGACCCTGTAGCTGTGCTCCTGGCTACTCACTGTGCCGCCATGCCACTCTTAACTGTTATATATCTAGTCATAAGTATAGCAATGAACCTGGGATATTAAAGGTAAAATAATGAATTTCATTCCTTAAACAGGCTAAGAGAAACCTGAACAGCAATTAGTTTCACCTCATATTTTCAGAAGTACTTTGCTTGCACAGCTGGTAGAGTTCTGTCTGGAACATTCCATTTCTCATGAAACCTTGTATAATACTCCAGTTTTTCCAGCCTCAAAGTGTAAAGGTTGTGATCTCCTTAGAGTGAGCACCTGGCTGCTTAGCCTGGTTAAGGACACTGCTGGCAAAGAAGCCTTCCTGTGCTTTTAGCCTTCCTGTCTGACTCTGCTTAACCTATATGTTAAATTCCTCTAGTGTCTGATATTCAGGCTGCAAGATTAAGGGTACAAAGCTGTATTCACCCTCCTCCTTCTCTGTGGGACAACCCAGCTGCAGCCAGGCAGATTTACCCTGCTGTCTCATTCATTCATTCTGTTTGCCACTAGATACCTCAGTTCCTCTGTTTCCACTGACATGAATCACGAATGGATGTCTTTTCTTCCACGTTTGCAGACTTGAATCACAAATGAGTAAGCTGCTGGGTATCAGCATGGATGTGAATTACATACAGATCAATGGGTTACAGGCTTCTGCTTTCCCATATCTAAGATGGCTGTTGACTTTTCTTGTCTTTTTTTTTTTTTAACTACCCGGCGGCGTAGGTGCACAGTAAGATATTGGAGTATACATGCTCCTCTCGTGTAGATGCAATGTTCAGGGTTTGTGTGCTTTTCTGACAATGACTGATTTTCTCTTGTATTTACCTGGGGTGTTAGACATTTGCAGGATTTGTGTCTGACTACTCTATACATCATCGTCATCCTGGCCAGAAAGACAAATACACTACCACTCATTGTCACAGAGATCCTCAAGAAAATGCTGCTACATGGCCCGGGTTTTTGCATTATAACAGTACTGTAAAACCTTATTCCACATCTCTTATGCTTGTAACCCACTTGTATTTTTTTTTATTCATATTTGCTTATTTTCTATTAGATGATACTTTTTGCCCTTGTGTTGTGCATTTATTCTACGTTTATCAAAATACTTAATTCATGTAGCAATTTACCTGAGTCTTGCCACAAGAATTTCAGTGTACAAATGTCCTTGACAAAGTGTGCACATGACAAATAAAGGAAATGGCAGCACTCTAAGGGGACCTTTTTTTTTTTTTATCAACAGGGACCTTAGGTGTCACACTTGCAGTTACTCATAAGGACTGCAATTAGGGGAGCATGGTGACATCTCGGGTAGCATTGCCACCTCACAGCTTCTGGGTCCCCAGTTCGTGTTACTGAACTCAGGATATATAAGTGTTTCACGTGTTCTCCTGGGGTCTGCTTGATTTTCTCTGGTTAAATCCCACCTCCTAAAAAAAATGCATGCATGGATTGATAGGTAGTGTGTGAATGTGTAAGTGCATGGTGTGATGGATTGGCATCCCATCCAGGGTGTGTTCCTTCCTCACTCGTGATAGGCTGGGATAGGTTCCATATTCACATGACAAATAGGCCTATACCCCCAAAGAGGATAAAGTGGTTAGTGAAAATGAATGAATGATTGAACGATTGATATGATATAATGATGATTGAATGATGAATGTATACACTTTATTAGGAACACCTGTACAGCTGATCACTTATGCAATTATCCAATCAGCTATTCATGTGGCAGTAGCATAATGCATAAAAATATTAAGATATAGGTCAACAGTTTCAGTTAATGTTCACATCAAACATTACAATGTGATCTCAGTGACATTGCCTGTGGCATGGATATTGGTACCAGAAGGGTTGGTTGAGTATTTCAGAAACTGCTGATCTCCTGGGATTTTCATGCACAACAGTCTCTAGAGCTTACACAGAATGGTGCGAAAAAAAAAATATCCAGTGAGTGGAAGTTCTGCAGGCTGAAAAGCAGAAAAGCTTCTCGGAATTAACAAAATACCAAACAGCAGGAGACCACATCAGGTTCCACTCCTGTCAGCCAAGAACAGGAATCTGAGGCTAAACTGGGCACAGGCTCACCCAAACTGGACAGCTAAAGATTGGAAAAAAATCACCTGGTCTTTTTCCAGTCTTCAGCTGCCCAGTTTTGGTAAGGCTGTATTTTGCATATATTTTGTTGTTGTTGTTGTTATAACGTGTATTCATGTGGCAATTTACCTGAGCCTTGCCACAAGAATTTCAGTGTGTAAACATCCTTGACATTCTGTGCATATGACAATTAAAAGACTTTGAAATGGCAGAGATCTAAGTAGGCCTATTTGTTTGTTTGTTTTTGGAGGGGGGTTGTTTTGTTTTCTTTTGTTTTGTTTTGCCAGGGTTTACTTCATTTTGGGTGATCTACAGGGACCATTAATGTAATTAGTGCTTGTCATTGCTCAGAAGGACTTGTAATTAAATAAATGAAACTAAACAGTCTTTTTGACTGTCTCCCTAACATTCGTCCCATAACAAAACTGATATGGCCTACATGACCCCGAGTAAAATCTTTTACCGATAGACTTTTCAATCATGACCACGCCAAGAGCGCCTATGCGTTTATCTTTGCAGTTTTAATTAGGTGGGATCCTTGGAAGGAACAGAAGCTATATTGTTGATAAAAGTCTGTGAGTGCTGGTAGATAGGGAGGGACATGTGCACCAGACCAGGCTGTCCTGCTGTAGGGAGAAAAGCACTTTAACTCATTCACAATGATATCAGGGGACAGGGGACAACCAGAGTAACTGTCCGAGGTCCAGGCCAGGTGAGGACACAGGAGTGTCCTGACTTGCAGAATAAAACTGTCTGAAATACTTTAACTTGACGAAAACCATCACCTAGGTCCATATGCATCGTTAGCAGCTCCTCAGGTAGTTAATATTCTGCTGCGTTTTCACGGTAAGAGCCTCAACGCCCACTGAAACTTCTGTGGCTAATTAGACATTTTCTCATCTACAGAGGATCACTGGCGAGCAGTTCGTCCCATTCACGCAGGTTTGAAAAGATGTCACGTAAGCCGGGCGCACAGAAAAGAAAAGGAAAAAAAAACACGGAAGACGGACTGGTTAACCCATTGTATGAAGTGTATGGTCAAAGTTCTTAAAGCGACATTCAATATCGCATTACAGCGAATTTGATTCTGTGTTGTCCACATTGTTTGGAAAGAGCATGACGTCAAGATGTCCTGTTATTCTGTGCCTGAGGGTCAGCATCAGCAGCAGCAGCAGCGAGGATACGCTTTCTGAACTTCCCTCGTCTATTCGAATCATCATCTTCATCATCAGCAGCAGCAGCAGCAGCATCATTATTAAAAGCATCATCCACTTTGACTCGATGACCTCCTTCGGAGCGTTTTGCATCTTTCTGACCAACCCACTCCTGTCCTACTTTCCCCTCATCATCCCTTGGGTCGAATAAAAAGTGTTCCCTGTGTGTGTGTGTGTGAGAGAGAGAGAGAGAGAGAGAGCTGTTCCACACTTCTTCCTGCGCGCTCTTTTCTCCTCCCTTTCGCTTTCCCGTTCTCACTCTCCGGGTTGTGCACACACAGCACACAGGTTCGCCTTGTTTCGCCTTTCTACTACAGAAAAGCACATTTGGAGCAAGATTATAACATCATAACTCTAATGCAGATTGCATAGGGATGCGGTAGGTAACTGCGTCTTTTTTCCTTTTTCTGAACTCCTCTGGAAGTCTCAGTAACCTGCACACATGTCCAGTGCAGAAAGTTATTATATTATATTCAAGAGTACATTTTTAAATGATAGATTTCAAAATGATTTGGTAGCCTATATGTATATATATATATACATTGGTTCACATTATTCTCTGTAGGTCTGCCTTCTTATTATCAATTGATTACTAATTGTTTTCATTCTGTTTGCTGTTGTGGTGGTGTAGTTTGTGCTTGTGTGGGTAAGTTTTAAAAAACACTCTCCTGATATGAGATGGTGTGATTAGTATATTAATGTAATCACTGTAAAATTGCTACCCCCATTTTATAAGCATTCATTAACCACTTGAGTCTCTTTCTTCCCTTTGTGGCTTCCCCTTGATACATTGCTAAAAATTTAGGCGTTGTTTGGGTTATTTATAGGCTATTTGGCTTATGTAGGTCAAAGTGTGGAGGCTATTCAAGAGCCTGTCAGTTTTGCCCACGGTTAAATGCTCAGAATCTGTCTTTTTAGAGAGAGGTCATCTGTTCTTGACATTTGAGAGTGAAACAACCTTATATAGATTGCCCAGCTCTTCAAAGCTGTCCAAAAAATCTGCAGGCAAATTAATTTGTCCCAACTATCCACTGCTTGCATGTTTGCTCTGTATTCCTGTGATTAACATCATGAACACCAGCTGTTTTTCCCCTTTTTGCTTCCATATAGTCACTTTGGATGTATTTCAGTACAATGGATCCTTACTAAGGAGCAAACAAATCCAGATCAGTCATTCTAAATGAGTTCAACTAAACTGAGATATATGGCTAGTTACATATGTAACTGTGGTTGTTTGAACAATATACCTATTACAGTTGTCTCAGATCAACTTGTATTCTAAACTAGTCTCATGCATCATAAACTACACAGCGATATCTGGATGCTCTCACAGATTATCTTCATAGTAAAAACATGCAAATATTATTGATGACATGCAAGGCTGCTATAATGATTCATTACCTAAATCAGCTCCTCCTTCCATAAATTGGAGAACTGCTGCTTATGTTGTCATTTTTTCCTTTAATTATTTTCCCCTATTATTATTTTAATTAATATTTTAATTTTAATAATTAAATTATGAGTTGTCCCTCACCCTCATGTGCCATATTCACTATGTGGACACCTGGCCATCACACCCCTATGTGGTTCTTCCCCAAACTGTTGACACATTTGTACAGAATGTCTTTGTATGCTGTAGCATTACAATTTGGCTTCACTGGAACTAAGGGGCCCAAACATGTTTCAGGATGACAATACCCCTGTGCACAAAGTGAGGTCCATGAAGACATGGTTTGCAATGGTTTGTTGGAGTGGAAGAACTCGAGTGGCCTGCACAGAGCCCTGACCTCAACCCCACTGAACACCTTTGGGATAAATTGGAACTCTGACTGTCTCCCAGGCCTCCTCACCCAACATCAGTGCCTGACCTCACTAATGCTCTAATGAAAATATCCACAGCCATGCTCAAAAATCTAGTGGAAAGCCTTCCCAAAAGAGTGGAGGATATTATAACTACACAGGGGAACTAAATCTGGAATGGGATGTTCAATAAGCACATATAGATGTGATGGTCAATTGTCCACAGACTTTTGTCCATATAGTGTACCTTCCCCCACAAAGCCCTGCTTATAAGTATATTTGGCTAAAGTTATTGTTTTAATCTCCAAACTAATGTCTTATTGTCACATTTCATACTATTGAGTCTATAACTCACATAACCTCCTTTGTATAAGCAGAATATTTCAGAACCCATTTGTCATGCATTGTAGATGATAAATGCAGTCCTGTTTCTTTGCTGAAGAATGTCCCATACAAATCCTAGACAGTTCTAACCAAGAAAAGCATATATAATGGGTATATATGATAGAATGCAAAAAATCTGAAACAGATCTATCTCAGTAAAACATCATACCCTAATTCTCTTTCTCTTTCTGAAGAGATAAAAAAAGACTATATTACTGAAACAGTAATTTCCAGTAAGATAGATTGAGAATGCTAGCAAAGCGGTAGACAAAGCTTCATTCCACAGTGTTAATGGCATATGGAGAACTCATGTGCTGTATTTTATAACACTCCACTAAGAGCGCTAGCCATAATATTCAACTTGGCTTATAAAGCCACTGAGAACTGTCTCGTCCCCTGGTCTAGGGGATCATATCTGATGTAATGGCATTGCAACACTTCTCATCCCTCCTATTTATTTCTTTGCTCATCTTGCTCCTCCTCTTCATCCTGATATGACCCTTTAAGAAAGCCTGGCCTCTATCATTGACTTGCAGTTTCCCAAAGTCATTCAGTATTCTGTTTAAACGCTCCTGAGGTTTTTGGACTGTGCTTTTCACCGCTCACCCTCTGAACAAGCAGTCTGGCTCCTTCTCCCTTAGATTATGGAAATGTGGTCATGGCTATAGTCCATGGACCGAGAGCACTGGGGAAGAATGACTTTCAAGGAACAGAAATGCAGATCAAAGCTGACTGCCCCAATGCTCTCATTAACAATTTAGAACCAGACAATCTTGTAAATGCTAGACAGACCCAGAAAGAAAGACAGAGGAAATGGCACATTTTCTGGGAAGAGAAATTGAGATAAATGGGGAGAGAGCTGGCAGCTTGATTGTAAGTTTAGGTGAGTCTCTCACTCTCAGCATTTGGTTTTCCTTCATTTTCTCTGAGGCTTTCTGGTAACTGCCACTGAAAATTACATCTTCCTCTTTAATTTTCCCCCCAAGCCCAAGCTGGGCATTAAGTCCAAGATTCACTCTGGTGAGGACAACTATAACACACCCAATGATTTTCTGCTTAGAACAGCACTTTCTCTCTCTCTCTCCTTTTTTTTTTACTTTGTTAATGCCAGTTTCCACTGCTCTCAGACACCCACTCTCTCCCTGTTGTCTGCCCCCACTCTTATTATTTGGTTTGTCCACATCAATTGTAAAGAGCAGTATGATGTAAAAAAGTCCTGCTAGTCTGTGCCTGAGGTTTTCATGCACACAGTGGGTTACTCTGGGATTTGTTTCTGCTTCATACAGATCCCTGTATCTGGCTTCTTAAACTGTGGAAAAGTCCTGCCCTGTAATTCAAAGCAGAAATGTTAGTGTAAGGATTTGTAAAAATAAAGATTTGTGGTTATCGTATTGAAGAATTTTTGTCCTTGACATTGGGCGCTTGGGTGATTTCATAAAACCAGATTCAACATTTTAGATCTATTAAAAAAGGGATTAAATTTTTCTGTATTCCCACCTACCTCACAGTGGCAGTAAGAAGTGGAATGTGTTATTTATCAAAACCTACCTTTGTATCCCTGCAGATCCCTGTCTTATTTGATTAATTATAATTCAGGTTGTTCAAATAAATCCAGTTTCTATGGGCAATATTAGACTGCAGTATCTCAGTCTACTGGCTCATCTTTTCCATGAAGTCTTTAATTTCACATACAGTATGGTTAGTTCTGCAAGACTGCAAGAGACAGAAAAAAAGACTGAAGAGTAGAGATTAGACTTCTATAATTACACTACATGCTACTATAATTATTATACACTGTTGTAATTATACTGTACAGTATATTCATCCTCAATTTAAGTAAAGCCTGAATGGACTGACCTGTTTTTGTTAGTGCATGTTCTTCATATACATAGAAATGTAGACTAATGTAATAATCTGAGAATTTACATACTGTAAATGTTGCAATGCATGTTGTGCTAAAGTTATCACCCATTATCTACCTTGTTATTTATCTATGGAATGTAATAACAAAACCTCAGTGTTTTTAATCTGCTAATTAACATATTTGAATTTCCTTATGTTTATGCAGGTTTATCGTACAAACATTTCAAACTCATTTTAAAAACATGCAACAAAATTGCATGTCCACCAGGGTTATGTCTGACCTGGTTTTCAAGCACTTCTCTTTACAGCATAACCATGCAGTTCATTTGCTTTTTACAAATGCTAGTGTACTTGGTCTAGCAGGTGGTCCTTTCTTTCTTTATTTTGTCCAGTCTTCCGTAGCAACTACCCATGTCGAATTTACATTTTCCGCCTGACTCAGTTAGAGGTGTATGTTAAGCATGCAAGATAAACTGATGTATTTGTAGACATGGAGCAAAGAATAGAGAATAAAGACATCTGAGCCAAAGAAGAGGTTAAGGACAGATAACTTGTTTCATCATCAGAATTCCAATCACATCCCAGAGCGCCAAAAGCCCACTGAGTTCTGGCTCATGCCAACTGGAAAGCACATAGGGTTGCCAGGTCCATTATCTAGTAATCCCCACCTGCTGAATCAACAGTCATATGGGAATGTGAAAATTACCCAAGACCAAAGCTTTCAAAGTACAGATAAACACATTAAATGATCCAACATGAATGATAACTTTGCAGAATCTGCTTCTGTAAAGGAAGACCACACCTTATGAGAAGAGGGTTGCTATACTGAATGTCTTGAGCCAAGTGTTTGTTTCATGGTTTGTTTTTTTTTTTTTAGACATTCCTATGCACAGTCCAATATTCCATTTAATACAATTCACGATTCAATTATACAAATTATTTGTCTTGATTTGTCTACCATGCATTAAAGGAGATGAAGACTAGGAATTACTCCAATCTGGCAACAGGAAAGGGACAAAGAACACACACTTAGTTTAGCTCTCTGTTCGCTCTTTCTCTCACACTCTGAACACATGCATGTGAAAGCATGCTTCAGTTTCTTAAATGAAAATGCTATTACGAACTAGAACAGATCCAGGTTGATAAATGACAAATCATTGTGTTTGCATCCTTTGTCTTAGTCTGAAAGAGTGGATCTTATTTTGAAGTTCCATTTTCTTGAAGTGACCTAATTATTCTTCAAATTTTTATATGTTCAGCAAAATTGGTTTCTGTTTTCATCCATGATAAGCAGGTATTACTTTCGCTGTGAAAGTGGTTGACTTTATCTTTGTTCTTCCCTGTTCCCTTCTCAGATCAATGATGTTCCTGTTTCTACTGCTGTGTGCCATCTGTCCCTTTGTCCTGCTGTCCTCTGCTGTCCCTGCACCAGGAACAGGTGTGTCAACTCCACATACTGACTAGGCTATGATTAATGAGCCTCAACACATAATGCATGGGGGTGCAGATCACTATTTTACTGCTTTGCCTCTCCAGAGGCTATAATATATGGTTAAGGCTTCTCACAGTAGGAGCTAAAGTAAGAAGTTCAAGGACGGAGCTGAATACTGTCATTTATCAGCTGAGTAACACTGATGCTCTTACAGTTAATTGGCTAGATCTTCTCCAGCTTTGATGTGTCAGCCAAATGATTGTTTTCTCAATATTATGATTTTCCTCCTGGATGCATATAGTCTTTTGTTACCTATTTACATCAAATGGGTGTTTTGAGGAATTGATGACAAGAGTGGAGTCATCAGTCATTTTCTATGTTATCATATATCATAAGTTACCATATTTAAGTTATCATATCCTTTCCTCAGATGAAACCAGGCTCTTGCACGTTATGATCCCTGACAACCCTCCGGTGTCTGCCGTTTTGGGAGGATCCTTAACTCTGCAGTGCCTTGTGTCACTGCCACCCCCGTCCTTCTTGAGCCGTCTTGCTGGGAACACCATGCCGCGGGTAAAGTGGAGCATGCTCTCCTCTGGACGAGAGACTGAGATCCTGGTGGCACGAGGGGAGAGGGTGAAAATCAGTGAGCCTTATAAAGCTCGGGCCTCTCTGCCGAACTATGCCTCCACTTCAACAGATCTCACTCTCCAGCTGGACAGCCTCAGGCACAATGATACAGGATTCTACCGCTGTGAGGTCCAACAGGGATTGGAGGATGCTCATGATCTGGCTCAGATCAAAGTGAAAGGTAATCATCCCATGGCCACTTAGAGTTATAACACTTTTAACATAAAAATGCTCGTTAATTGTGGTCTATGAATATTTTTACCTGTGTACCTAACAAAATAGTTTTGGACATAGTTTTGTTAGCCCACAATAATTAGAAAGCTTTGCTATTTCTGTGCTTCAACAGACCTAGTGAGCTACACTGTATATGCTAGGCCTAAAGCTAGTATTATATTTGATACTATTAATATTGGGTCTCTGTTTTTAACATCTGAATATCCTTAGGTGTTGTGTTTCACTATCGACATGCCTCCAACCGCTATGCATTCTCTTTTGCTGAGGCCAAGAATGCATGCAAAGACATTGGTGCTCAGATTGCCACTCCAGAGCAGCTTCTGGCAGCATACCACAGTGGTTATGAGCAGTGTGATGCCGGTTGGTTAGCAGATGGATCTGTCAGGTCAGTGGATTGCAATATAACTAATTTTGTCCTAACAGTGTTGCTGTTTAGCATGGTGATGAACAAAGCATGATTCATCATGAATGCATTTCTTTTTCTCAAAGCATTTTTGTACCAGTATACAAAAATTATATTTTAACAAAACCTCAGATACCCTATCCATATGCCTCGTGAGGGCTGTTTTGGAGATATGGATGGCCTGCCAGGGGTCCGGAACTATGGCATGATGGAGCCTGATGAGCTTTATGATGTTTATTGCTACATAGAGAACATTGATGGTAAATAATGCTATTTAGTTATTTTCAAAAAACAATTTTTGCCCAGTTTCTATTTTGAGGCCATTGTTTTTACTTCAGGCAAAGTGTTCTACGGCTCTACCTCACAGCGATTCACACTGGCTGAGGCTAAAGCATATTGTGAGCAACAGGGTGCACAATTAGCCAGCACAAGCCAGCTATACGCTGCATGGAATGATGGTCTTGATCACTGTAGCCCAGGTTGGCTAGCTGATGGTAGTGTACGCTATCCTATTGTAAACCCACGAGAGCGGTGTGGAGGGCCTGAACCTGGCGTTAAGACAGTCTATCGCTACAGCAATCAGACAGGCTTTCCCGAACCTCACACTCGCTACGATGCCTACTGCTTCAGAGGTAACAAGCATGCCTTCATTTTTAATATTGTTAGAGGGTTTGATTCAAAATACACCCATTACAAATACTGCTCATTGTTGGGTTTTCATGCAGTTATATAGTATCTGAATTTAATTGTTTTTTTGTTTTTTTCACAGCAGATCTTAGTTCTCAGACAGTTAACCCTTTTGATTACTTGGCCACAGAGCCAGAGGACATTGGCCAGGAGATAGTGACCTTAGCTTACACAGAAGAAGAGTTCAGTCCAGGTCATGTAACTCAGAAAATAGAAAATGAGGCTCAAGGGGCTGTTGAGATTTTATCATTCTCCAGCAAACATACAGTTAAGACAGAAGAGCATGACCCTACATCAACACCGTTTGATAAAATGCATACAACCACTGCTAGCAGAAATATCCTCACCACTCCAGCAATATATGGACAGAAACCTGAGCCGACTCAGAGCTCCTGGCAAGAAGTGCTCATCAAGTCCATTGACTTTGAGGCAGTGCCAAAGTTACACATGGAGCCCAGCTGGAATCAACCAAAGTCAGCAGAAGACCAAGATAAAGAGAATAGTACAGCCGATTCAGAAGTGAAGACTGACAATCATACACACTATCAGCCAATGCCAGACACCAGCCTGGAGCCAGGAGAGCAAGTGGAATACAACACATTTACAGAGAGTAAACCAAACACAACAGTTGACAACTTGGAGCAGTTGTATGAGTTTAGGGAGATTGGAGGATCTATGCCTGAGACCAACCTTGATGATCAAGATGGAAACCATGTGGATAAACATTCCACTGTAATAGAAGCACAAGCAGGTAACATCACTGTGGTATTGGAATCAGATATCACTCTGGACTTCAGAACTCAAACCACTTCTTCAGAAATCACTGAGGGATCAGGAAGCGAACTGACTACAGCATTCACAGAGAAGATTGGTCCCAATGTCACCCTGAGTCAAGAAGATTCGTATGAACATTCTTCATCTGAAGCCACTACAGAGAGTTCTTTGCTGGGAGATCTAAGTCAGCCTACACTGAGTAAGTGTAAATAAAAATAAGATGCATTTGATCCTGTTTCCATTTGAGTAAAATATCAGTGACTTGGCAAATGTGAGTGAAAATAACCTTTTTGTATTCTCTCTTTTCTATTAACATAATACCTTTAAATGACTCAATGATTAAAACTGATTTTTTTTTAAAATGCCACTTCACAGGTCTTGAGCAAAGTCATGAGCAGTCTGTTGCAACAGACACTGCCAGTACTATAAATCAAGTGGAGCAAGAAACAGGACATACTTCAGCTGAATCCCTAGTAGTGTCGCTCGGTTCAGCTGATAATGACAGTGATCATGAGTCAGGAGTAACTGCGACACCTGTACATTTATCTGAGAAACAAATAGAGCCCGTTGATGGTTCTGGTGATGATGACAATGTGCTACTGTTGACTCTTCTGACCACGCCTGCGCCTCACCTGTTGGGCACATTCATTTCCCCAAAGGCAGTGGATGTAGAGGCTAGTTCCCCTCAGGAGCTGGACACTACCATTCCAGAGAGCAGTACTCCATCTGGTGTCAGCATCATAAAGGAGGAGGTGAAGCAGTTTGAGCAGGAGAAGGTGGAAAAAGCACCTGTCCTCCACACCATGCCAACAACTCCACTGACTGAGACCAAGACAATGTCAAGCAAAGACAACATTGGCCATGAAGATAACTCATCAGAAAACTCTTCTGGAGGGGGATCTTTAGTCACAGACCTCCCCTATCCCAGTGCCACTCCCATCATAGCCTTTAACTTCACATACCCGCTTCACCTGAACACAACAGAGGTTAATGATACTGAAAATGTTTCCAGCACCACTCATTTTGCTGTGGAGGTTACACTGATCCCAGACATGACCTTAACACCAATCTGGGACACTATGACCCCTCCTACCCCACCACAGGAGTTCCGGGCAGATCTGGAGATCAGCGGTGACACTCCAGTAATCAAAGATGACCCTGACTCCTCAGCTGAGTCAGACCCTACTGCAGTTCCCACCACTGAGAACCCTGAGGAGACCCAGAGTCTGACCTCCTCCATGGCAACCAGTGACAGGGAACGTGAAGATCAGGACCTGACTCCCACCACAGAATCTCCAACCAGCAAGGAAGAGGATGAAGTGACAACCCAGACACACCATACAACCCCACCGCCCAGACCAACAGAGAGAGTGCTGGACAGAACAGGCATATCAGGTATGAGAATTAGAATCAATCATGCTTTTTTTCTATAATATAATATGCGCTCTAGTGAATTCAGGTTACTTTCACAACATATACTAGGTTACACAAACCTGTTGTCTTCTAAATCTATTCATGAGCTTGTTGAAAAAAAATCACAGGATGCTTCATCTAGTTGCTTGATAAAAATTACACTAGCATTTTCCTCTTCCTGAAATTGTATCTTTGGTTAATTATAGTAAACTCTGTAGCTCCTTGTAGAAAAAAGACATAACACTGGGTTAGGGTTAGGGTTACATAACATGGAGTACTGGCCTACCATGATTGAGAAATTTCTTTTTTCCACAACATAAGTCCTTTTTGCCACAACTCCTAACAGTTTGTGCTTACAGTTTCACCAGCTATATAATGGTTCCACCTAGTGGACAAACCAACACTTAGCTCTCATGTCACCAGTAACTGCACACTATATACACATTTTAAACCGAACTGGTTCATTATTACCATTAATTCTGCTGTCATACTGAGCATAACTAGTCAGTTTAAAAGTGGGAACTGTGTATTTTTAGATGGCTGTTTGGAGAATCCATGTTCTAATGGAGGCACCTGTGTAGACATTGGTACTAGTGTCAAATGCCTGTGCCTGCCAACCTATCAGGGAGAATTCTGCCAAACTGGTGAGTTGTGTATGACCAAATTTATACATATGGTCAATTTTCATATCCAGTTTCCATATCCAACCACAATATTTTTGAAGACAGATTTTTCATTGTCACCAATCTATAGATGAATCAAATGGTTAGACGTGTACTGCAAAAATCTCTGAAATTCAGACCATAGCCTAAGATGGAGAATATCTGAATGCTGATTCTGAAGTTTTATTTTAAAACTTTTTATTGTCCTTCTTAGATCTGGAGCAGTGTGAGCCAGGCTGGGAAAAGTTCCAGGGCAACTGTTATAAGCACTTCGCAAAACGACAGAGCTGGGAAGTGGCAGAGCAGCACTGTCGGATGAGTGGTGGTCACCTGGTCTCCGTTATGTCACCGGAAGAGCAATATTTCATCAACCGTAGGTCTAAACTGACTTAAGGAAATGCTTACTGTACTTAACGTGAAATTAATTTAGTTGTTCCTATTTTTTAGATATGTACTTTGCAGTTAGTTTAGCACTTTAGTATGTAATATACACAGCTACATTAGTGACATAAAACATGATTTTGCTTTTACTATAGCCTATTTAATATTAAGCTTATGGAATTGAATGGATCTGACCTTATAGAATTTAAACAAAATGATTCCATTTTCATTACCCCAAACCATCCATCCTGTCTGCAAGAAACCACCGGTGCTTGATGATCCCTAAACAGTCCTTTGAAGCCAGAGATAGAGGCTGTATTGTCTTTAGGCCTGGAAAGCATGATGATAATCAGACATTTGCTGTGTGACTCACTTCCAGGCTTTCTTCCACAGATAAGTACAGGGAGTACCAGTGGACTGGTCTCAATGACAGGACCATTGAGGGTGACTTCCGCTGGTCTGATGGAAACCCGCTGGTAAGCTTTGTATAGCCCAAACCGTTACGGAATTGTGATGGGAACCCATTGGCGCAGTTTACAGACTTCTCTGTTAATTGCTGTCAGAGTGAGGTGCTGAGAAAGGTGCTTGTAAACTGCTGCTTCTATAGACTGTCTTCTAGGTGTTAGAGATTGCAAAGTTGAATTAAAACCCACATCCTGTTTTGTAGCAGCTTTCATTTAGTATTATAATATTGTTAGAAACCCCTGGTGTTTCTTTCTGCTATCTTTTTTCCTCTTTATATTGTACTGTTTTCAAAACACAAAAAACAGACATTCTGTTCTTACAATACACAGACATACTGTATACTGCAGTGCAAAGAAAATAGTAACAGATGTACAAAGAACAAAATACATAGATAAAGCTTACGTGTACCCTATCCCTATCAGAATTTGTATAGGTCATGTCTTTATTACATAAAAATATATGCATAAAAAAAAAAAACTTTGTGCACCCTTTTAGGTTAGTTGTAGGATAGTAACCTGACTTTACTGGATACTGTCCTTTACCTCTGGTATGTGCTCTGTTGTGGCAACAGTCTTTGCAGGACTGTTCAGTTTGTATGCAAGTAACACCCTTTTCATCCTTTCACCCTTTTCAAAGTGTTTAGTAAACTTGTATGGCATCTTAAGCACTACTTTCAAGTTTTCAAGCATGTACAATATCAGTTGGTGCTCACTGTTTGTCATGTAGTCAAAAATTAACATAGTCTATAGCCAAGGTCACACTGAAACTGAGTACAACCAGAACTGTAGATGTCAGGAAACCCTGTGAAACAGTTCAACACAGTTTAAGGCTATGAATCGTATACAAAAGCATTCAACTAAGTCTCTGACTTTGACTCTAGAACACCCATGAAAAGCTTCCAGAAATGTGTTTTATTGCTTTCAGCACCTAGCAGCATGATGATGAAAATGATTTCCTGAAAATCTGGGTTAGAAAACAACTTGTGGAGAAATGTTTGCTTTGGGCCAGGACCACAAATTGAAAAGGATGCCACATATTTTTCTCTCACAGATTGACACAGACATTTTTCATACCCTACATCTGTACTGTGTCCTTCACTGTCTTACATTTAAAACATGCTTTCTTAAATTAGTGCTCTTAATCTAAGGAAATAAAAAAATAGTAATTCATTATATATATCATTCATTATATATATATCATTTTCTCTTTCTTCTCTGTCTCAGCTGTATGAGAACTGGTATCGTGGTCAGCCTGATAGTTATTTCCTATCAGGAGAGGACTGTGTGGTGATGGTATGGCATGATGACGGGCGCTGGAGTGATGTGCCCTGTAACTACCATCTATCCTACACTTGCAAGAAGGGCACCAGTGAGTATGCCACCCAGCGAAGTTGCACATAATGCTTTATATAAGGGAGTTTGTCTCAGTTTCAATTCTTCAGAGATAAGGGAGCATGCACAGTATGCATACTGGTCCTGACAAGTAGTTGTAAATGCAGATTCTATGAACACATTAATAATAAGTATTAACTTATTTACATAGTCCTCGGTTATCTAATTACAAGCAAGTTGTTTACTATATATATATATATATATATATATATATATATATATATATATATATATATATTTTTTTTTTTTTTGTCAGATTTATGTGGGCAGCCACCTCTTGTCTTGAATGCTAAGCAGTTTGGTGAGCGACGAGCTCGATATGTGATTAACTCTCAGGTGCGTTACCACTGTGAGGAGGGTTTCCTTCAGAGACACAACCCCATCATCAGGTGCCAAAGCAATGGACAGTGGGAGGAGCCACAGATTACCTGTACACCACGTAAGAAACCGTTTCACCAATGATGACTACTATTTTTTGGCCACTATTGATAAAAATATGTATGGATAAGTGGGAATTTTTTTTATTTAGGAATTTTTTCAATGACTCTATTTATTATTTATTATTACTCATTATGTTATCATTATGTAAAATTACATGTATTGTGTACTTACTGCTAGTAATGACTTCTGACTTTTTTGTTTTGCGTTTCAACAGAACCAGTGTATTTAAATAGAAAACAAGTTACATTGCCCTCTACAAAGAACCAGGAAGCCACAGAAAAAGCATAACCACAGTGGTGGAGCTTTTAAACCAACCAGCTTCTTCATTTTCTATTTCTATGCTCCATTACCTTTCCTTTCAGCGACCTGCTTTACTCATCATTCATACTGTCAGTGTTTCAGACAAAAACACCTATGTACATCACACTTGCATTGTTCTACTCCAGTCATCAGCTTCTTTCATACATCTTTTGTTTTTCTTTTCTGTTGAAAATGACAATGAATTACTTATTTTGTAATTCTATGACACAAAAAAACATTCACCCAACCAGTAAGTAAATACAGGTCACAGTTTCCCAAGAATAGAGGTACATATTAAAGCACTAGCAAAAACTGCAAAATGCAAATGCTATTTAACCTCAGTTGGTCTGAATTAAACTGATGCCACTGTCTCATAATGACTTCATTTTATCCCACTGATAGTTCCCATTACTGCCACCAGTATGCAGAACACCATAGCCAGGATGAACAGGGCACACTGAGGAAACAACCCATTGGTGAAAACAACCTGATGGGAAATTGAAAAGATAAGAGCTCATCTTCAGTGACCTTGCCTTATAATCACTGTTAAATCCTCACATCCACAGAACTTGAACTGTAATCAGAACCATGCCTTTAGCATCAAATGGCATTAAATAAAAAAAATTAATCAATTCCATACTTTAATCTAAGTAAATGTAGAAGAAAGAGGGAGAGCAGTGGCTAGCCCTGGCTCACTTCACCCAGCAGTGGAAATGAAGTTAATAATACTTTTTGGCCGCTGTCATTCTGACAGTTGCACACAGTAAAACCTGTGCTCCTCAGCCATGCAGAGTACATTTACAATCAACCCATTTGGTGTTTAAGAATCAATTTCCAGTATTTCATTACACCATTTAGCCAGTTAAAGCTCTGACCGGGAATCATCAAAGCAGGCCTACAGATTCCCAGACAGCATTGCTAGTTTTACTGTGGTCTTGCACATCTGTTGATTGGGAGCCTGTATTTTTACATTACCAAAAACTGGCTTGATATTTAGGTATCCAAGCTTTAAGACAACAATGAGCCCTTTATTGGCTCTTTAAGAAAACAAGCATCCTTAGATACACTGAGATGATATAAATTTAGTTAAAAAAAAAAAAAAAATCGTAATTGTGGATCCATTTGTGCCTGGCTGTGAAACACAAGCTTTACAAGTAATTTGGTGCTCAGTTTTATTTTTTCAGGTCTCTTATTTGCTCTGGGGAATAATCAGTTCTTTATGAAAGCTGTTCCTAACATCATAAGAAATAACAATGTTTTTACTGACCTAAAGAATTTATTTCTTTATTCTGCTTTTTTTTTTTTGGTGGTGTTACATACTGGTTGAGTGTACACTTTTTTGAGTGTACATATCTTTCTGCTTTTAATACTTTAAACGTTTCATTGTTTTTCAATTAATTATATCTATTAATTGATATAATTCTAATCAAAATCAGATTGGGAGCCTCTGCAAATTTGTCTAACTTGGTAAAAGAGCTGCTATCCACACTAAACATGGGAAACTAATGTCCAGTAAAGTTAAAGTTAAGTTTTTTAGGATAACAAAATTAAGACTATTGGATGTATGTTACTGAATCTAATTGGCTGTCAAGCATAGATCAGTGAATGTGTTACTAATACACTAATCAGTTCCACTAGGTCCATCATTTAGATTTGTGAAGCACTTTACTGATTTTGCACACAAATCTTTTGTGGTAATTTATTTTGCGGCTTGGTTTTTCCATTGGGAAATATAGTGTGGAATAAAGCCTGGAAGAAATAAAACAAAGACTTCAGTTACTAACTCCACAAAAATTGTCATAGACATTTTTATTTATCTGCTCAATTTGTTGTATTCATGTTTTTTTTTTTTTTAAAAAAAAAAAAGGTCAAGCCATCTGTTATATGGTGCCATACCACTACAATTTGTAGGATTCTGTATTTGTTCTGGAGTTTTATAAAAAAAAATGATGATAATAAAACAAATTTTTACTAACAGTATCAACTATACAGTCTTTTGTCCTTATGTTGTTATTTTAGTTCATTTAGAAGTAAGTCCACACGTAATGTGTATGAGTACGTTTTTAAAGATTTACATTTTAATTGGCATGTGAAAGCATGTATAATATTATAAATACAAAAGTGTTTTTATATTATTCACAAAATTTTATGAAAGGCATAAAGATATTGTGATTATTTACAAAGTTGTTTAAAAATATCTGCTGATGTAGAACTCAATTATTAATGCAATTATTTATACACTAATTATAGAAACACCTTTAAACAGTATTCACTGATCTCATAAATAAACAAACAAACAAAAAAAAAAAAACTGCACAGAAGACTGTGAAAGTCGTATGCATGTTGAAATTTTTGGTCCAAAACCTCCTACATTCCCACATAAAAAATCTAGTCTTGTAAATTACCAAAATATCTCATGTCAAAACATTATCTCATATTGCTGAGGGGAAAAAAGTAATAATTCCCAGGGTGCATGGGAACTGTTACAGTGGCACCTGCAGACTATTGTCTTTTATCGCTGTAGAACTTGAGTATCTGTAATCATTTATCCCTATGTTGATATTTACCTGTAACAATATGCCCCATAAAGACTAATGCTCTTTTTAGGGAATCCAAAACTGTGAACCCCTGGCTGTGGGATTCCTCCACAGCGCTGCTTAGGGGTAATGATGGGAAAGCGCACACTACCATCTTGTAGCCAGCCTCCATCACAGCGCTCCAACCCCAAAAACTTCCAGGAGGAGTACAGTTGTCCCACACGGGCCAGGCTTGCTCCTTTCTCCTTACAGACACGAGCTGCTTCCAAAAAATTGAGTGGCCCTGGGACATAGAACACTGAACCTGCAAGAACGCGAAAGTAAAAAGAGGCTCAGTTCAAGTGTAGGGGTGGAGACTTACATTCATACATTCAACTTTAAAAATAACAACAACATAGAAATAATCATAATATACTGTACACAGTCAATAATCTATACTCTAAATGTAATGAAAACACATTTCAACCGCGTTTCAAATCGTATGCTTCTTTGTGAGTAGACAATCTGACTTAAAGAAAACAAGGGAGTTCTTTGCTGTGTCACATTATTCTGATGACATTTTGTAGCTGCCAATATTACACTGACATAGCAGGAGCTCAAATATCACCACAGAAACAATTTCGCTCTCACAGACTCTCTGCTGTCTACTCCAACAACAGTGCATTTTCTTTCTCCTCTTCCATTCTTTACTGAGCCCACCATATCTCCTGCATGTGTTCATCAAGTTGATTTCTGTGGCCACATTCCTAAAATCACTACTTTATAAAAGGTCTAAACACTGGAGAGACACTGGATTACAATTGGCTAGCAGTGATGAAAATATATTGAGAAATGAACAACTCAATTTTTTTTCACTGGACACCTGCGGCAAACATTTTAGCACCTTTCTTGCTATAACACCTATAACTCGCTATCGAGCATTTTCTTATATTAGAGCCATGTGCATTAGAATTGGTAAAATAATCTGCAGACCCTCAGTGGTAGAGGTGAAGCAGAAGGCATCGTAGCGCTCCTTGGTCTTGTGCCGGGGCCCATAGCTGCGGATCCCTGGAAGAAGATCTTTCCCACAAGCTGGCCGTGGATTCAGAATGGGGTAGTGGACAGTCCCATCATTTAGCCATCCAGCATTACACCACTCCAGACCTTCTGTCCATTCTATACATTGGATCATCAATGGAGGAAATTATAATTAACAATTATAAGTCACTCTAGCATTCAGTGTGAAAATATTGTAATATTACCGTAATAAAATATTACAGCTGTTTTCACTTCTAGTGTACAGTGGATACGATACAGAATATTATCCTTTTACATGGTAGATAAAAGTTGTTACCCCTGTAAAGCTGTTTGTATGTTGCCAGTGTTGCATCCTGCTCTGCACAAGTTTTTTTGGCATCAAAGTAGGTAAACTTGTAACGACCATGGCTGCTCTGATAAGGAAACACAACCCCTGAAACATAAGTAGTGTTTTATATTGTTATTGTCGGAAGATGGCAGCTTCCTTTTAGCGTATGTAAGGCACTGATACACTGGATATTTACACTTTGCTTTCCTGTACCTTCAATGCTTAGAGTAACGGTGACACTCTCATCGTCGATGCCATTGATCAGTTCACACTGGTAGAGACCACAATCTTGGAGTTCCAGCTTGGTGAGGTGGAGAGAGATGTCCAAAGCATGCATATGTCGAAGACTTGCTTTAGACTGCCATGTGCCATAG
Organism: Pangasius sanitwongsei; assembly: GCA_037576675.1. Lineage (NCBI taxonomy): Eukaryota > Metazoa > Chordata > Actinopteri > Siluriformes > Pangasiidae > Pangasius > Pangasius sanitwongsei. The sequence goes on from CM075003.1 coordinate 18,327,212, forward strand.
TACTTAACCTCATGCCCATTACTGATGAGAACAATATTTTCTGGTCCTGTATGAAGAGGTTCAACTTTACTCCACTTAACTCTGTATTGAGAAGGTACAGTCCGCAGAACACATGGCAGGGTTGCGTTCTCTCCTCGGCGTGCTTTTATCTCAGCATACACTGGTGGTTCCATAAGATACTGCAGCTCTTTATCTTTGTCTGAAAATTGATTTTCATGAGAAGTAAAAAAAAATAAGCATTTGACATAGAGCAATATGGCAAAATTAGCAAAATTAGGAATTTATCCTTCAACAAGTCCCGTATGATTCCGAAGAGCTTTAGCATTACCTTTAGTGTAGTAGAGATTAACTGCATCAGTCCAAGAGAGAAAACTGGCAGTCACCACTATAAAAGCTGCACAGTTCATAATTACGTGTATCTTTTCCTGTCTGAAAAACATTCCCTTTAGTGGTTGCAAGTCAACAATATTCACATTCAGTCTAGTGGTACCTAAGGTCAACACAGTGTACTGTTTCGTAGTTTCCAACACAAGCAATTCACCTGAGATATTAATTAGAACGTGATGTAATGATAATTATCTACATTACAATACATTTTAAGTCCATGTAGCTAGCTTTTTATGCAAAGTGCAATTAACATGCATTGATGACAGCTACTTTTGATGTTACACTAAGTGCCTATTTAGCAAAGAGAAATAGAGTATATGACAACTAATCAGAAATTTGTGTCAAACCTGTTATGCCTTTTATCTTCTGTCTCTCTTCCTTTAAAGTTCTAAATGAAAAGGGTTCAGCAATTTTTTACAAATTTGCTTGATGATCTGTTGAGCCACTTCAGCTCATACAGTCATACAGTTCCTATCCAGTATCAGTAGGGTGCTCACTCTCTCTCTCTCTCTCTCTCTCTCTCTCTCTAAATGCCAATCTACCCCCCCCCCCCTTCCCCGCTGTCATAGTAGGCTGGTCCATCCCCTCAGTTCCAGATGTTTCATTCAGACAGACACCCATTGTTCCTCTCATCACTTCTCAGAACTTAATAAGGGCACCAGAATTATAGGTTCATGAATGCAAGCCAACCATTGACATTATTTAAATGTAATGAAATGTAATAAAATAATTTTATTACAATTTTATTATTAAACACGATTTGTTTTCTGTTTTATTAATTCATTCCTCTTCAGTAAACACTTTATCTGAGTCAGGGTCATGGCGGATCTTGAGCCTACCATGGGAACACTGGGTATGCAGCGGGAACACAGCCCATATAGGACATCAGTCCATTGCCAGGCACCATTCACACACATTCACACACTCACTCACACCTACAAGCACTATAGCATAGTCAATCCACATATCAGCTCTGTTTTTGGGATTAAAAGAAGAACCTGGAGGAAACCCATACACAAGGAGAATATGCACAGGAGAACTCTACACTCTCAGTAGCCTGCTCAGGATCTCAGAGCAGATTCTTTTAAGCATTTAAAAGTGACATACACAAAGTGACATGACTGAAGAATCGAGAAATAAATTAGAAAACTGTGCTGCATTTTCTTTTTCTAATTAAAGATCTTGGTATTGTGTTTTTAGAAAATGGAGTCCTGAATATGACAAGACAGCAACTAGTATATGACACCATTATATTTCACTGCAACACACAAGGAAGCCTATTAATTTCTAAACATTTTTGAAGACCTTAATCAAGTTATTTTATTTAATATTTAAAACACACGGCAAGAAATACAACACACTTTTGTCCATGCAGCACATCACTAGTAATGAATGAATCCCTACAGAGTAAATTTAGATCTGAGGATTAAAGCTTTATTAATTGTTATTAAAGAATATAGGTTCAGCGGATAGTGGAATCTCACATATAGTTGACTTGCTTACTATTACTGTTGCTTTATTAATCTCAATAAGGACAGCTTTTCTTCTTTCATTGTAACTCAAAGACCATGTCGACTATGGTATCATCACTCTGCTTGGACCAGCCATTTGGTTCCTAGTCAGGAAGTAACATACAATAATCACTTTGTCATCAGCTTCTCTTTCCACCCCAAAGACAACAGCAGATAAACAAGGCAGAAAAAAACAGGCTGAAAAAAAATTCTAATAATGAGATTCCAGTGCTTCCTCCTGGCCTTCTTCATTGTGCTGATTCATCAATAGGACCCTTTCTAAGCCTGCAATTAGCATTCGTAAAGGCATGTCTAGGTGACAGCAAGCTCTTTCTCTTTTTCTTTATTCCTTTCACTCATTCTCTCTCATTCCTCACTGTGCTTGTGTAAGTTGCTGCCTTTCACTTGTTCTTCTTCAGCCATTCAAAAATGAAGCTGATGTGTTCCCTCATACAAAAAGAGGATATGTAATAGAATATTTATTTTGGGGTTCAGTGAGAAGGCCAAAGCCAAACCAAATAAATCTCACTATCAGTGAATAGAAATGAAACTAGGACTTTGTCAAAGACCAGCATTTCTTGTGTTATTAAATGTGTTTTCTGGGAGTCAATGGTAAGAGCTCTGTAGCATCCTCAACCTTTGTTCCCATCCATTATCAGGAATGGTAGCAGGATAGAACATGCTCTGAATTTGTTGGAATATCAATTTCTAAGTAGAACCTGTTTAGCGGCTTGGTGAAATGAAACTGTCAAACATGATTTATTTAGTTAGTTAGTTTCACCGAAGCTTGAAATCCTGGGGACACTGCTGGTTTTTGTTTAATATTCTGTTTAATATTCATATGAAAAAAATGGCAGCACGTGACTGAATAGCAAAAGTATTCTGCGTCAAATCTGAACAATATTGTTTCTGCAGTAACGCATTCTACTTTAAATTATCCACAAAATATCCCCCCCTGTTGGATGTGGACGTGTGGTAGGCCGGAGACTGCGTCCTCCTAAGTTAGTGCACACATGGCCTTGAGCACACAGTTGGATTTGGACTTGTGTAATTTAATGTCCCAGAAAACAAGGAAAAGAAAATACATTCAGGCTTGGCACATATTACATACTTTAGATAAAGTGCAGAAGTAGATTTAGTGTTGAGTTTGGAACGTCATAGCCTCAAGGTAGCCCCAACTGCAGAGTTCAAGTTAAGGTGATCAATTCTACTCCTGACAGAGGCATCTGTAGAAACCTAACGGTTGCCCTGTAGGCTAAATGCTGTGCATAACTTTAATGTCATGCTGATGTCTACCACTCTTTTTAATCAACTATCCACTTATGCCATAGGTGGATAGGTTTCCACGTAATCTAAGATGCAGTTATAGCAGGTTGTTTTTTGTACAGCCTAGTTTGCAGCAGTTTATCCATTATGAAAATGTGCAATAGTTAAAAAAAACCCACATAATACAATAATACAAGTCTGATAGATAAGAAGGCTGTAAAATATAATATAAAGATTATCAAAATCCCAACTACAGCAGAACGGCTTCAGGGACAAACTCTCAATCATAAGTTCTGACAAACACAGTCAGGGTTCCTAAAATGCACCATGAAATTTTTGTTGTGATAATTGCAACTTTCGAATTTCTGAACAGTTAAGACCTTTACTGATGTTTCTTAGCTGATGTTTTTTTTGTGATTGTTGTTGGTCTGTGATTGCAGAATAGGATTTAAATGTAAATTTGTCTTCTTAATTTCCCTAAAGATGTATCCTTTTTGCCTACAACTCTGTTTCTTATATGTAATATTAGAGGAACATTTTTTGCATAACTATGAATGAATGACTTACATGACATGTAACTCGTGACTCAGTGTGACTCAATGAGTAGGTCACCTGCTCTATCAGTGATCTCAAACTGTCATTCCCTATGCTGTGCTGCTATTGACACAGATGCCATTGTGGCAGGTTGTTAACAGGTTGGACAAACTGTATCAGTAGGAGATTGCACTCAGGTGTGGCTATGTTGATGTGATAGAGAGTTCAGGACAGGGTCACCTTTTAACCCATCGCCACAAAATAATGCCAGACAGGTTTTGACTAGCCAGTGGAGACAGTTTTTAGAGAGGAGACGATGATATCACATTCCACAGAACTCTTCGTGCATTATGTTTGAAAATTCTTAACTCAAAGATGCCTAACTTGCATTTCTGAACAAACTCATACCTGACTTAAGCGGTCAAAAAGTAGTGAGGGAACAACTGTTTATAGCTACTGTATATAACAGGAAAAAACTTGTTTCACAGATGTTCCACAACTCCAGGACGATAAGGGTCCTCTGTCGTACTTTTCCATACTTGTAGATAACCATCTCTCTGAGCCATTCCTTTGGAGCTGTAATAGCCTCACCTCCTCTGAGAAGGCTTTCTATAAAATTTTGGAGGGTGTCAGTGGGAATTTGTGCCCATTCAGTCAAAAGAGCATTTATGTGGTCAGGCACTGCTCTCAGACGAGGAGGCCTGTGACGCAGTCTGTGTTCCAATTCATCCCAAAGGTGTTCAGTTGGTTTGAGGTGAGGGTTCAGTGAGGGCCACTTGAGTTCTTCCAAACTATGTCTTCATGGACCTCACTTCTTCCTTCATCCTGAAAAGCATTTGGGGCCCCTTGGTTCCAGTGAAAGAAATTTTTAATTCTACAGCATACAAAGACATTCTAGACAATTGTGTGTTTCCAACTTTGTGGCAACAGTTTGGGGAAGACATATGGGTGTGATGGTCAGGTGTCCACATACTTTTGGCCATATAGTGTATATATACAGTAAAGTGTATGCGAATATGCAGTATTTTAAAAGTAAATAAATAAACCTACTCTTCTACTATAGAGATCTTAAAAAACTTCATTTTCATAAATGTCTAGTTTATTAAGCTGTATTTCATGGTTTTCTCTGTCCCCATTACATTCCACCCTGCTAGTATGGGGTTCTAGTACATTCATGTATATATAATATATAAAATATAACATATATTGTATAAAATATTCAGATTAAGTGATTATACCATAACAGCATTAAAAAAGATTTTTTAAATGCTTAAAAATCCAAAAGGCACTACATACTAGGAGTAATCCATATATAACAATCAGCCATAACATTAAAACCACCTGCCTAATATTGTGTAGGTCCCCCTTGTGCCGCCAAAACAGCTCTGACTCGTCGAGGCATGGTCTCCACAAGACCTCAGAAGGTGTGCTGTGGTATCTGGCACCAAGACATTAGCAGCAGATCCTTTAAGTCCTGTAAGTTGCGAGGTGGGGCCT
>CM075003.1:18332506-18350157 GCA_037576675.1 Pangasius sanitwongsei
AATAGTGCAAAGAGTACAAGAGTACAATACAAGTAGCTGAAATAGTGTAAACATAAGTGTAAACATAAGAGTAGCAGTCTATGTATAGGCTGTATGTATATATAATAAGTATTTTTTGCAAAAACTTGCAAAAAATTGCAAAGAGGATGGAGGATGCTCAGTTGTGTGTGTATATATGTATGTGTGTGTTCAGTCCAGTTTCTAAGTATTGTTTGTGTAGTCTTATTTGCCAAACTACATGGTGTTACAACCGTATACTTCCTTATTTAGTCAGTTGCTTAGCATTATTAAACATGAAGGTTAATGCTGTGTGAGTTCAGTTTTCTAGTCGCACTGCAGATAAGGATCTCACTCTTTTTCTCACGCATCATACACCTTCAGGGAGATTTAAATCTTACAAACAGGACTGTAGTTACTTTCATCATCCTTCTGGCAGGCATGTAAACAGATAGACCCCAGGGAACCGTAAGGCTCTGCCCTTTTGATCTTGTATCTTGATCTTATTGGTCAGCATGTATTATGATTTTCATATGGCCTCTGGAGGAAAATGTGCACTAAGAGTACAGTTATGAGTCCTGGTGCCTGCAGGGTTTTGTCTTGGCCTTGACTGCACCATGTCCAAGATTTTTTCTGCTAATTTATATAATTCCAATCCACTAGTAGGTCCTTTCCCTACTGTACAATCTGGGAGGGTGGGGCTACCACATACTTCTTCTAAGATAAGTAAAGTCAGGTGATCATACAATCAGTGAACAGCTGCTCATGCATTCATAAGATAGCTAACCATGTTTGATAACTGAACAAGGAGACACTACAGTAACTGCCCCTTTCATGTACATAAACTCAATAAATGTTAACAGTTAGCTAGGGTTGAGAAGAGAGGAAGACTGGGGTTCTCACCCAGAGAGGAGGGACAGTTGGAGTCCCAGGCACATAGCCATGATTGTTTATTAAGACTTATTTCTGTGCTTATTGAGGGTTCAATCTTTGGTAGTTTATATAACAACAAAAAGACAGATATAATATTCAGTCATTTTGGACAAAAAATAGTGTTAGTTGAAATCAAGGATACCTTATTGGTCATTTTAACATTTTAGTTACATTTTGGTAATTATAATTTGGCCAAGTCACCTGAAACATTAATGCTGTTCCATGAAACTGAAGTTAACAGGAGGCATTAACTATACATATATATATGTAACCTAACAGGAGGGTTAACCGCAAATCGGTCATAGCCTTCCCACGGCTCTATGCAACATTGTGTTTGGAAACCCCCTACTTGCACTACCATATATTATACATGCATCCTCTACCACAGAACATAACACTTTGCTTCAACCTTCCCAGGGGTTGAAAATACTTTAGTATTTGTTCTTCGTAACCATACATTACTATAGTATTTTTTTGGGCTATTTACATTTTACTTGAGTGTTACTGAAATTGAATACTTGTATTCTTATTTAATTAAATACTTATGAAAAAAAAGAATTTTTTTTTTTACTCTGTACATTTTATTTCAGGATATTTTACTTCTGATTAATTCATTAGCAAACTATATAGCATTAGTCATGCATATGACAAGCAAACTTACAGACAGAGTGACGTTTCCAGGCAAAATGGAATAGATGTTTTAAATTCCAATTCATCTTGTAACAGTTTTAGATACACTGATCAGCCATAACATTAAAACCACTGAGAGGTGAAGTGAATAACATTGATTATCTCATTATAGTGGTGTCCGGCAAGGGATGGGATATATTGGGCAGCAAAGGAATGGTCAGTTCTCGAAGTTGATGTTTTAGAAGCAAGAAAAATGGGCAAGCGTAAGGATCTGAGCGACTTTGACAAGGGCAAAACTGTGATGGCTAGATGACTGGGTAAGAGCATCTGCTAAACGGCAGGTCTTCTGGGGTGTTCCCGGTATGCACTGGTTAGTACCTACCAAAAGTGGTCCAAGGAAGGACAACTGGTGAACCAGTGACAGGGTCATCAGCACCCAAGGCTCATTGATGCGTGTGGGGAGTGATGGCTAGACCATCTGGTCCAATCCCACAGAAGAGCTGCTGTAGCACAAATTGGTGAAAAAGTTAATGCTGGCTATGATAGAAAGGTGTCAGAACACACAGTGCATCTCAGCTTGCTGCGTTTGGGGCTGGAAGAATGGAAAAAGGTGGCCTGGTTTGATGAATCCTGTTTTCTTTTACATCATGTGGACAGCCAGGTGCGTGTGTGTCACTTACCTGGTGAAGAGATGGCACCAGGATGCACTGTGGGAAGAAGGCAAACCAGCGGAGGCAGTGTGATGCACTGGGCAATGTTCTGCTTGGAAACCTTAGGTCCTGGCATTCATGTGGATGTTACTTTGACATGTACCACCTACCTAAACATTGTTGCAGACCTAGTACACCCTTTCATGGCAACAGTATTCCCTAATGGCAGTGGCCTCTTTCAGGAGGATAATGTGCCCTGCCGCACTGCAAAATTTTTCAGGAGTGGTTTGAGGAACATGACAAAGAGTTCAAGGTATTGATTTGACCTCCAAATTCCTCAGATTTCAATCCAATCGAGCATCTGTGGGACATGCTGGACAAACATTTACATTTATGGCATTTGGCAGACGCCCTTATCCAGAGCAAAACTCTGTTGGGAGGGTTTTTTTTTGTGTGTGTGTGTGTGTGTATGTGTGTGTAAGTGCTAACTTAAGTACTTTATGAAGAGGTAAGTCTTTAGACGTCGTTTGAAGACTGCCAGTGACTCCATGGAGGCCCCACCTCGCAACTTACAGGACTTAAAGGATCTGCTGCTAATGATCTGTCTTGGTGCCAGATACCACAGCACACCTTCAGAGGTCTTGTGGAGTACATGCCTCGATGGGTCAGAGCTGTTTTGGCGGCACAAGGGGGACCTACACAATATTAGGCAGGTGGTTTTGATGTTATTCACTTAATTTCATCTGCTAAAAACCTTTCCTTTTTTTATTTTGTAATACTTCAGTACATTTAAAAATAGCAGCTGCATACTTACATTTTTAATTGAGTAAGAGTTTGACACATTATCTATACTTTTTCTATAATTTCTCAGTACTTTGTCCTGATCATTCTCTTGTCTAAACCAATTTTGTGTGGCTGATTGACTGATGGCAGACATGTGTAAGCTCCTCCAGGTAAAACAGCTTCATACTGTACCTTGGTCTAACGCCTACAGTCAGATGGGCTAGTTGTTTGCTTCAACCACACCTTGTAGCATATGAGACATATGATAATGAGAATGGCTACCTAAAATGAGCTTAGCTAACTAATAAATCACAATGGAATTCAAGTTGTCATTATCATCATGGGAAGGTAGACAACTGGCATAGATTGTATATAGGAAGGACTGGAACCTGCTTGCTCCATGAGTAAAGGAACTGCTTAGAAATAGAGGAACTGACAAACCTTTCCAGATTGTTCATATGAACAGTAAAGAACTAAAACTAACTTACAAATATTTAGACTGGAGCCTTTTTTTCTTCTCTTTCTCACATTAAACATTACATTAATTCATAAAGCCAGTAGATTGTAATTGCATAATAGACAGGTCTTGTCTTGTGCTTATCTCATGATCTTGGCCAGCATTTCTGGTAGCTCCTTTTTTTTTAACAGTATGTAACTGAGCTGATTTCCCCAACACAAACACCTGCATGTCTCTACAAATTAGCTGATCACCTGATTGCCTTATCTGAGTACCAGGAGCCACTAGAGTGATAAGGTGACAGAAACACACACTTCTCAGATACATGTGTACGCATAGTTGAAAAGCAGGTATTCAAGTATTGGATTTTTTTCAAGTATTGCTTGTTCGGCTGTAGATCCACAGTATAGCTGGAGCTAGGGAAAGTATAATTAAAGTTGATCACAAATGTTATCCCTCCGTGAGCAATGTTGGGGAGGAAAAATGGAAATTAGATCAGGTGAAAATGCTCACAAGATATATATCTATAAACATTTGCACAGCTATGAGCGTCATGTGTCTTGGGGCCACACCTTAGTGCATTATCAAATGTACAGTCTCAGCCACGCAAATCGATCTATCTACAACATACTAATGCCTGACAGTTGAAGCTGCTAAAGGAGTGTTTTCTCAGACACATTTGATTTATATACCTACTTTCTTTCCTGCTAAATTTTTATGTTTTGAGTTCTTAAAGTCTATTATCCAGTTTTTCTATTTATGTTATCATCTGGAGCATAAAGGCACTGGCAGCACTGGTGGATAAGTTATTTAATACTGAAAAGGAGGGGAAAGTCTGTACAAATGTTTAACATTTAAAGTGGAAGATTTGTGTACAGAGGTCCAACAGTGCAAAAGTGGCCACACTTTCTGGGTGGGAGAGATGGCATACTCTATCTCCCCATCAAACACAGAGAAACTAGCCAATCATTGGCATCTGTGAGCTCATGTATGTGGAAGAGGGCAGATAGCGCTTTCCTCTGAATGTGTTATGCTGCCCTGTGATGCAGCACGAGCAGCAGTTTGGAAAGACGTGGTTGGCTGGTTTCATGTGTCACAGAAGAAGCATGTGTTAGCCTCCATCCTTCCCAGTTGGCAGAAAAGTGTACTCTGAGACAATTTATTACAATATCAATTATCAATCTTATACTGGCATATTATTACCTATCCCTAATTACTTGCGAAAAAAATAATTTCTGATTGTATGTTTGGCAAATTTTCACTTTTTAACGGAGGCTACTGTGTGAAGCTACAATAAGAAGAGATTGTGTGATTGAGAGAATAAGTCAGGTGAGATAATGTCAACAAAAGTTAAAATTGATATAAACATTACGATATGCTGAATTGCACATTTCACAACATGAAATTTCAGGGCCCAGGGATATGTTACAATATGGACAGCTTTAAAATAACACATTGTAGCGTTGCTGTGCTTTTGTAGCAAGTGCTAGTTTGCAAACCTGTGAACCTTTGTGGTATCCTTGTTAGTTAATGTTTAATTAACTAACGATTATTCTTTTAGGTTTTGTGTTGTATGTTAGTGTAAAATGTGGCATGTGTTTATTTGTGTTGCATTGTCTTCTTTGACATGTTCTTTTGCATTATTTTGTGTTTTTGTGAAGCCTGTTTTAATTTGTCACCCCACTGATTTTCCCTTTACTTGTCAGTTTGTGGCTACCAGGGCCGTGACTGTGCTGTATGTGCAAAAAGACCTAATATATATAAAATGTTTTATCAATGTTTCCTGGTCATGATTCTTTCTCACTGACACCACAATACTATATTAATCCAAAATTCAAACAGGCATAATCATCTGCACTGCTTGAACACACCAACTACACAGCTACACACAGTCAGTTACTGTACACCAATTATGCCCCTTTCAAAGCAGGGCCAACTGTGGTTTCCGAGGTCCAGGGTCATTTCACCAAACTACTTTCTAAACTAATGTTTGAGTCAAGGGAACACAAACACTCGCCCTAACTTACAGGATTAAAGGAGGAAATGGAGTGATCTGTTTTAGTTCAGTCTCTGTACAGATTGATGAACAAATGGATGTGATGGAGCTTGTTGCAGCATAAAGCAACTCACAGGTTACTGACCCTTACTTGGAGTGTTTTTACATGAAACACTGACAAATCTGTCAGTCTGTCAAAAGAGAAATGTTTCCTTCTAGGGCAAGGATAAGATTAAAGTTCATATTTTGTATCTGGGTTGTCATGTCTCCCTCAACCTATACTTGCAGTGCTTTGAAGGGCCCTATTTACCCCTTGCATTAAATTTTGATTGTATCTGGATACAATTTTTGTCTGGGTAAGGCAAAAATACATTAAGGCAAAGTGTATACATGTGATAGTGATTAGAATGTGACTGTACCAACTAGACCACCTCCAGAGGTTTGGCTCACACTGTGTAGCAAGGAAGTACCTGCTCACTAAAGAGCAAGATCTTCAGATTACTCGAGAGAGCTTTGTGAACTCTGACCTCTGCTATGCCTCCCCTTCCTGGAGGCAATAAGTGACAAAACACTTTTCATTTCATACCTCCTCCATTGTCAAATGAAACCCCTACGAGTACAGGCTGTAAAATTAAGTGATCTCTGATTTTTTGTTTTTACGTATTTTGAAAGTAAAAAAATTAGAACTAATTATAATATTTGCATGTGAGACTGGATTATGCACATAAAATATACCTTGAGTAGCAGAACAAGTCCTGGGGACAGACAATCGGCATTGTGAACGCCAAAAGTCATCACTTTACAGTGTGATGGACATTTTAGAAATAAATGAGTAAAACCTAACCTTATTTACACTTCACACAGTGATTCTTTTTCATTTTGGCATTTTTTAACAGTTAATTGTCCCTCACACATTTTTCTATTATTTTCAGTTTTCACACTCAGATACAGTAGACACAGACGCTTTTGATCTCTCAGGTGTGAAATTCTTCCAGACTGTAGTTGCATTTAAGCCGAACAAGGTCTAAAGGTAAAGTGGAGCCAAAGGAGAGATGGATGTCAAGATAGAGAGAGAAGGAGAGACCCCATAAGGGGTGGAGACGTGCTGAAACATGTAATTCCTCTCCTGAGCCTTACATAAATACGTGCATACTACAAAATGTCAAAGATCTCCATCATATAATATCTTTTGCCGTTTTATTACTTTTTTTTTAGAGCAGAAATACTCCTCACATCTGTTTCAAGACATTTTATTTGCCCTTCTATGAAACAGCAGCTAAGCAAATGAACATCCATACATCCATACAAATTCATTTTGTCTATGTCTGTGGCGTTTATGATAATAGTAATAGATAAGGAGTTTCATTACAAACAGAAGCCTTCATACTGTTTAACTGCTCACTGTTTAGCAAATATCATGGAGCGCCCAATTGCCATGCTTCCTATTTTGTAAGCACATGACACACTGTTGTGGGGTATTTTGTGTATTTTTTTTCAATATGGACAGGATATTTTGTACCATCCTCTAAGGCCTGGCCCTTAAAGATAACATCCTAAATATACAGTTCAAATAAAGAGCCTTTCTACTTATAACATTACTTTTAATAAATAGTAGTGGTGGATTATAAAGAGGTAAATAAAAAATTTGTTTCCCTTCACTGACATAATGTAAGAACAGAGTAAAGGCTCTTACATATATATACATATATATGCCAAACACACTGCTGTTACAGCATGTTTCACTAGGTCTGAAATAGGTTTTCTAATTATTCCTTCGGATTTTAAGCTTACAGTACAGCTGAAGATTACATCTGTGTACAGTCAACAAATTACTTCATAATGGCAAGTCAAATAGATTTACAAATGATACATTATTTTAATATACTTGGCAGGTCTTACATACTGTAAATCAATTCAATATCATCCTAGCAAAAAATTTGATGAAATGATGAGATGAGAACACAACCATTATCAGTATTGTCAAATGCTGAGAACAATGACAATTAAATATTACAGATTCTTCATGACCTTTTTTTCTTACTATTTAAAACTGAACCTTTATGTTTACCAAAGACTGACATAATGATTAACAGCCAAACAGTGGCCCATTACATATTACTTCCATCTGTTGTTTTTGAAGAGTGAGATGTGCAGTTTAGAGTAGAAGTTGGTATAATAATTATCAAATACAAATTGTTTATGAATAATGGAAAAGATTGAAATGAAAGAATTCATGTGTACCTACTAATAACAGCAGTCTTATGGGTCTTATAATTATTAACATTTTCCTATACAGATATAATAAATAAATAAATAAATAAATAAATAAATACTGGCATGGTAGCACAGCAGGTTACTGTTTGTGTGGAGTTTTGTGTCCACATGGTATTCCTCTGAGTTCTGTGGTTTCCTCCCACCTCCCTAAAACATACAGGTTGGTGGACTGACTAGTCTAAACTGGCCTTTGATGTGTGTGTGTGTGTGTGTGTGTGTGTGTGTGGTGCACGCATCCCATTCGGGGTGTATCCCCATCTTGCTCCCAGTGTTCCCTGTATCCACTGTGACCAGGGTAAAGAGGTTACTGAAGATGAATGAATAAATCATACAAAATAAAATAAATGAAATTCTTCATATAATTTTCCTCATGTGAACCAGCAAAATGTCACCACAATTGCTCTGTAACGTGAAAAATCTGTAACTTTCCATAATGACATACATGTACTATATGTCATTATGGAAAAGTTTTTCCCCATAAAGGGATAAAAACATAGCCACACACACTTACTACATAAACTATGCAGGTGATAATGGGTGGGGCCGGGAGCACTTGTGCCCAATAATCCTCAGAGTTTTAGATGGCATATGGGCGTTAACCAGTGCATTGGGCGGATAAACTTAACTATGTAAAGAGGTGCTTAGTGTAAACTACCCTGTCAGTCTCCTCACAACAGTGCCTCTGCTCCCTGACACAGAGAGAGAGAGAGAGAGCTAACCAAGTTTCACAATGACAGACTACTCCACCAGCATGCGGCTGAAACTGCCGGTGGTGTGTATCGTGTTGGAGGTCATCCTCATCATTCTCTTTGGGATCGTTGTGGAGTATGATGATGACACTGATGCCAAGAAATGGAACAAATACAACAGAACAACCACACAAAACATGGAGAACGCATTCTACGCCCGCTATCCCAGTAAGTGTGTATGAGCGCACCTTTACAAATACAACCACTTTTAATGACATACACAAAGATGTACATTATAAATGTGTTTCCATACTTTAATTCATTACAGCTTTATAACAATCAAGTTCTTTTAGCTTGAAGTTCTTTTTCCCCTCAGTTTACTCCAGGACTTCCAGGAAAAAAAATGTGTAATAGACTGCATCAATTATGTAATGAATGTAACGAATTGAAATTGTGCCAGTATTTTGCGCTAACCTAATAATATTTTACAGGTTAGGCTAGTGTACAGTCTACAAATCACTTCATAGTGGCAAATCAAGTAGATTTACAAATTATGCATAGTTGATATATTTGACAGCTCTGACTTACCGTTAGGCCAAAATGTAAAGATAAAATAAGTTAGGTTTGGATTATAATTTTGCGTAAGCGTGCAGCACAGAAGTGATTTTCAGGGTGAGAACATGTCATAATTATCTGTGGTGTAAGCTTGAGATTGTTCAAAAGTAGCTGAAGGTATGTTGTTTTTAAAAAAATCCAGCTTGTCTAGTTGGTCTGCAGTGCAGTTCATGCATGCAGACATTCGTACCTTGATGTACTCCTAGACCTTATTAAAGAAAATCTGATTAATCTTTTTGACAACTGACAACAACTTGACAATTTTGACAACTGTAATCCCATGGCTCATTCAAACATGGAATGGAAAACTGTGCTATGATCAGCCCAAGAAGTGAATAATGACTTTCAATTAAATATTAAATGTTAAGTACACTGCAATAAACAAGACAGAAAAAACTTATTGTAAGTGTATTTTTGTGTAAATGCTTGTATAATTGTTTGCACTAAAGACTAAAATGAAAAAAATAACTGAAGAGTAAATTATTTTATTTTAAAACTCTTGCACTTTAAATTACTTAAAGTATACTATTAAGAGTTATTTACATTTTTACCATAGTAAAGCTCTCTCTATTATTGATGAGTGGGTTGTGCGAATGGATATCAGGGTCTTAAGATGTCCGCTGGTGCTAGTCTTGACTTGCTGGCTTCTGCTGATGGATGTTGTGATAAGTGTATCTCAAGAATTCTACCTGGGCTGGTTTTGGATGTGACTTATTACTTCACACATGAAGGACACCAGTCCCTGTGTACACACGCCTGCATAACACTGTCGCTGAGGGAAAGGGAGAGGTTGAAAGCTGAAAGATGAGACTTCTGAAATGGCTCAGTGAAGTCTGGCTGAGTGCCAGATGTTTTAAATCTTAAGTGCTCATTTTAGGGGTGTTTTTCAGCATGTTTCAGGTTTGGTGGGAATCTGTAATGCATACTGCCTTTACTGTCATGTAACCCTGCAAACCAGGAAGGAAAACATTCCCACAGACAAATGGTCAGGCAGTTAAAACAGTTTGCCTCTTTGATATGTGGAACTGTGTTTTTAAATACTGTGTCCATGTTATATTACGAAAGCATGTAACAGGTCTGACACATCAAGAAAATATGCACTTATATCAGGTGAAATGATTGCACTTGACACCTGGCTATTTTGAATTAGATTTAAAATCCTTGCAGCAAATGACCTTCTGTTACCACGTTGCCAGACATCTTACCACAGAGTATATCATGTTTACCCAAACAAATTTTTTTTTAACAATACAGTATTATTGTCTGCATGTGTAGGCACCAAGCTCAGTGCACTCTGGGTAACAGCAACCCTTATCAAATCATCCAATCATGTAAACCTGTGCATATATAAAAGGTATGGTACTGAGGTGTATGTGTTTTTTTGTTTTGTTTAGGTTTCCAGGATGTACATGTGATGATTTTCATTGGCTTCGGGTTCCTCATGACATTCCTGCAGCGTTATGGCTTTAGCAGTGTTGGCTTCAACTTCCTCATCGCAGCCTTTTCTCTGCAATGGGCAACACTCATGCAGGGCTTCCTTCATGGCTTACATCATGGCAAGATCCATGTTGGAGTGGAGAAGTAAGATGCAGCGTTTATCCATAATCCTATGCCTGTGCCTGTCTTCTCTCTTGTTGCTCTCTCTTTATCTCACTCATCTCTCCCATGTATATATATTAAAGCCATTGACCTGGTAATTTTCTCCTGCAGCATGATCAATGCAGACTTCTGCACTGGCTCGGTGCTGATCTCATTTGGGGCTGTGTTGGGCAAGACGAGCCCAGTCCAGATGCTGATAATGGCCATATTTGAGGTTGCACTGTTTTCCATAAATGAGTTCATCCTTCTCAGTCTTCTTCAAGTGAGTCAATTCTGATTCTCTAATCCTCTGTTAGCTTAAACCCTCAAGTAGCCATTTGTGAAATCGAGTTCTCAACAGTCCACAAATGGAATTACAGAAATACAGCTGTTTTTCTGTCATAAGGTTGAGGTAAAAACATGAATATGTAGTATATATAAGGTGTTGGGGGTTTCACTATAATTAGACAGTTGGATTTGTTTAAAGAAATTAAGGACTCTTCTAGCAGTTGATATGTAAATTTTGTTAGACAGTTGTGTAATAAATTTTGATCAAAGTGAAAATTACTCACAATGAATTTTCTTATTAATGAGGCCTGTTGGGCTCCCAAATGATGCAAAAAAAAAGTGTTCAGGAGTTTGAAACCCTGCAATGCCACAGCCATTTGTGGCAGGGAATTCACTCTTTGAGTGAGATGGATGGTGTCACTCACTCCCCTGTCAATCAGAGAGACACTGTGAGCTCACATATGTGGAAGAGGGCAGATAGCGTTTTCCTCAGAGTATGTTCAGTTGCCCTGTGACATACTATGAGCAGCAATTTGAGAAGATGTCTGGTCTCAAGTGTCTCAGATGAAGCACATGTTAGCCTTCACCTGCCTCTATACCTCTAGCCTACACCTCTACTATGTGGTATAGTAGGGCTAGGTAGTTGGTAGAAATTTGCAAATGACCAAATTAGGAGACAATGGAGGAAAAAAAATGATTCTTTAATCAAACAGCAGATAAGAACACTCTTTTAATGTGTATGTATCTTTAAACACCTATAGGCAAAAGATGCTGGAGGATCCATGACCATCCATACATTTGGGGCATACTTTGGACTTGTGGTGACACGTGTGCTGTACAGGCCCAACCTGGACAAGAGCAAGCACAGGAACAGCTCTGTGTACCATTCTGACCTCTTTGCCATGATTGGTTAGTTAAATTATTTTCCCAGAATCAGGAGCACATTATAATGTGGTAGAATAATCCCTTCAGTTATTGGACACTGTAAAAATGTAAACAAATTAACACCAGGTAAATGGTTAATTATGGTATAAAAATGGTAATGATTAAAATAAAGCCATGGCATAATTTGGACGCCACTGAACAGTCACTGTGTTATTGTTGATATGACTATTAATTACAGTAGGAAAGACAAAATCAGACTTTGCATCAGCACTTATACAAGGTGCTTGAGCAAGGACCATCATAAAGAGAGACAGGAGCTTTGCCTGCATCTCACAAACAGAAAAGATTCTTATGTTCTGATTATCTCTGTCCAGGAACCATCTACTTGTGGATGTTCTGGCCCAGCTTCAACTCGGCCATCACTTCTGTAGGAGATGCCCAGCATCGCACTGCCCTGAACACATACTACTCACTGGCTTCCTGCACACTTGCCACATATGCTTTCTCTGCTCTTGTCAACCACGAAGGAAAACTCGACATGGTGAGTTCCCCCAAGTGGCCTACTTTTGTTGTAGTGTTTCAATTGGCTAGGTCTTCATGTGTATATTTTACAGTGACCACATGGTTGGCTTGCTAATTGGCTACATAGGCGTACAAATAAGTGCAGAGCAAACACTACTGAAAATATGAAAGGAGTCTAAAAGTATTACATATTTTGAGGAAATACATTTTTCATGTTTATAGTCAACAGTATTGGCATGGTCCGTCCAACATAGAAGGCAAGATTTGCTTAAATGCTATTGTAACAGAACAGTACATTTTTAACTGCCCAGTTCACTTATTTATCTTACTATCATGTTGACCTCAAAGCACTCTTTGTCACCTAGCAGGTGTAATCTGTAAGCTATTGACTGCTATCCAAAGAGAAATATTTTTTTAAGATGGTGTCATTTCAAATATTAGACAAGTCAAACCCATACTAGCTCTTGGGGAGATTATTTACTTGGAGAGGTGGGAATACACTCCGTACAGTACTTATCACATGGACCTTTTAGGTGTACATTCAGAATCTAAAAGATCCAAATGATTAGTATTGTATGTGGTGTATTCACATACAGTAATAATCTACAGAAGTACTGTTACAGAACTCTTTTTACTAACTATAAAGTTTGTTATTTGGAGGAGTTTCAATACACCACATACATTACTACTCTTATCATGTGGTTCTTTTAGGTGCATATTCAGAACGCTGCATTGGCAGGTGGTGTTGCTGTAGGAACTGCTGGTGAGATGATGCTGACTCCATTTGGTTCCATGATAGTGGGATTCTTGGCTGGAACAGTCTCAGTGCTGGGGTACAAGTACCTCACAGTGAGTAGTGCACTCACAAACTATGTTAAAACTCTGAACCTTTTACACTTGTTTGTTTCGTGTGTCTTATATATCAGGACTATATGCAGACAGGGATTATCTACATAAAAAAGTGTAAATGCCCCTAAAAGGGATGGGCTGAAATGCATTTTAGCCACGTTACACAAGTGTGAAAATATCAGTCTCACTAAGCCACATTTGACAACCAAAACTCCTCCCAATGGGTGACACACATGCTCAATAAATGCCAAAGTTAGCGGTTTTAAAAATGTTAACAAGATTAAAAACAGTTAAACAGTTATGAACAGCACTGGAAGTTAGAATGTTTGAATGTAATGAGCTAATTAGCATTTAAACACATAATACAACAATTGGATTTTTTAGTCTCACTAACCAGATGCGTATTTGAGTACAAGGGTAAATGTGCATGGTTAAAATCATATCAGACTACAATTCATATACAAGACGCATGAAGTGACAAGGTGAGTTTAAGCCTCAATTAGTGAACAGTGAATATAAGGTTTCTGGACAAAAAAAAATAAGTCACATGCTCCTTATTGTACAATGTCAAAAGGTTTTTCACACAGATGAATGTAAATCAGTGTGAAACTGGTACATCAGTTGCTAGCCAGCCTGGGGATGCCCTTTGTGCTTCATGACCAAGCAAAACACAGCCAGGATGACAACTGTAAGATACACAGAGTGTGACCTCAGGGAATATGATGGAACACTGAGAAACTGAGACTCTGCCTGGCTTGCAAAATCACTGGACCTTGATGCCATAGAATATAGCATCTGAAATACCAAAATATTGCTTCACAAACTCTAGCTGATTTGCATACCCAGTCAGTGGAAGAGTAGACTAAACCAAAACTGAGAAGACAGTGGTAGCATTCTTAACTAAGTAGGATTGGTGCTGTTATTAAAACAAGGGGCAGCATAATCACATATTAGGGGAAAATGACACACATACCTTTCAGTGTTGTTAGTTTCAGCTCTCTATATTGGCGCTATTCTCTTTGGCAGCCTATTTTGGAGTCAAAGCTGAAGATTCAAGATACGTGTGGTGTTCATAACCTACACGGCATGCCTGGAGTCATGGGAGCCATTGTTGGCTCCATCACTGCTGCAGCAGCAAGCTCTTCAGTATATGGCAATGGGTGAGATCTCTTTTTCCTATACGAAAATACAACCAAATTGAATATAGCCAAAATACTGAAGACTTAGATATTGCTATGACACATTTAACTTTATCACTAGGAGAAATAGACTGCATTTTCATATGTATTTAATGAACAAAGCTTTTTAAATATTTGTTCAGTACAAATACTCTGCATATCTATCAGTAATTATAGGTGGCTGCTCTAAGTTCACCCTGCCTCCTACTAATGTTTTCCATAGGATGAAAGAGGTGTTTCCTGAGATTTTCGACAATAATTTCACTGCATCCAATCAGGCTGTAATGCAAATTGCCTCGCTGGCTGTCACCCTGGGCATGGCCCTGATTGGCGGGCTTATTGTTGGTAAGAATCAAGGGGCCACTATTACACTATTACTATGACAGTAAAATATCTTTTATTCTCAGAGGTAAAGTGTTTTACAGACATTACCACTGCTGTAACCTTGGAGTTGTAACATAGTTACAGGGTTCTAATGCTATGTGCCTATAGTGATCATTATTGAACAGCACATAGAGGTTTACTATAAAGTATGTGTAGGACTCATAATAGGCTCGGTATGTTCTTAGGATTCGTTTTAAAACTGCCTATTTACGGAGCCCCACCTGACGCACTGTGCTTTGAGGATTCAATCTACTGGGAGGTAAATGATTTACTATGCAACAGTTACTGTATGAAATTGTAGTGAAGTAATTTGATTGGCTGATACACAGCAACAAACTGTAAACATACCTCATTTTTTTAAAACATTACTTTTTCTCAAGTAAAGTAGATGGTGACAAACATGACATAAAGGAGTACTGTAAAAATGTCATGTATTCTTCCATATTGTGTCGTTTATTTTCATCAGGTGCCAGGAGAAGAGGGGGGCCATGATGAACTGACTACTGTGAAATCAGCTGATGAGTCAGAGAAACTCAGGGGTTAAATTACATTCCTGCTTTTGTGAGTGACTGCTTGTGTGTATACATATGTGTGTGCCTGTGCATATGTAGTGACCTGCCAAAACATGCAGTATATTTACTCTCAAACCTGAGTATCTTTGCAACATTATCTGTGATCCACTCAAGAATTATGACTTTTGTATTCAGAATGTTGTGTGGTTTCAACAATGTTGCCAAGTTGGAAGAATGTAAACTTTATTTAGCTTATTGGAATATATCGTTCATTTAAAAATATAGACATATATGTGTAAATTTAGATTTGTATTCGACTGTAAAAATTGACCTTTTGGAAAAAAAAAAAAAAAAAACTGTCCCCACCTGTATGTATCAGTATTCACGTCATTGTGGTAATTGCTGCATTTACAGGTATTAGTCAGTAGTGGAAAGCCATCAAGCCATGTCTAGTGTTTGCATAAAATGCTGACTGCTACAGGCAACATATATGGATTACTGGCCAAGATATCCAGCAACTCTGTGCTAAAAAAAATAAGTATTGATATCACAGAATAATTATTATATCTGCAATGCTTATATAATATTGTCCCTACTTTAATATGTCCCAAACATAAAATGATCATGCTAGTCAAAATGACAGTGGCAGTAAGTACAGGCATCAACTGTCGACCATGTGACGGAAATGTATTTCAAACCAAGTGTGTTAAAGTGCTACCTCCTACAACATTAACACCTCCTACAACACTACACTGAACAGCAAAGCAGTAGCAGCCGCATCCGGTTTCCTTCCTGTTATGAACAGGATGCCTTAATGCACAGGTTTCCTACCCTGGATCTGGAGTACTCCCTGTCCTGCACATTATAGTTTTCCTACTTTAACGCTCCTACTTCAACTCAGGAAGGGCTGTCAATTAGCTGATTAGTTGAATGATGTGTGGGAATTGCAGGACCGGGTGTACTCCAGAATAATGTCATGAACGCATTCTGTTTGACCACCAGATGGCGCCATTGAGCTATTGACTGAGCTGCAGTAGCAGGAGGATCTGGCACAAATAGTGTTAAACGCTTTGATTGGAAATGCTTGATCTGTTATCATTAGCGGAACATGGTCTATATCTCAGTGCATATTTCTGGTCTTGTTGCATTTTGCAAGGGACATTTATGAGGCAATCATCTTCTTTAATTTTACTCCAAAATGTTATAAAATATATAATGTAAGAAATATTAATGTCATTAAGAAAACACACCTATGTAACACCAATTCCTTAATAAATATAAATTAAATTTTAAAAAAAACTATCAGTTAAGTGGTTTTATTTTGTTTTGCAACTTGCATTCTTTTTTATTTTTGGTTTTGTTTATTTAGATTTTGTATTGGACATAAAATAAAATGATTTTTGTTTCCAGTCACATTCAGTAAAATATAGTAGATCTGACAATGCTTTGTCTGCCACAGGACCTTCGGGCTCTGTTTGCTACTAGGCAATAGATGTGCTGTTCACAGGGTCATACTGACGACTAGTATTTGAAATGACCAAGCCTGAGTGCATCTATGCTTTTGGGGAACAGTAAGCACTTCTCATGCCTGGGGATGCCACCAGCAGCTGTGTATAATCAGGTATGAGTGCAAACAGTAAGACATGCAGGAAATGTTACAGAGTGAATATACCAATACCAATACCAATAACCTAGGTACTAAAAAGCTCAATATGGACGCCCTGTTACGGTAGTATAGGCAATATATAGGTTATAAAATATGCTTACGGCAGGCTTTTATCCTGCAGCTCAGACTCGCTATGGCTAGTAAACAATAATGTAAATAATTGTGTGTCGCGCTTGATGATGGCGAGGGCTTTTAATTCGCATGAACAGTTAATGGCGCCTCCAATTACCGTGGAAGGGGAACACCGAGTCCAGATGGTCTCCGCCTCGTAATTAGCACAGTTTCACTTTCTGGGATCAAAAGGTGAACGTAAAGCTGAGGCTCTTATGTTGATACCGTGCTTCTGGAAGCGCCCGGAGCTTCGTGTACTGCGTGTAAGTGGGAATAACACCTCCTTCATCCCCCCCCTCTATTCCCAACATGTAGTTTCGTCCTATTCTGATGGCGTGTCGGCGTGAAGCAGTGCCGCGGGTTTTTCCCATGCTTTAACATGCAGACAGGTGAGCAGCTGTTCGCAACAATGGCTGAAGGCTGTCAAGTACTTAATCATCTAATCACAGTTCCAATGATGAAAAGGCTAATGGAAAACGCTTTCTATAATTGGTTAGTTTAGAACGTAAGAATAAAAAAATGAACTTGGGCCGCTATTTGATTCTTTTATGAGATTTAACATCATTTAACCGTTTTTAATATATATATATATATATATATATATATATATATATATATATATATATATATATATGTATATATATATATGTCTAG
>CM075003.1:18350257-18362014 GCA_037576675.1 Pangasius sanitwongsei
TATATATATATATATATATATATATATATATATATATATATATATATATATATATATATATATGTATATATATATATCTGAAGCAGTTGTATATACTGGGTACTATACAGCTGAATGTGGTCCAGAACAGTAGTCTCTCTCTCCCTCTGTGTGTGTGTGTGTGTGTGCCTAGCTCAGGTAGGCAGGCCAGCCTACTGCAGGGTGTAAAGCATGGCCATGTAAATGAGTCAGTGGGAGTGTGTGGAGTGGGTAAAGTCTGCTGCTGCCTCTCTGCATGAAGAGAGTGCCTTTGCTTTAGCTCATTTTAACAGGATTACAGGCAGGCTGTGTTCAGGGTCTGCCAGCTCTTTCAGCTTGTCTTTCCTCCAGGCAACCTTCACATGCTCCTCACCAGCCTGCTGAGAGACAGCAACTGGGAGGGCTGTGTGCGCGCGACTATGATAAATACACACACGCACTGCACATACAGTATATGTAGGAAATATTCTTGACGTGCAGTGATACTCTGGAAATATTCTAGACCAAAAAAAAAGTCATGCGTCGGTGATAATGCACGCAGGACTTTTTGTCCCTGTGCAACTCTCGTCAAAAAGAGCAGAGAAGAGCTTTACACTTGACATATTCCTGTGCTGTTCTCAGCCCTTGAATGCAATCTAACACAATACAGAGAGAGCTTTTGTGTGAGACGGTCCAGTTGACACCTGCTTCCCCTGAGAGCAGTGAATTTCAAGTGCCTCATTCAAAAAAATACCTGACAGAAGAAAGAGTAATGTCACACTGGAGGCAATGCAGTCTAGGGTTTTTAATAACCATATTTGTTTTTATAATCAGCTCTGACCACTAAAATCTATGTCTGATTTTAAATTAATGACACATTCATGAATTAACAGTAAACCAAATTTTGTTAACCATTTCACTGGTCATAAATGTTATGATCCCACGCTGTAAACCCTCTTTAATATGATGTCTTTTTGGGGCAATTATTAGACAAGAAAGCCACTAAAAGCATTATAGTGTTAACAGGCTGGACATGGCAAGGACAAAGATGTTGACTGGCCCCCCTCGACCCCACCACATCCTCATGCACTCCTGGCATTGTGAGGAGCATGACCCTGAGGTCAGAGGTCAGTTTGTGTCAAGTAGGTTAACTCTTCATGCAGTTTTAATTGAGTGTGTCCTGTTGAAGGAGCATGTGAGAGTGCTGGGGCATAGGCACCACACATACAGCTCTCCAGAAGAGTGTAAGTTGATTTTTTTTTCTCTCATTGTTTTTTTCTCAGGCTGGAGACATTCTCTTCAGCATGAGACATGTGTGAGGAAGAGTAAAATAAGGAAAGTGCAATAAGGTGGTCATGCCAACACCCCCACTTTCTCTGTATTTTCCCCGTTCACTTGTTACCCAGTTATTCATCTGAAGACATGTTATTTAGTAACTATTAATTATTAAGGAATCACTGTGAAACTTTATGTGTATAGTTACAAAAGTCTGGATTTGATGCTGGATCCCTAAAGTTTAAGAGATTAAATCATTTCAGAATATTCTATCACAAATATGATGACATTGAGTGATATTCATGCAACAATACCAGCAAGGCTGTTTGTGAAGTTTTGGGGTCCCTACATCATACCTGGGGCACCCCCACACATATCCCAATCATACCTCTCAAGCTGCAGACCACAAGGGGGCCCCCTGTGACGGCCTGATCCATCTCACCATCCCTTATTGCCAAAATATATTATTACACAAACTATGTAATAATTAATTCATTCATGATAATCCCCTTTATCCTGGTCAGGGTCACTGTGGATCCCAACCCTATCCCAGGAACACTGGGTGTGGGGCAGGATATAATATAATATAGTCTTATAGCCATAAATGACTACTTATACCACTTAAAGCTAGAAATGTGAGTATTAATTTATTACGGGAAGAATAATTCTTTCAGAAATGTATCAAACTATTTTGTTGATTTTTCCTGGCATGTTTATTTAAAATAGCTTAAGATCTTAAGTTGTTAAAAGGGGCTGTTTTAAAAAATTATATAGCACAATTTATGGAGACATCGTTACATTAAAATAATAGATCTAGGTCACAATATATAGCCACATTTGTCCACTGTATAAATGACTTTCTAAATTAACTGTACTTTATAAATTTACTCACTGCTTGCTAGGTACTTACTGGAATTAATATTTACTGCATTCGTCCTGTTTATTGTAATTGCAATGTATTTTAAATACATTTGTGCAAAATATCATAACAGTATATGTA
The DNA here is from genome assembly GCA_037576675.1 of Pangasius sanitwongsei. NCBI lineage: Eukaryota > Metazoa > Chordata > Actinopteri > Siluriformes > Pangasiidae > Pangasius > Pangasius sanitwongsei. The sequence goes on from CM075003.1 coordinate 18,352,530, forward strand.
TTACTGTAATGAAAAAAAAATCAGTTGCCATAAATCTAAACGCTTTACCTCTGGTATTAAAATTTATGGCAAATAATGAAAAAAGTAAAAATGATTTTTTTTTTTTACTGTATTATTAAACAGCAGTGTTACAGTAGCTATATAGTGAGATCCTTTGATACAGTATTGTGCTGTAAATATTGTCCCAGAGCTAAAACATTTACATCTGTAAAACACATTTAAGTATCACACTGCTTTGAGCAGAATATATTATTGTAGAAATTAAAGAAATACTTTACAATGTATATTATTGCACCCTTAGTATGTTAAAGATTATATTGCAGGAATATGTTAAATCGCCATGCATGAATATTAATATGGAAGTTGTCTGGAGCTACCCAGGGGTGAAACTGAAATTTACCATTAGTTGAGCAATGAGCAATGAAGTGATTGTAGACGTAGAGCTCAGGGCAGGTTGATAGTGCAACAGCCATTAAAGACTATCTGAGCTATGAGTGTTTGAAGTAATATTCAAATGTTGCAACCTTCAGGGCATCTATGAGACCAGGCCTGAGTCAATATTACTGATATTAGTGATACAACACACAATGTATCCATTTATTAGAATGTCTCCTGACCTGTCTCCTCCTATTCTGCTTATTTTCATCACCACAGTGATACATTGTAATTTAAACAAAATTTTAAAAAATGGCGGTTAGAAAAACAGAGGGGATCCTGTATCTGTCTCAATTAACGGGTTTCTAATCTCGGGGAGCTTCACCCAGGGGTGTTAATCGGGCAATAGGGAGAGAGACAAGAATTCTGAGATGGCACCATTACTCTGATGGGAATCCTGCTCTTGTCTATTCCCCATAACCCCTCCCAACCTCTCCCATTCTTTGCAGCAGTCCTCTTCACCCCTAGAACACAAACAGCCTTTGTGGCCGGTGCTTTATTGGATGCCAATTTCAATGAAGGCAACTAGCAACAAATGCATTCGCAGCTGCACCCCTTTCCAAACACACACACATACACACACACACACACACCATTTGCCCTCTCTACACAATAAGGCCCGTTCATAAAATCACAAAATATGTGTAGGCATATATGCACTCAGTTATTTACAGATGAAATTGCTTGTACACATACAGTGAAAACACCCCCCACCCCAAACACACACACACACACACACTGTGATTCGCACCATCACAGCAAGACACATGCATACACATGCACACAGGCAGCAGTTTACACATTCTGCATCTTCTCATCATAATTAAAACAGAAGAAGGCTGCACAATGCTCTTTTGTCTTAGGGCAGCATAGTGAAAGCGCAGAGTGGGGCCGCTGCATGTTGATGAGCCATTCTGTCCATGAAGCAGCTGCATTAATAGATGACATAGCTTGAAATGGGCTCTACTTTCTCTCTTCTCCCACACTGACAGAAGGATATGTAGTGTTTAAGAGGCTTCCGGCAGCACAGGGGTGTCATCAGTCAAAAAATTAGCACCAATAAATAGGCAAACTGAGTGGAAGCGTGCATGTTAATGTGCCATTCTTGCTTAGTGAGTGTGAGGGAGTGCGTAAAGCCATCTATGGCAAGTAGGTGGCATCACAGAGCTAAAGCTGAGCCCAACGTTTCTTCCCCTACAGTCCTGTTTCATTAGGCCCCATTAACATCTCTCATCCTAATTGCATTCACAGAGATCCACTAGTGGCCACGGATAGCTTAATAAATGTGACTTCAGCTAGAAAAAAAGTGACTTTAGCTATATTTGATTATTCTTGGGCAGAACCTATACTACGGGAAAATTAGATTTCCATAAGATGCTCCATCTGACCAACAAATAAATTTTTACTTTTCTGTGCTATTTGTATCTACCTAATAAAAAAATTCAAGTCACGCAAAACCATCCATTTTCATAGGGGGGAGGACAAACCAACAATGCCATGCTCTGTCATTCGCATGCACACGCACACACACACACACACAAACTGCCACCTCCTACGAGGGGGGCATTTTAAATCTGTGAAGTTTAAGATCCGCTGTTGGCACTCTGTTCTGAGTTCTCTCTGCGTGTGTGTGAGGGGCCTGCATATGAGCAAACGGATACCCACTCCAGTGACGACCCACAATTCCTCACAATACCCCCATTCTCCAGACTCAAAGGCTCCATCAGCAGCAGGGGGATGCGTTGCTTCCCGAGATGGCACACAGAGACTGGCATCAGTGCCAGGAAGCCATGGGCCCGGAGGAAGGGACCTGTACAGAGGGCGAGAAGAGAGAAGAGATGACAGAGAGAAAGAGAGTCAGGGAGAGAGAGTGAGAAAGATAGACATTTGGCCAAAGATGCCAAGTATTTTGTTTGTGCCAATTACACTGAAGTCCCATTAGCCTGGGCCTTTGTGCCTTTCTGCTTGCTCTTATGTGCCATAGCCTTGGCTTTAATAGTGATAAAAGGAGCATTAGGCCCTGAGTTAGTGGGGATCAGTATGGGAGACAGCAGAACTGGGAAGTCACATATAAACATCACAACTCTTTCTTAGTTTAGACAAATTTATTCAGTTAGGTTTGAATTTATTCAAATTTATTCAATTTGAACTTTTTACAAATAACATTGTGCCAATAGCTCCAAAAATATCCTGGTTCAGACTCAAATAGAGAGCAAAATGGCATGAGGATGAACCCTTGAGAGGAGCCAAGGTTCATAAGAGGAACCCAACTTCCTCTGGGTGGTTTGTCTCAGTCTGATGCTTCTGTTGTCACAGATGTAAAGTGTAAAGAGTTCGGATTTAACTACACTTCACATTACATTTTACAATCAGTTTCATATATATAATGGGTTATTTAACAGAATATAATGTAATAATAGATTAATGTAAGCTGGTGCTCAACTAACATAATATTTATATCAGTATTAAAATTATTTGAGGCATTAATAAGCTATTAAATTGCATCAATGATGTAATGATTATATTTAAACTGAATGGTGTGATGACCTATCTACATTACACTTTATAATCTGAATTTGGGAAAGTTTATATTTTGCTTCAAGTGTCCCTGCATGACATAAAAGTGAAAAAAAAAAAAAAAAACATGGGATTACTTAGAGCCCTTTCAGAGTGGTCTGGTAAAGCCTTGGTGAGAAAAGATATAGGTCGGCCTTCTCAAAGGGTCCATAGGGGGTGAGTGGGGTATTGAGGGGGCAGGGCTGACCTGGCAGGGGAGGGCACAGAGAAGGCAGGTGGGGAGGTAACTACCACTGATCTAATGACGCCCCAAACTTCAGAGCATGGCCCGAAAAAATGCAGCACCAATTAACTCCAGGGGTGGAGACACTTGATGGACAAGTCTGTTATTAGCATCTTAGAAATACCGCAGGGAATGAAAGAAATCAAAGGAAGAAAGTCCAGGCAGTAGACATTCAATGAGAAATGAATATAGAGAATATGCTTCATTTGTCCAATTGTGTCCTTCAGTAAGCCAAAAACACAAATTGCTTTAAAAAAAAAAAAAAAAAAAAAAAAAAAAAAAGAAGCATAAATGGTGTAATTTCGGAGACCTCGAGAACAAAGGGCTGTTAATATATCTATGTGGATTTTTGGAAAATGGGAGAAGTGAGATGAGATGAAAGATGTGAGCCTCATTTTAAATATGGTGCAGATTTGCAGTTATTTCAGGTTTTATTTCAGTAAATTCTTAAAAATAAATTTACAGCTGTTACCTTGAGTGAGCTAAATCTGCTTAAGAAATGCATAAATAATTATCCTGGAATTCCATTTTATTCTACTGCATCAGGTAATCAGTAAAAATCCACAAGGTCCAATCATCTCTGATGTTTCAGTCACTATGTCCTTCTGGGAAATGAGTTTTAACTGAAAATGATCTATCCAAATATCACTAATATTGCACATCATTATGAATATTCATTATGAAACCAGCAAAAGGTCATAGGAGTGCTATGGACCTGTTGCCAAGCCTATTCAGCCATATGTTATTGGTGACACTTTTGGCCCCTGACCCAAGACTAATTGAAGGCTTGACCTTGTTAACAGTGATGAGCCGGTTGTGAGGATACTGGGGTGAGCTGAGGGAGGCCTCTGCCCTGAGGCTGAACCCCAGGGGACATTTACAATGTTTAATACCCACCTTATGACCAATTATGGCCATGTCCATTCCCCCAACGACATCTTAACCACCATTCATTCACATGTCCCTTGATAAACTCTCTCAGACTGCCTGACTGATGCTTTTTTAGTGCACTATGAATATAGAGGATTTTCATAAAAGTTATTATATTGTGAAAATAACATCCAAAGGGACATTTAAAAAAAAATAAAAATAAAAACACTTACAAAAATAAAAAAGCATGTCTGAAGATCATTAATTATAATTGATTATCAGCAATTATTACTTTCTCCATGTAGCTAAATCCATAGACCACAGATAGTCAATTAAATTTGCTCTGTCTGCCATGTAGTTATATTAAGAAAACAAATACAGACCAATTTCATTGGTAAAAGGTGCTGCATGACAAACAGAGTACATCTCTGCTTTAGGGTTGGGTATTACTAAAATCACAGATTGTTTTTAAAAAATAATAATAATAATAGTAACCTGCAAATATGTGTTATCGAAATTTAATGGCAGCAGCCAACTAATCCCTGCTATTCAGGCCTACAAGCATTCATCAAAAGGGGTTGAGAACCATCAAAAAATGCCGGTGGCAGCTGTTTGTTTATAGTTTCCCACGACTCCATGCCAATTGCTTATCGTCCGTCCGCCACTAGCTTGTCGTCTCTCATTAGCCGCCCCTCAGCAGACAAGAGCTGCGGGATGAAGACGGCGAGGCTGCAGCTTCAAGCGCCGTTTAATATTCCAGCAACGAAGTGCAGCATCCTCCTCCTCCTCCTCTCCCCAGTCACCTTTCACTTCCATCAGGACCTGTGCACTCACTATTCACTTCCTTTAGAAGTTGCTATCCTTTTTAGAAAGCAACATTTGTGCAGATAATCTTTTTTTTTTTTTTTTTGGAAAATATAAATATAGAGTGATGAATGTATATTTAGACTACACCTCCGTGTTTAATGAATCCCTGTGTTTATGCTCAGCAGGACTCAAATTAACACCAGTAATTAATTCTGCTGGGTTCCTGTGTTAACACTGAAAAGACCTTTTTATACGTTAAACAATGGCAGGAAACAAACCGGTCGTTTTTCTCAAATAGCGTTCTCTGAAAACTATTTTTCATCTTTTGGCTTTGAAAAGTTCCTCCTTTCCACCACTTTATTTCCACAGCGGTTAAAAGCAAACCCCCGTTTCCTTCAGTTTGGTCTGTTAATTAGGATCCTGATTTTAAAAGTTTAAAAGTTTTTTTTTTTTTAAGTTATGACTGCAAAATTATTCAAACATACAATAGTGTCGTTTATGGAAAAAAAATACATTTCAGTCAGATAGATTAGATCAGTGTTCCACATCTACCATGCTTCTGATAAGACAATATCAAATACTGTAAGCACGTGACTGTGGTAGAACTGTCCCCACCTCCCATTTCATATTATATATTTCGTTTAATTATATTCCAGTTTATATTCTTCGATTACTAATTACACAAAAATGTGCAAATTTCAATGTCTTGGGATAAACTGTTGCTAACTCATGAACTCAAAACAAATCAAGAATAGTCTTATAAATAAATAAATATTTAAGCTGCCTATTCTATTTAATTTACAGTCTAGCTAAACCTATAGGCTAAAATTATAGGGAAAAAATATTATACCTATTATTATACTAATAGCTATAATAATTTTTCCTTCCTTCAAAAAATAACACGTATGACGTTCCTGACATGCTGGCTTATGATTGATTAGTAAAAATAGGTTATGATGTCACAGATTTCTTTTCTTTTTCATGCCTTTTAGTTATGAATATGAGAGCTGCTATGGCCTACATAGCTGAACAAAAGCAGCCCTGCTTGTTCACTGAGCATGACGTCACACAATTCGGCTTTAACGGCTCCTCGCGCGGTCTCTAATAGACAAGCTATTTCACATTAACGACTTGTATGTTTGTATATTTGCATGTTGACCCTATATCCTGCTTACACGATTATAAGGTTGTAAGACATAGATTTTTATAGGGAATGAAGACATTTCTGGCTGTAATTATACTGATGATTGAGTAGCAGCAGTTGATCTCAAAGCTGATGCTTTCACTCACCTTGAGGTCACTCAGTGTTATATAACTGTGTGTGTGTATGCATGTATATATATATATATATGTCTGATGCATCTAACCTCATTGCTCATCACATAATATAATATAATATAATATAATATAATAGTGTAATCAAATGCACATTAGTGTTATATAAAGTGTTGGATTTGTATTAGACAATGGTCTTACATTTAATACTTTAAATTAACAATAAAATAAATTTTATTTGCTTTTCCCATCATGCGAGAATATTATGGTGAAATTTTGTACATGCATACTTCAAAGGCACATCATTTGAAATCATTTAGTTTGTGATTTTTAAGAAATTGATTTCAGTTCAAAAGGCTCTTGATCAAATTCTTCGTATTTGTTAGTACCGTTGCATACATACAACTTTACATTACAATCTATATTCCTATATTTACATTTATTTTGATGTTCCACTGGTGAGGTGTGTATTCGGTAAGACAGCTTTTAGTCGTGGCACACCATCGTGATGATATGGCTTACAACATTAGGCAGTTAATTTTATTTTGACTTTAAACTATTTATGAGAATTAAGGGAATTGTTTTAGTGTAACTGGTCCTGTTTTTAATTATTTATGGTGAAGTTTTTTGTGTATTTCTACTGTAACTAGTGTGATACCTTCTTCACTTTGGCTTACTTCTAAAAGAGATTCATATCTCATTGTGACTAAATGAATCTTATTTAAATAAATAAATAAATAAATAAATAAATAAATATCTTCATTTTATCTGCATTCTCTTCCAAAATTTGACACTTTTTTTTATATTTGCATAGTTGTTTTATACAGCACTCTCCCAATCCTCCTTATTTTTATGTATACAAGGTTTTAATAATACTAGTGAGACTTGTTCAAAGCAATAATTACTTATTCTAATGCAAAAACAAAAAATACATGTTTTTTTTTTTTTTTACAAATCCATTTACTCATGTTTTTCACCAAGGTCAAACTCAACCTTCATTTCTTTATTATATCTATGATGTTTATAACATGGGTACGGGAGATAGCTGTGTCTTCATGCTATCACGCTTTAGATCTCAAAGGCACATACCAATGGAAATCATAAAACATCCTCGCCATCAAGCTGAGCCTGTATAAGTATGAGCATTTGCATGAGAAAGCCCATCCCAGCACACTTATTTGACCTTCAGCTCCTGCTCTTTGTGTGGTTGCGGTGCATCCTATCATCAACTAGACCATGGCTAGCCCTAGACTGTGTGTGTGTCTGTGTGTCTGTGTGCGCGCACATGTATGGGGGCATTGGTGGGGGAAGCGGGGCGGGGGGGGGGGGGGGGCTACAAGAACTCTCAATCAGGTCGTTTAATACCGAAGTCAATTCCCAGACACCCCCACTCTGAGAACACATCCATGCACAGGGTGACACACTCCCACACTCTAGCCCAGACAGTCTGGAGGACCCCATCTCATTTTCATTTCTTTAGCTCTATCTACACCCCCTTTCTTTTCTGCACTTTAATTAAGAAGTCTAAATTGCTAGTGTCACTATGGAGTATATCCCACGTTCAGGACCACAGCTCTAGTTTCTGTCTGAGTTTGGGGTCTCATTGGGTTAATCCTGAAGCCATATGTGATGAATTAAAGTTGCAGTTAGACACCAATATTGGACAGTTTCAGACTTGAATGGCAACCAACACTGCACAGTTCAAACATGCCTATGTCAGATGTCATTATATGCTATTAAATGTTGTCTACAATCCTGGGAAATATGAAACATATACCCAGAAAGAATTTTTGAATAAAAAAATTAATCTCTTAAGTTCCTGTCCTATTATCACGCTCTGAAGCTGAACTATCTTGCATCAAATTTTAAAGCTGAGTTTAACCACAGTCCGCTGACCCATAATCAAGCACTGTAAATTTTCCTCAAGTCTGCTTAATTTTTTGTTAGAAGATCTGCTGAGTCAGCTAAACCACATTCAAATGATGTCTGGCACAACAGCTGGTCTGAATAAATGATTTTGTTATTTTGTGTCATTTAGACTGGTGGAAAGGGCTCCCAGTCACTGCCCTGCATTTCCTGCTCTAATATATTTTCTAATACACTCAATTCCACTCTTCAAGAGCTGTGTGATGAGTCTGTGATAAGGTGTGCTAAAAGAGGCCACAGTCACCCTACAGGACTGGATTTTGGATGAAGTTGATTTACACATATTGCTGCAACAGTGAAATGGCAATGATTCCAGCTGTCACTTGTTCCAAATACCTTGCTGTCCAGAAGGGATTCAAATCCCAAAACCCCAGTTTCTTTTTTCTTCCCTGACTGTGAGAATGTGGGAGAATTTGGAGGGTCTCTGGAACCTCAACAGTTTCTGGTTCTCAGAAGGGATAGGTCAGGTGTTACTGCATGTTAAGGTACATTTGGGTTGAGTGCCTTGCCAGTGATTAATTCTTCCTCTGATTGGTTATTGTTCAAGGTTTGATTGACAGCTGAAGGGCCAATTTAAGGCCCTGTTTTTTAGTTTTATCCTGCCAAAGGACAAGAGCACACTGAGAGGTCAAGTGACCAGCCGCTCTGCCATACAGCTCTTAATTTTAGGAGTTTAATAAGAGTGTTAAACTGCACATGCACACACATACACACACACACACACACACACAAATGATGGGGATCAAGTGCTATTTGCTTTGGCATTGACCTGTCCTGCTACATAGGCTCTAGCTGCTTATTCAGATCAAAATGTCAGATTATGTAGACTCAGGCATTCGTGAATGTGAATGTGCTGATTCAATTCACATTGTACTGTACATTTAATGGTGAACATAAGATCCATATAGGCAGGTCCATATTCATATAAACAGATACCCTATCTGAATTCATTTTTATCCACAGTAATGCATGTTTTGCTAAAAAATAAATAAATAAATAAAAACCAAGAGTATTGTTTTTGTACAAATCATTGAATGCGATTATGAGGTTTTCTCTGTGTGTGTGTGTGCGTGTGTGTGTAGCAGTGTTGTTCACTGCTGCGGACTCCTTGCTCGTCTGTGTCAGTGCCATCCCAGTTGCCAAGGCAACTGGGAGGCAGCATGAAAGCTATAAAGAGAGAGGGAGTGATGGAGAGGTGCTGCATGGCACAGGGCCCACTCCCAGCAGTGTTACAACAACACCACAGAATGTATTCAGTCTCTATATTTCTCACCCTTTTTTGCTATCTCTCACTCTGTGTGTGTGTGTGTGAGTGTGTGTGTGTGTGTGTGTGAGAGAGAGAGAGAGAGAGAGAGAGAGAGAGAGAGAGAGA
>CM075003.1:18362114-18374614 GCA_037576675.1 Pangasius sanitwongsei
TGTGTGTGTGTGTGTGAGTGTGTGTGTGTGTGTGTGTGAGAGAGAGAGAGAGAGAGAGAGAGAGAGAGAGAGAGAGAGAGAGACTATATGGGCACATCAAAATAAAAATATTACCTTAATTGTCTGCTTGGTTGGATAGTGGATGGAAGACAGAAGTGGCTCAAGCATCATAAAATATTACTGAATCATTTATCATCCATTCAGAAGTTTTTGCAGAACATTCCAGTATCAATGTTTACAGGATAAAAGCTTGGAAACGCATGGAACAATAATGGAACAATTTTTTTATTCAGTATAGAGCCAAAGGTAGGAAACGCAATATCTGTGTGATCTGCTTCTCAAACATTTTATCAGCAGCAGAGAACCTCCAACATTCCCACACTCACTGAGTCTTAAGTCCCTATGCATTAGCATAGAGTCTCATTAATCAGCTAACGGCACTGCACTCTCTTTCTGCTCACCAACACAGTCTTGTCCTCTATGATCAAGAAAATAGGGTGCATAAGTTCTGAGTTTAATGTTAGTCGAAGTTTGAGTAAGAGTATGCATATTTAAAATGCCAGACAGAGACAATATCCTTGAACTTGAACCCCCTTAGGTCCCCTTGACCCCAGACCCATCCCTCATGCTCCTCCCTGTCGCCCCAAAAACTCCCATTGTTCAGCTGTCGGCATTAACTCTTCACACCCTCCACAGGCTCTTCTCTCCTAACAGCAGGGCCTTCGTCATTCACGCCAGAACAGTGGGCCACAGAGACCCTGTCTACATGTGAACGCCCCACGGGACAGTTTGTTTTCCCATAATCTGAATGCACGGGGTAAATTCTGTTCTCACACCCTCCACTCTAGGTTTCCTTCTTTTGTTTTACCAGAGTGACTTTAGTCGTTGTACCCCAATGGAGGGATTTGCAAGCCAGACAGACAGTGACTCAGACACTTCTCACAGCTGGAGTATGGTAGTCACTTTGTAGGCAATCACTTTGTAATCCTTATGATTATAGTAGAAATTAATTGTGAATGCAGCCTTAAACATAACAACTCTGTTGCCCTTATTTTCTGTAGGTGGGTTTATCATAATTTTACTGAGGGGTAGTACTTTCACTGCTGTTCCTTTTTTTTGCAAATGTACTAAGCATTGGCATCCATAGAAAAACAAAAAGTGTTAGAAATCAATATCAGCAGAATTGGGCATGGAAATTAATAGGCCATATTACTGCATCTCCCTTTCACACTGAGAGGAAAATACAGGTATCGCTATTCTCTCTCCTGTTGCTTGTTAATCTCTTTAACAGTGTGAGATCTGCAATAAATAACAGTATCATGCACGTCGTTGAAATCAATGACAGTTAATTTGTCATCAGATCCTACAGTGGAGTCATAATTCTGGGATTCAGAAAGGCTGAAAAAAAATTTCCAGGATATGCTCATGTTTGTCTCCAGTTAAAGAAAAGTTAGCTGCTACAGAACATGACCCCACAGTAAACAAATGATTATTGTAAGACACACTCTGCCAGTTGATGCTTTAAGGGATGAAGTATGGGTGAAATGACTGTTTGAATTAGACTCTTAATGAAGAGAAGTACACACATTGAAGTGAAAGAAAAGTGGTGTGAGAGGTCTAGACCACCACAAGTGATGGATGATGGCTGTCTTTAGAAGGGGCTTCTGTCTGGAAAGATTTCTCAGCTCCTTCAGGCAAACGTATGGGTACTCCAATACAGAATCAACCACTTGACTTACAAATAAGGACACACACATTGATACACTAAACTCTCGTTCTCTCTTACAGCCATTTACATGCACTGAATCATTCAACAACTATGCCATTTGCAAAATATTTATAGGGCTTGCATGCATAACGTATTAGATTGTCCTGCATAGTTTTTAAAGAGGATGTTCATGTTTCAATACTGAATGAAATTCAGTATGTCTGTTGTTATATATCAAGCTGTTTAAAACTGATTCGGGGTTGTCCTTTTAACATCTTCATCCAACAACATCGAATTAAGCCCAGAGGTAATATTTTATAGTAGACCTGGGCCGTTGTCCTGTTTTCTAACCTATTGTAATGTCAGTATGATTTTTCACTTTCCAATTTCCATCAGCATTAGCTTATACCTCAATGTCCATATAAGGTCATCTATGTGCTCTAACATGGTCGAATGTAAATAAATTATAACCAGTGTGTACATTAATATGTTTTTCCTGGCCTAAATCTAACCAGTTTCATCAGCCATTTTGCTTGCCAGTCCTTCAGTTTGCCATTTTGCAAGGGTGTTTTTTTTTTTCCTCCTACCAACAGCAGGTGATAACCACTGTATTAACAATCAAGGGCTTATTCAGAAATTAAAAGAGCAAATCAACTGCTCACTCTTGGCACAGGCTACTGCTCAGCCCATGGATGCTCTTTTGGTGTCCTGGCAACTGGTAAACAAGAGGATAGAGAGAGAGCTTCTCTGAGCAGTTCACATAATGGACTCCAGAACGCTGGTGCTTTAGCATGCTAATCATGCTGGGAGAGAGGTGAGCACAGCGCTCAGGCGACCAACCACCTCAATAAACACACTCCATCAGGACTCTGTCAGCAAGAGATAACCAACATGTCTTAACGCATTAACATTTTAGATATTTATAAGGATGACACACAAACTGGATACATGATTTTTATTTGACTTCACAGAAAAAAGAAATGCATTTTAAAAATTGCTTACTGTAGGCAGGATGGGAGATAAACGTGAATTTTAAGATCTTCAATTTTATTTACATAGCACTTTTAACAATGAACACTGTCACAAAGCAGCTTGAATAATGTGCTTGTTTATAACATTAATCTAAATCACAGAACTGAAGATTGAGTAATGAAGTAATGAAGGGCAGACACTTATGAAACTGTACTATTTTTAACAACACGTTGCACTTTACTTATTCGCTGATATTTACGGTATTTATGTGATTTCCACCACAATTACAACCTGAGTTTTAAATAGCTATGCTGTAGAAAAATGAAGCAGTTGCTGATAGTGAGAGGCCTTGCTGGCTCCTGCCCCATAGGTGACCCAGCTCTGAATGAGGCATGAAGTAGGGAAGCCAGGGCTAATCCTGTTATGTGCCTTCTGTTGCCTTGTGGTATTGACTCACCCAAAAGTGTTTTAATATCAGCTTTATTACACTCTACAGTACACTCTGCACCCTGCCTCTTCACACTGACAGTTGGGAGATTAGGATTTCTAGCGCATCCAAGAAATAAAGACATGTCACCATCCACACCAGTTTACGGACTTGACTCACTATGATCTATCTGTATTAATTATATATAGAATTAATGGATTAAACTGAGCTGTAGATTTGAGCGGAATTCTGTGAGCTGCCTTCTCTTTATTACTTTGTATATGTCCGAAGCTTCATTAGAAAATGTTTGTCCAGCATGGGTGTTACTGCCGAAACAAGCACAACAGTGATATTGCATGCACAATAAGGGCATGATATTATTTGCTGTGCATATTAATGCAGGCACCAAGTTATTTTATTGCAAACACCTCAGCAAAATCCATGGCATTGCCTGTAAACTCGCTTAGTGTGTGTGTGTGTGTGTGTGTGTGTGTGTGTGTGTGTGTGTAGGAATCAGAAAGGTCCACTTACACATATTTAACTGATGTGCATCTTGCAAATTTACACACATTAATGTTTTGCTTGTTAAAGAGTTCTAATGAGCAAAACAAATAAAGTGCATCATGATATTATATTAAAGAATGTCCCTGTACATATTGGTGAAATAGAGTAGTATATATGCAGTAAACTAGATGCTGCAGTAATACTTGAGACCTCAGCATTACTGGCATTATTTTCTGTCACAGTTTGTTTAACAGAAATGCACAATTCTCCTTTGTTTTCAATGTAATCTTTTATTAGAATCCATTACAGGACAAATTTGTTCAATTCTACAAATGGTCTAATAATAACGTTAGTCACGTTAGTGTTAACAGACAAGTTGCCTACATCTAAAAATGTCAGAAATCTCGCACCGGGAAACATAACATTTAGACACACACACCATTGTGATGCATAGTAAATTATTTTTAATCATAGTACTCACATTTTACACTCTTTTACATTTCTATTTAAAATAAAAATTACTTGCTTTCTGATTGCCTTCAAAAGCTTTAAGGACATCATTGCCCATGGTAACAAAAGTGGGTCTCAAAATCGATTGCACAATCCTATTATCAAATATTAATATTTTTGCATAGATCATATATATATATATATATATATATATATATATATATATATATATTGCATAGATTAAAAACATATATATCTTTGCCTCTGCCCAAATTTAATTATAAGATTATGTACTCGAAATAATACTTTACAATGTTTAAACAAAATAGCAGATCAGGAATGAGGTTTATCAAAAACTACTACTACTACTACTACTACTACTACTAATAATAATAATAATAATAATAATAATAATAATAATACACCAGTACACCAGTATTGTTTATTACATATTTAAAATATTGTTTTCAAACTTAAATAAAGGAGGTTCCATCTGCTCAGGACAGGTTCTACACTGGTCATTAATGATTACATGATCAACTCAGTTGCATAGAGAATAAAGACAACAGCTCTCTCTATCCCAGGTGTGTAAATATCAACACACAGAGCTGTTCAATCACAGTGCAGTAACCCTTCACTGCTGCCGTGGGTCTCGCATTCATGATGTCTACACCACTGGTTCAGCAGACTACAGTTTGCAGAAGCTAATATTTAGCTACTCGTTTTGAATATAACATTACAATCAGATTAAACAGTGTCATTTTTATCATAGCAGATGCTCTCAAGCCTTGCCTGTGACATTAAATACAAGACACGAGAAAGGGAAGAAGGAAAGGTTACATGGATGTTTAAAGTGCTCTATGCTAAAGATTGATTTTGTGCTAGCAAGCCATCTATCGATTTGACCAGGGTTACATACACATACATAACACTGTAAATGTATTTAATGGTTGGCCTCTGTAGGATATTAATATAGTAAAAAAAAATAGAATTTTGTTTGTAGCAAACTACAGGGTGTCCCAAAAGTCTCCATACATATGGGAAAATAACACCTTTTACCAAAATGTCTTCCACAATTTTTCATACTTAGTTTATATTATATATTTTTTTTCAGATAGCCTTTTAAATCCCCTTTGACAAAGGAAGAACATATTGAAATCATTCTCATGGCTGGATCAGGAAGCTGTTGCAAGGTTGCGATGGACTTTAACAGGAAACATGGCAAGCACAGCACACACGAGACTGCTGCCCAACTTACTAACAAATTAAAAAAGACTGGAAGTGTTGAGGACCAACCGAGAAGTGGACGTCCACTAACGTCCACTGAAAAAGGCACGACCGACGTGGTGCTGGCATACATAGTCCCCTATTTATGGAGACTTGTGGGACACCCTGTAGTCTGAGATTTTATGTTTGAAAGCAATTTCAATTACACGTCCTGGTAGAGTACGCACAGCTGATGTTAGAATGTCAGATTATAATAGATTCTAAATTATAATAGAAAATTACCTTAACAAAAATTTAAAAACAGAAAAAAAATTAAACACTTAAAACATTTTTTAAGCATACATAAAATGACGAAATGTGCAAAAGAAATAAAGAGGCATTTAAAGTGCTTCAATGTTATAATGTTGGGGCGCACAATGAAATGGTGCAGACATTTCATCAGCAGGCACTGATTTGTCATCCATGATCAGATGTCATTTACAGAAATCCTCTTTTATTCTTCACCTGAAAAAGAGAAGGGGAAATTATTAGATATGATATTGTGGATATTGTAGGCTTGTCAGTACTATAGTAATGTAGCTTTACCCATTGACGATGATGATGAAAAAAATTGAATTCACTAGCACTTTATACAACATTTGCTTATTTTAAAAATACTTTTAGATTAGTGACCTGAAGATTGAATGCAACATAAGGACTTGTAGCTCAGGCACAGGGAGCAAGTGCCAGGCGGAGATTGAGGATAAAGTTGAAGGCGTCTCAGCGCTTGGTACACTCTTAGGCTAAAGCAAAGACGAAGCATGTGATAGATCCTAAGTCTGCAGTGCTGAGGTGGAGTAAGCCCAGCCTCTACTGCACAGCTCAGACAAGCAACTTAAAATATTAAGGCCAAGGGGGAAACAGGAAAGTCAGCAGACCACCATCATCACTGCAAATATTACTAGAAACTCTACTTCTGGTTCAGTACACACTGATTAGAAATTAAATTACACTGGACTATAGAGTCTGATTGGTTCTGACCGACATCTTCTTGTTTAACTGCTTTATTTTTAGAGATTTCTCAAATTGCAAACAAAGACCAAAGAAAGCAATCTGAGTTGTGTTAAAATAGTCGTAGAGGCAGGGTAACAGGAAATGCAGGTGATTCTGGCACCTTGAAAATACATCATTATGTTGCTAGTGATGTGGTTACACCCTTTTTCACTTATTTGTGATACATATAACCAAAAACTCTTCCTAAAGTATCACTGAATCTAGCAGCTGATTGAGGCTGCGGCAGAAACTGCAGGTGATAGAAAACAGAAAAAAGAAAGACTGTGGTGAATTGGGGTGAGAGGAAGTACAGACAAGTGTTGAGAATGAGGGTGAGGGTATGCCACGGCGACCGTAGGAAATAGACGGCACACTGTTGTCATTGTACACTGAGCTGAATGAGGTGAATTTACACCCGCAGCACGTGTCCTGTTAAAGCTGGGCAGCAGGACTGGAAGAGAGGAGGGGGCAGGGGGTGTAAGCGCTATAGAAAGACGGTCTGTTTAGATTCTGGGTATGTTGGTGGGCACAACCGTTTTGGAGCCAAATGCGGCACACTGAATCCTCACTTTTATATATGCAACCCTTCTTTTCAGTTGCTCCATCATTCTTTCTTTCTTTTTTTACTTTCTTTCTTTCTTCATTTCCCTCTCACTGAATGAATAGCCATTGCAGTGCTACTGTGTAACTGCTCCCCTCCCTCCCCACTCAGGCATGAATGGGGGGCTGAATTGAGCAAACAGTCAGCCTGTCAGCTCAATAGGCGGTCTGGCCGTGAACTTCAAGTCCTTCCCAGGCCCTCGGCATCGCTAGTAGAAGGAGGGGGAGGTGAGACGACGAGGAGGGGTGTACAGACACCCTCAGACTTGGGGGGCCCTGGGTGCCCATTTTCTTTGCAGGCCTCAGTTGTTCCCAAGACTGGTGCCTGCGTGGAGAGCAGGAGACCAGCTGCTTGGTTGTCCCAAAAGGAGGGGTGGGTGTGTGTGTGCAGACATGAGAGTGTCTGCCCCCTTGCCCATGCCATACTTGCCTCCCAGCTATACACACTCTCACACATGCTCCCAGACATAAGGTTTCACTGCGCCCTTGCTCCCCATCATCTCCTCGCTAGAGCCAGCCTCTGAGGCGCTGCTGTTTGTATTGTTTTAACCGTGCATAATTACCTCAGGCCTCTCTAAGCCAGAATCCTCCACCACATTATCACCTATTTACTGACACAGTTACAAAACTCAGCTTCATAGACACCCAGACTTTATGTTTTAAAGACATAGAAACAGAAATCAGTTGAATGATTTTACACATAACAGAACTTGACTTAGAAACAGTTCACAGAATAGAAATGAATCTTGTGAACAAATAATAGAATAGAATTTAACCTGATTTGAGAATTCAGTAAATGTTAACATTGTGTAGACAGACAGCCAGAGCAGCAAGTGAAAGCTCTCCAAGTTCAAATATTTACACAACCCCAGTATTGTCTTGCTGTAATATTGTTTTGCTATCTGTCTGGGATACCCTCACTAGACCTCATACTTACTGCATCTCGTCTGCTTTGCTGGGAGTGTGACACTTACCCTGCATTATATCAGCTGGGCCATGGCATGTCTGGAACCAAACAAAGGCAGCTCTCTGAGCAAATTTGGGACAATGGGCAGCATTGTTTTTCTGCTCTCATTTAATTAATCGGACTCAGCCGACTATAACTGGTGTTTTAGTTAAGCAGGTATTAAACTTATAGCTCCCTGGTCCTGTTTACATATAATGTAAATGTGCTCATGTCTCATAAAAGGTATACAATCTTTGTAATGATTTAATGAGCATTCTGAAAATTCTGAATTTGTCATATTGTTCCATTAGTTTTGCATCTCTATGCACAACGACGCTTTTTAGTGTAGTGCCTGAAGATGTGAGAAAAAAAATCTCGCTAGCTTTCTTCAAAATGGCACCTCGCCATCTCAGTGCCTGGCATGGCGGCGAGGAGGGCAGCAAAATCCCTGATGGCGTTCTATTCAATTCCCGTGCCCGCAGATGCCCGCTCTGACTCCCCCATTGTGGCAGCAAATGATTTAATACAAGCAAGTACAAAACAAGTCCCCACCCACTTTGGTGCCAGCGATATGTGATTTTCGCAATTAAGAAACACATCTGCTGTAATTAAAAAAAAAGTCTCTGTGCTGAAAGAAGAGGGAGTTTACACTATGTGTGCGTGTGTGAAAGAGAGAGAGAGAAAGAGAGAGGATATGAAATGGAGTAGAGCGATGGCGGGTCTACCTGCTCATTCTTCCTCCCTCTTCCATTTCATGCCAGCGCTCTCTAAGATGGTGGTGAAGCGTGGATTGCCGCTCGTCACAAGAGGAAGGGGCAGGCAGGCAGCGAGAGGAGGGGCTGAGAGCAGCAATGCATACTGGGGCACAGAGAGTCTCAACACCAACCCACCCCTCCTCCTTAACATCCTCCATGTTTTCCTTCCCTTTCGCTGGCATCTTTTCGACACAGAGATTGGATGTCTGTACGAAAGAGCGAAAACGGAAAAAGACCATGAAAACGTAAACATGAGTTTGCTGGGCTGGAAAAGTATTAGAGGGTACACCCAATCAGACATGTGCAAACACACATACACACACACAAACACACACACACACACACACCTTTTAATGTCTGTTCACATGGTACAGTCTGCCCCGGAGCATGCAAATGACTTTCATTATGCAAATGCATGCAAATCAGACTCAACCATCTGAGAATCAAGGCTGGGAAAAATCTACACAGAGAGATTGAAAAGAAAGAGAGCAAGGCATAAATCCTTTTGCGTGGCAGCAGAATGCTAACGGAGGGAAATGTGGCGGGAAGGACCAACAGTGGCCCAGGGTGAACAAAAACGATTTCCGCTGTCTATGCAAGATCATACAATCACTCTCTTTCTCTCTGCTTCCTTCCTTATGATATGCATTATGAGTTTTAAACAAACACACAAGTACATATCTAAGAATATAAAATTGGCTGTTTTTAACAGGGTTTGAATTACGTACCACTGCAGCAGCCACTTTTTTTTTTTTTTTTTTTTAAATGACCTTTTTGTTCAAGAAGTCCAAGAAATGAGCCCTGGCTGTAAAATGCAGTTCAAACCATAAATGTTCTAGATCACATCGAATGTTCCAAGATTTACATAATACTCTCACTTGACTTAACATACTCATCAGAAATTACACTATCTATTCACAGAGATAGCTTTATGTTCCTTCTTCCCCCAGATTTGATCTGGCATTCTGAACCAGAGCCTGTATAATATAGCATAACAAATACAACATGAAGTATATCTACAGTTGCATAGAAAGGACTAGAAGGATGGATGATAAATATAACACTTATTCCTCTAGAAAGAAGTGTCATATTGAGAGTTGGACCTTGTTTTAAGGTGACACTGATTGGAGGTCCAGTGGAGACTGATTTTAAGGGGGAAAGAGTGTGAGAGAGTTGGATGGGATAAAGTTAGAAGTAGAATTAGAGGGGTGTAGTCCTGCTGAATGGCAGCAAACCTTCTCTAATTGGCACTTGACATTTTTTGCAGTGGCCCTCTAAAGTGGGCCTACTCTTAAGCCCTCTCCAGGCCATTGTTAGAAAAATGCCTTATGCAAATAAAGTGAATAGGGACCATTGTAAAGCCTCTGACATTAACAGCTGAGGCAACAATGGGATTGTATGCTTTCAGTGGACCTGTAGGTGTGTTAGAGAGTGAGTCGGACAATTGGCCAATATGTGAACAGCCATCCAACTTATGCATAGGAAAAAGCTTATTTTTGCAGACTAAGCACAGATTTTGTGTAATGAACGTTTGACAAAATGGCTCACTAAGTCACATTCACCAGTATCTACGTAGTTATTTGCTGTTACTGTCTGTTTTATTGCATTGGATTGTAATCTAGCAAGGCAGTAGTGTGTACACTTATCTTATGAGTTTATGATGCCATTTTTAGGATCATTAGACCACTTCTGATCATTCCTGATGATATCAGTGATAAAGGAGAAAGTATCCTTCAAATAAGTTTCCTTTGCTCTGATCTCCTGATAGATATAAGGTCTGCATGAAGAATAGACTTCTCATGTGGGTGGTACAATGTTGACATTCAATGTTGACCTGCTCTACTGCAGTTACCTAATTGAATCTCTGTTCTATGAGTGCACCAGTTGACTTTGCCAACTGCCTAAAGTATATTCACATCTCAACGGGGGTGACAGTAGAGCAGAGGCTAGGGGAACTAAAGAGACAAGCATTTAGTCCTTAATTTCCTGTCCCACAGTGCAGCTTTTCTGAGTCTCAGTTGGTGTGTTCGATAGAAAGAAGGGCAACGACAGGGGTTGGCTAGCTTTGCTCTAACTACAACTCAGCAGTTGTGACTGGACGGTATTGAAAGGGTAGTAAAAGAGCCCATTGAGTCTGTTTGACAAGTGAGCTAGCTCTATGGACAGTACAGTTGACTGGAGAAGGGAGTAGAGGGGAAGGGAGAAGAGGGGAGGGATACAATCACTGTTTATAGAGCTTAAGTTGGCTTGCTACAGGCTTTTATAAACATTTCCAGTTATATTGAAACCAGTATGTTTACCACACCTCAGTTCTAACTTCCTACCTGTTAATGTTAGGGTTTTCAAACTGTATGTAACAATATATAAGTATAAATGCATGACAAAAACCCATGCTCCATAATTGTCATTTTGGCTTCACGTTAAAAAAAAAACAAAAGGGGAAGGGGGGCTTTTAAAATGCTCCTCCAGCCTGTTTATTGGATGTTGGGGTTGCCCTGACATTTACATGTTAGACACCAGGACATAAAATACCATGCTGAGTCAATACAGAATGATATGTTACTCTGGTGTTGTTCGGTTGTGCACAGGTAAATATGGTCTTCCTATCAGAGTGCTTGTCGTGTTCAGAAAAGAGCAGTACAAAATGGAATTGTTCATTCCTTCATTTATTCTCTTACTATCAAGGCTAACACAGTGTGTGATGCAGTAGCTGCATTGCAGCAGGCAGCCCTGACCGTGACCGATCAGCTGATGCCACTGTTTATTACATGGCCAAGGGCAGAGACTGTTTATGTGAAAAGGCACACATGAATGCTTCATATAAACTGCATATCACTGAGCTCTTGTTTATCCAAATTATAGCTTAGCATGTAGTACACTTGTTACGCAAGCTTACACATTCTTCATGATTTATCTCTTCATCCTTTTACTACTTGAAATTTTATTACGTCAAGCTGAACAAGAACATTTGCCAAGTAAGTGTGAATGTAAATGTGTCCTTTGATACTTTGATGAACAAATATAGCCTTGACCTAACACTCAAGGTTTTGTCACCATAACAGTTTGCTTAAACATGTCTTATTACAAGCCCTGTAGAAAAAAGGGGATATTTACCAGCTTTAATCTAAAGAAGTAATGCATCCTGTCCAGACTCAATGGTGTAATGAGATCAAGTGTAAAGGTGTGATGATCTGATTGGGCAGAGACCTCCAGCTGGTTCTGGCTTCCATGCTACCTCAAATTGTGGGACTGTCCTCCTAATAGCTGCTGTCAGCAGTACAGTTCTGGGTCAGTAGTTCTGACCGCTGGCTCACAGTGAGGAACAGAAGAGCATTTGTACCATTCGCTACCATCTTATCCAGCTTCTCTGCTCATATTCTAATATTGGGTCTATTCCAGCCTATTCCAGCAACTTCTGGGAGCCCCAAAAACTCTACCTCAAACAAGTAGTGACCCATGGTTCAAGTGCTCTTCAAGTATTGAATTGGCTGCCAAATTTGCTTAGGAGAGCTATAGTCCCAAAATCAATCAAAACATCAAAAGGCCAAGTATTAAAAATTTAGCATCTTTCCTACTGAGCAGTCAGAGATGTATTTCAGTTTCCTAATGAACTTTGATGCAGAAATATTTTACTGGTGAACTAATCTGTCTAGAACATGGTGTACTGTGTTGAATACTATAAAGGCATCTGTGAGACCCAGTGGCCATGTGACTGCAACATTAAGCCTCTGCCTGCATTTCACTGTGTTCTGGGATCAGGAGATTAAACGTGATCATGTTTGTCCAGCCAGGCCATATTACGATATTTAAAGAAACCAGAGGAATGGAGACAGGTGCTTTGTAATTACATTTACATTTTACATTTAGTAATTTGGAAGA
>CM075003.1:18377114-18382115 GCA_037576675.1 Pangasius sanitwongsei
TTTTGGCTTGGATTGCTGTACTGCACTTGCATGACTTACACGCCGTGAGTGTAATTGTTTTCCTTTATTTGCTGTCTCTCCTGTAGCGTTTTGTAATCACGGATAGGATTTACTGGTGCATGGATTTACTGGTAGGGGTTGAATTGGGTTTCAAGCTGAAGTCTACAGCCACATGCTGGACTGTGAGGTAATTATAAAATTACAACTTATCACAACCTGCTTTGGCTTTATGGTTTAGGACAAGATATGAAGATATGCGTTTCTGGAACTATAGCAAACAGAAATTATAAATATGCATATATATGTGTAAAGCCTA
This sequence comes from Pangasius sanitwongsei, assembly GCA_037576675.1. NCBI lineage: Eukaryota > Metazoa > Chordata > Actinopteri > Siluriformes > Pangasiidae > Pangasius > Pangasius sanitwongsei. The sequence continues at coordinate 18,377,431 of CM075003.1, forward strand.
AAACATTACCTCTATCACGGGCTCGTGTCCTTCAGACTATATCGTGAAGATTCTGCGAAAAGAAAACGAGAAAACAAACAAACTCACATGTCGTATTTGGAAGACACAAATTGGCTGATTACACCCCATGGTTCAGCACTAATGACGGATGCTTGAGCTACAGTTATGAAGTTGTTTTATGCTACTTAATGCATAAGCATAATGCATGCACCGAAATGATATTTCTATATTAGCAGTCTAAATGTTACTTGAAAATATTGGTACGTATTTGGTGATATTTGGTGTTTTGTGTGTGTGTGTGTGTGTGTGTGTGTGTGTAAGAGAGAGAGAGAGAGAGAGAGAGAGATCGCCATGTTTTCTACATGCGTAGCATTGGTTTGAGATATTGCTTCTACAAGTTGAGAAGTTGAAAATTTCCGGTTCATTTGATGCGGGTGTATCCACACAGTAACCCATGTATACAGGACTAGTCTAATGTTGGGTATTATTGTGCTTCGAGGCCTGAGAGCCTCTGGATTAAACTCTAAACACGCGCTGTGAGGAGGATTAGAGCGCACCATATAGGCATAACCCTCACTGACAGATACACACCATAAAATCATAAAAATCAGAGGTATGTTCACCAAGCAAGCCTAAAGAAATTCTCATATCTGTGCATTAAATATCTAAAGGCAAAAAAAATAGATTAGTCGTCCACAGTGAATGAGAGCAGTCACTGATTTGCTGCTAGGCTAAATTAACATCACAGAAATAAGAGGTTATACCAATTACAATAAATAAAATCTAAAGAATTGAACGCATCAGAATGCATCAAAGAATAGATAGATTCAGTTTTGATGGTATCCAAGACGCAGATGTTAGTTTGGGTATGGATTTTCTGGAAGATTGCATCGAGTCAAGGCGGCGGAGGAAGACATATTAATGCTGGTATATATACATATATACATACCAATACCCAAATATGACCTAATGCATTCAAAAAGTTGGCAATTTTAAAGTTGGTTTCACTAATAACAAAACATTTGCCTTTAATCACCTATAAGAGAATCATGGCTCTCAGTCTACCTAACACAGAACCCACCTGGCGTCCCTTCACATCGGTTAAACTCGGCGTTTAATAGGGGTGTGATCTGAATAATATTTAATTACCGTTTAAAAAAAATTATATATTTTATGCATCCTACAATAGACTGTGCATCTTATTATTGCACGGCGCGTGTCTCCTGCATCTTCCGTGAGCGCCTGTGTAAAAGGCAAACGCGCATTTGTTACCGTCGAAGCACGTTTTTTTCCCCCTCGAACTGCTGTTTTTAATCTGACCAGCACAATGGAGATAAACACAGTATACTCACGGGTTTCTCAGTAGCACGGGCGGCTCTGCGGTTGAGAACGCCTCGCGCTTCCCAATGTCGTCTTGTGTTGGCTCGTGCGCTGCGCGGCTGGGGCTCCGCGTGACGTCGCAACGGCCCCATCCATTCAGCATCTCTGCCTAACCCTCCGTTTCTACACCCATATGTCCCGTTCAGGTGTCCATCTCCTTCCGTCCGGAGAGCGAAATGAGCTACATGCACGTCCCCCTTCCCTTTGCCTTCCTCTTCCGAGCATGAAACGCTGTTATGAACCTCGTGGTGCAAGTCAAAAAACATATAGCATCTCTAAGCCCCGCCCCTATGACACCATGCAGTCAGGTTTAGACCACGCCCTCTCCGAGTTTGAGTTCATTCCCACGTTATTTGCTAAATAATTGCATATTTCTACCCAGTAAAATGTAATTACAAAGCAATATAGGCTAACTGACTGATATGTATTATTATTGGTGGGTTTTTTTTTTTGCACGTTAATCATTTAATTAAAAAAAAATATGCAAATGACAAGCAATTAAGTCTCATATTTGGTATATTGTGCTTGGTACAATAAGATAGCATATAGTCGTTTACCTTTATGTATATAGGCTATATATGGCAATATTTTTTAATGCAATAGAATATATGTTCACAACAGTTTTTTTTTTAAATAGAAGATCTTCAATGTAAAATTTCTTAATAATACTTTGACTTTAAGACTTCTCTCTAGCTCAAACCCAATGCCTAAATCAAGTCTGCTTCCAGTTCCCCTTTTGTCTCTGGCTTTTTTCTCTGTAGAGTCTAGGAATGTGGCCACTGAATTGGCGTTTGTGAGACCGTGCAAATCAGCTTTAACTGTCAGAACCGAGGGCAGAACCCAGACAAGGGCACAGAAAAGGGTCTAGGCTGGTTGATTATCATAATAATCAGATCATGGGGATAAAAAAATCTCCTTTGAATAAATTAGTGGTTCAATAGGAGGCGCGACTGCCAAATAGATAACTTTGTCAGAGACCGTTGGTCGGGGTTTCCTATAACTCTGTGTGGTTTTGAGACTTTAGACGTGGTTCTACATTCTCAGTGCGATCAGCCGTTTCATTTGTGCTCCCAGTTTCTTCACAATGGCCCACGGAGTACAGGCTTTATCTGAGAGGAGTCATGACTTAAATACTGCACAGCCTGAGCTCAGGAAAACATCATGCAGGAGCCAGAACACGGAAGAGACTGAAAGTTTTGAGAAGCTTACAGATGAGTCCCGTCTCAACACCGACCCCCTGTCCTGTTTTTTAATCTCACACACCTTCCTTTGACATTTTAAAGAGGTTTTATTGTAATTAATAAGTGGTAATACTTTTTAAATGATTAACAAGATAACCTATAATCTTATTTCTGATGATGATGATGACGATTATTATTATTATTATTATTATTATTATTATTATTATTATTATTGCTGTTGTTGTTGTTATAGGAGGAGGAGGAGGAGGAAAAAGAGGCGTGATAAACACGTTTATTTGTTTGTTTGCTTGCTCGTTTGTTTGTTTGTGTACTCCGTCACAAATCAAGCAGGTTTAATTTCCATCAGATGGTGCCAGTCAGCGTGTGTAAATATGAATTAGAAAAGCCTGCTCTTTCTCTTGTTTTGTAGATTCTCTACAAACGCCATTTTTAATAGAAAGATAAAATATCCGATGTTGGCACTCTTAGGGGGAAAAAAAAGGTAAAAATCTATTCCACTCTGGGGAAAGTTTTAGAATCTCTGTGTAGATCCCTGCAATAAAGTGGTTCCTTATCTGTTTCCTTATCAGAAAGGCTTCAAAGAAGAATCATTCTAAGACGCTTAGGACCTTTAGCTAAAAAAAAAAAGTCCTTTGAATCCTTTTTCAAGAGTGCATAGTTCATCAGGATCTACAGCTTATTGTCTGTAAGATTTCTTTTTCTTCATTTAAATGACACAAGCATTGTGTGTGTGTGTGTGTGTGTGTGTGTGTGTGTGTGTATTTGCATCTAATTTGATTTTTTGATTTAAAAATTTTTGGATCTACTGGCTGTCGATCCAGAAGTCAGCCCCTCGAGATTTAAAGAGAGAGATTCCTGATAAAACACACACACGCACACACACACACACACACACATGCTCGGTGTGACTGGATGGACAAGCTTCACTATTTCCACTAGTGATGTGGAACACTAATGTGTTAATGTGACTAAGGCTCTCAATGCGATTACATGCCGCGAGACTCATGACAGGGATTGTATTGGGCTGATCTATTCTTTTTCAACGAGCACATTTTAGCCTCTTACAGCCAACGTGAGGGCGTCGTTTAGTATAGCAGCTCTCAGTCTCAGTGTTTCAGCGTTACACACCGAGCAAAGTGGCCCAAAAACCTGTAATGCGCTTACTATGGGAGATCAGAGGAAATGCTCGGTTTTAAACCAAGTGATCAGTTTGAGGACTGAAATAGAGCTTCCTTTTCTTTTTTTAACTGAGGAAAGGAAACGGTAGCCTGTGGGGTGGTGTTTGTCTGAATCCGGAGAATCCAGAAAATATTACGATGTGTGAAGCTGAACCTCTCTCTCTCTCACACACACACACACACAGAGAGAGAGAGAGAGAGAGAGAGAGAGAGAGAGAGAGAGAGTAGTGCAGTAATGTATGCCATTTGTATGTCTATATATCTACATATATGAGAAAAAGTAAATGTAAGCTATAAACTCTAGATATTGATCAACTTTATAACGCAGCAGCTGTATTATTTTGTTCATCTACACAGGAAAGCAAATGATGCTCAATCTTCTGATCCGTTTTCCATATTTCTGATTTGTTTTTGGGGTTTTTTTCATTATTCGAAAAGCATTTGTTTGCATGCACTTTTGTCCGACTTTTTTTCCGTCACTGTAATGACCTGGGAGCATTGCTTTGCGAGCAGCACATGGGACGTGAGACGCAGTTCAAACTTGAGCTTTTGTGCTCTTAAATGTGACCATATTGTCCTGAGTCTGTGGGAGCGCAGTGGGCTCAGAGCTCCTCCATTAACACAGCTTATCATCAGCCCAGAACAAGTGACAAGGACATTCCCTTCAGTAGCACAAAAAAAAAAGATACCTTCATTATGTGATCGCTCTAAATCAGCTCGAGTGAGAATACAACAGACTAAAGGCACGAAAGAAGGCCCAAATACAGTGCGCACAGTTCACATTTTATTTCTAATCATCGTCTAAACATCCAGTTATCCAGTTTGGCTGACTACTACAGTCGACTTTGGAAAAAAATACACACACACACACACACACACACACACACATATATATATATATATATATATATATATATATATATAT
>CM075003.1:18382215-18410053 GCA_037576675.1 Pangasius sanitwongsei
GAAAAAAATACACACACACACACACACACACACACACACATATATATATATATATATATATATATATATATATATATGCTATGATCAAAATGATTTCATTCTGAAGGACATTTTGTTGGTTATGTATTTCTTTATGTATTGTGTCTCAATGAGAGCATATTCCTCTGTTTTTATGGTGTCCTGGCGTCTCTCCTGAACCGCCTGACAGGGTTGGTTGCAATTAACCCTCATTTGCATATGTAAATGACCTGAAAATTCGTTTAGACTATACCAACCGCGGATGAGGAGGCGATAGCCTTTTTACGAGATAGAATGCACGAAATCATTCGACATATTTGCAGAGGTGGGGGAAAAAATGTAGAAGATTTCATAATGCCATCCGATCAGTTCTTTAATTGCCATCTACGAGACTACACAGCTATTGTGTTTGGTGGGTATAAAGTGTGCTGTATATCCCACGGCCATCACATGTCTTAAACTGCAGACTCAGAGACAGGACACATCATTTCTTATGGTTTTGAACTGGTGCTGAATGTGGCGACTTTTCTGCAGACTTTACAACTGAAATTCCACACATTTAGAGGGGACACTTTTGCCAGATATGTCGCAGACAGGCTTACAGAATGAGGTCGACTTATATCATTAATAGGTTCTATATGGACACATGAAGCAAACATTTAATGCATAATCATATTTCTGAAATATATATGTATATGACTTTCAACAATGTCATATTTAATATTTAAAGTTTGACAAATGACCACTTGTTCCAATTATATTAATTTTTTTAATTTAAATTTACTGTTACCATTGTTTTACACTGGTTCATTGTGTCATCATTATGACTGTTACCTTAAAAAAAAAAAAGTATTACATAACGACTCTCAGTTAATACTAAAGAGCCGTCTAATAGCGTCGAATTATTTCCGACAGCTTAGCTCCAATCCTGACCTCTTTCCTCAGGTAGTCGAATCATCGATGCACTTCATGCATCGATGCTTTTAATGCAGGAAATATCTGTGCGAAAAATTCGTTTGTTTACATGTCTGTTAAACGAAATTTACTTTGGGTGAACGAAAGTCAGAACCCGTTGAACACGAGCGCGCCAACGAGCTGAACCTTTGCCAAGTCCCAGGGCGCTTACTGCAGCTCTTCAGTGTGTGTGTGTGTGTGTGCGCGTGTGTGCGCGTGTGTGTGTGCCGTTATAGACGCATATTTTTTTGGAATTTCACATAGTTTGAAATAATTGATTTAACTGAAAGCCAAGCTTCGAATGTTTTCTCACTATTTCTGTTTGTTGGCACTTGATAACTACGGAAATTGATCAGTGGATTCACAACACAGGAAGAAGTTTGGGAAAAGAGTAATGTCTTCATATGAGGAGCTCAAGAGGTGAGATGAATAAATGAGCTGGGAGAAGATGTGATGTCCTCAGTGGGGACAGTGTATCAGCCTCTGATTAACAAATAGGTTAATGTCTGAAGATGGAAGTGTGGAGGAACTGTGAGAATCCAAACTTGTGTGGGTCAGTGAAGTTAATTAATAATGATTTACTACATGTTTCGGCTTGGTGAACTAAGATTCGGGTGTGAATGTGATAAAAGGCCTTTGATTAGCACTTCCTTTCTTCTCATAGAGACAAAAAGCGGATCAGCGAAGCGGATGTGTTTTAAGGTGACTGCACAATCTCTCCCTTCCTAAACTAAGAAGAAAAGAAGAGAGAGAGAAATGTTATGGAATAGACACAGGAGGGCAACAGGGGGAAATAATCGCTCATTTGAACACAGCTATACAGGGCGATTGCCTGGTCAGCATGAGCTCTTTGTAGGGCTCCCTATAGGTGGGGATGAGGAGGGGTTCTACATGGCAACCTGAACACCTTTATAGTGTCTTGTGTACGGATTAATGATCACACACTGCAATTCAGCTCTTACTTTTGCGCATCAGGTGCAGTCAGTGGGGGAAAAAAAACGAGTATTTTGTTTTTCTGATTGCACAACATCAGAATATACTCAACACACACTATAGTGTAAACATGCAGCTTGGAAATGTGGCATGTGATTGCTTTAACTTGTTTAACTTGCTTTAAAAATGTACTAGTCATTTTGATAAGATGTATTTCATGCATTACAGGAGACGTTCTGTGTTGGATTGCTGGAGTATGGATTTTTAAAACTGCAACCTATAGCCCATCAAGCTCGTTTTTAGAAGCTGATCTCTGAGCACACAAGATCAGTAAAAGTTATGAGCTGAAATATGTCGCGCCCTTGAGCAATGCCCTTAACCCTCTCTGTTCAGCTCAGCTGTTAGTCACTTAAGATAAAAGCGTCTGACAAACGAGTGTAAGTGAATAGTTAGTTCTACTTAAAGGAGCGTAAAAGAAAAAAAATCGTGTTTAGTGTTAGAGCAGGTGTTAAGTCACTGGGGATTTGGCTGTGTTGGATGCAGTGGCGCTGTCCGCGCTGCAGTGCTGAACTTCTATAACCAAGCATTAACCAAACGCCTGACCTAATGTTATGCTGATATGATATCTGACAATCTAGTGTATAATAAGTAAAAAAAAATGTTTTAATATTATTCTCTGTTATTAAAGATTCGGATACGTTTATCTCTTTAACCTTCTATATTATAGCAGGAAATTCTCGATTTATATTTTTTGAAAAGCCTTGTCCTTCTATCTCCATATTTTTCATTTCAAGCTGAAGTGTGTTTTAGTGGCTGTCACATTTTTATGTTGTCTCAAGAGCGAAAAGCCAATGAATAGCATAGTAGCGAAATCACCTAGTCTAAATAAAGCAGCCTACATAATTGACTCATTTTGAAAAGTGTTGTATTTTATGTTGCACGATTTTTAGACATACAGCCCAAGAGGCTGTTATTTTTATGCATAAATCTTGTTATACATAAAACAATAAACAGCTAAAATGGGCTACGTAAATGCAAATTGGATATCAATAAAGTAATTAATTGTTCATTTGTAACCAGTATATTTCTTTTTGGAGTTAAAATGATTTTCTTTTTGACAAATAGCCGAAATAAATATGTTATCTAAATATCAGAAAAATCAGAGGTACTCTCAATATACAGTTTTAGGCCTAGAGTCTCCATAAATATAATACATTATAGTCCTGGTTCTGGAATATTCAGGGGAAAATCTATACGAGACATTAAATTTATTAAGGTATCCAACTACGATTCTCAACCAGAAGAAATGAGTAGAAGCATAGGCACACAAAATCTGATCTTCTCTTGTTTATATGGTTTTGTATTTTCTATCATTACTGCCACTGATTTAATTATCCAGATGCAGCTGAGTCTGTGCCAACTCGGTGCCTGTGCATGTATTCGGTGAAAAGAATAAATTAAGGATCAGATACACGAATGGGATCAGAAAATTCATGAAGACAGGCTAGGTTTAATGTGCCACATGCAAAGGAATGTGTTTGCAATTGTTTGCAGTTTAAAAAGATAATTAAGAAAACCATATTTGCCAAATGTATGCTTTTCATATAAGTCTATTTGAATAATCTTATTACATCATACAATGAATTATACAACATAAAAATATGAATGTAACATTCAAACTATTTTTTTTTTAAAAAAAAAGGCAAAAACAGACATTCCAAGCACTGCTTTATAGTGGACTATTTTTTTTTTTTTTTTTTTTTTTTTTTTAGCGTCTTCATCAGTCTAAACTCTCTACTGAAGCTTACGAACCTAAATGTGAATATGGTAGCTTCTTCCCAAAGAAGCATATATAAACACATAGCACGCGCATTTGCATGTTTTATCCCACGGCGGAAATTACACAATGCTGCATAATTAATATGCGCATAAATTAAGACTGGGAGAGTTTTGTAGATTTCGAGCACAGGCGGCCGTTCAGAGCAGAAAAAAAGAGGTCTGTGTTGGCTCACTAACAAGCTGACTGTTCACACGCTACATTTTAAAAGGAGGGCGTGTGTGTGTGTGTGTGTATGTGTGTGTGTGTGTGTGTGTGTGTGTTGGGGGTTAGGGTGCTTACCATGCCGCTTATTCCCTTCCTGAAGTGTACATAATTGCGTTATCTCTAAGAAAATAAGGGTTTGTGAAGAAAGTGAGTGAATGCTAGTTTAATTAATTAACGCAGAGTCTTGTTGATATTCGGTTGCAAAGCCGTCAGGTAAATATTATTTTAGTAGATAACCTACTGATCATATGTTTTGCCCCTATTTTTATAGGCTACTAAAATAACATATAATGCTTTTCTTTTATTTGATGGTGTAAGTCCAATAGCTAAATTCTGAGGTGATGGGCACACTTGAAGACCACTTTTATGTCTTTAAACATGGCATTAAAGCTGCCATCTACGCAATGCAAGTGTATCTGAGAGATGAGTTATTAACCTTCTCTTTCTTTCTTTCTTTCTTTCTTTCTTTCTTTCTTTCTAGTTCTAGTACATTTCTAATAATGTAATCTAAACGCGACACTACAGTTTGAACCACACATGCATAAATCGCCAACATTCTTGGTCGTACACAATGTGCCAGATCATGAATCACTGCCGAAGATGGTTAGAGTAAAATCAGGCTCGTGCGCTCGCGCTCTGCACCAATTGCTTGACTTTTGCGCCACCACGTGGCCATGAAGAACGCACGCGCGTCGCCGAGTAACCACGTGATCCAAAGTGTGCGCTCTGCCTCGAGGGGCTTCTGCAATGCGTTTTCATAAACAGGCGCCAAAGATTAGCTACTAGTTTTTTTTTTTAATTATTATTGTTCAACATGTAACGCCTACAAATGTTATTTGTCTACCACGAACAGAGGCAGCAACAATTACACGAAGAAGAAGAAGAAGAAGAAGAAGAAGAAGAAGAACATATATTATTACTTTAGTAGGCTATTTTGTTTGTTTTGTTGTTCCAGAAGATAGTGCTGTTTGAAAGTAAAGTGAAGGTACCCTTAGCATGCTTCTTTCTTTCTTTCTTTCTTTCTCTTTACGTTCTTCATGTAAAACATAGTACTTAATCGTCACCACTAGATGGCAGCACAACCCACCTGTCCACCCAATACTGGTACGTCGACAAAACAAACTTCTATACGTCATCCGTGTGTGACATTAATAATAATAATAATAATAATAATAATAATAATAACAACAACAATAATAATAATTTCACACATACAGTTTCTCCTTAGGCAAGCCTTGAAAAAATAAATCAGCCTAATAAAATGAATGTTTCTTAATGAGCATTCTAAAAATCCATTAGTTCCAATAAACACAAGCTTAGTGACATCTGGATCAGGTCCACTTTTACTGAGAACGTGAATGAACAGAGTAATGTGTAGGGTTTCGCATGCAAGCAAAAAAGGCAGTAAATCCATCTTATCACCTTACATACAGTTAGTTGATTTGCTAAAAGAAAGTGACACTCCAGTATTTGAAGTACACGTTTCCCCAAAACTCCATTTAGGTTGTTTGTAATGACCTTAAATATTGTCCTCCACCAAGTGGTCATCGTTTTCCCGGACATCTCTGTTGTTTTTGAGAGAGAGAGAGAGAGAGAGAGAGAGAGAGAGATGATTTTACATAGAACATAGAATGTCTAGGCCCATTTTCAATATTCTCATTACTGGTATATAAAATGGCCCATATGCTGATCGTGTAATTGGTGAGATACCCAGGTTAAAGTGAATCAAAATGAAGTAGAAGCAATTGAAGACTAATTGTATTAACATGTGACTCCTTTGTTCAGCACGGCCTCTTATTGAATTCCATCCGCACTCTTGATTGCCGTACTTATAGACGCTGTTTGTGAGGGTTTAGATGATGAAAGTAGGATGGTTTGTTGGCTTTGTTTCCATAGATACAGCATGTTGCTAGGCAGCAGACAGGAAGCCAAGCAAGGCAGAGCAGCGGGTCACTGCGGAAAGGAGACTCTGCACCCACACACACCTTTCATCCTTTCATCCCGACTAATACACTCGGTAAAAAGAGAGTCAGAGAGAGAAAAGAGGTGAAGCACCATTAGATCTGTGTAAGAATATCTATAATGGAAAATACTGTCAATTCCTATTTTCAAAAATCACCCATCAAAGGCAGAGCGGTAGGGATGACGGGACAGAGAGCAAGAGAGAACTGTTATAATACAGCTTGTATAAAGAAAGGCAATCAAGGAGGTAATGTAGAATTTGACCCATTTCCATTCTCAGAGGAGCAGATCTGGATCGGATGTTCTAGCACACAAGGGTGTCAGGCTGGAGGCTCATGGTAGCCCATCATGCCATGATCACAAAAACTGAAATGTGGATCAGATTAAAACCAAAATCAAAGAAGTGGCTTCAGCAAATCTCTGAACCATGGAGAATATCCTAACACACATGGAAAAAGTTTTATTTCATTGTGGACAGCTAGTACTTCATATGAATGTGTTTATGCTTATGGGATTTAAAGTCAAGCAAATCAGCATGTGAATGAACTTTAGCTTGTTTTGCAAGAATTTAGGATTTTGTTTGCAGTGTGACTCAGTAATTTAATTTTCTTGGGCACATCCTTATCAGGCAACACAGTAGAGCGGCTCACAGCTCCAGGGTCCCCAGTTTGATCCTGAGCTCTGGTTACTGTCTATGTGGACAGTTTTGCGTGCTCTACCATGTCTGCCTGGGATTCCTCCAAGTTCTCCAGTTTCCTCCTACCTCCCAAAAACATGCATATAGGTGGATTGGCTATGCTAAATTGCCCCTAGGTGTGCAAATGAGTGTGCATGGTGGATAAGCTCCAGATCCGCCGTGACATAAATCGGTTACTGAAGATGACTGAAATGAATGACATCCTTATCATGGTGAATTGAGCTGCAGACATCACCAAACGTTTATTAAACTATGCGTTATCTAGTAAGTCTGATTAAACATACATATCACATTTTCGTCTTTCACAAATAAATTACTATGTCAAGCTCTTCCAGTTTGCCCTTCTAAAACTGAAGCCTGATCTTTATTACCTTTAATATCTTATACTCAATGCACTTTAATGTTTCATGTTTATTTTCAGCAAAGGGGTCTTTCAACAGCGGAATGTTGCACAGCACATTGCCTGCTTGTAGGAAATGTGTGATCTGAGAAAGGGCAACAGGGAGCTCATCTGATTGTATTGATTCTCTTCCACAAAACCCCTAGTGCATAAGCTCCTTACATAAAGAGTAAAACAGAAAGCAATCTCTCTCTCTCTCTCTCTCTCTCTCTCTCTCTCTCTCTCTCTCTCTGGCACAACCTGCATTTTTCCCCAACTCCCTGATTACCCCTATTTCATTTTCCTTGTCTCTGTAATGTATTTATTACTTAGGCTGACATTGTTCATCGCTATTTAACTGTACATTTACTGCAGGTCTATAACTGTTTGTGTTGTGTGTGTTGTGTACTAAAACAGATTCACTACTTGGTGTGCTTTCAGTATGTAGTTTGAGCCAAAGCTATGCATTCATAGATATAAAGGAGCATTTTCTCAATAGAGTACTTGGGTTTGTGAACAAAGCCCATTGCAGCAAAACAAACTGAGCACCTAAACACAATTAATACAGGAATTGTCTAGAAAAAAAATCAAGAATGAATGAGATCACATGCAACCAAGAAAGGAAGAGGGAAGGAATAATAGAAAACATGTGTTGTCAGAATAAAATGCAGTCATGTGTTTTAGGCCGAGAACAAATTCTCCCAAACAAGTTTGCTAAATCTAACTTCTAAATTCAAGAAGTGTGAAAATCATTGAGCTTTTAATGAGAATGTGGAGGGATGAAAGGAAAGCAGGGTTAAACAGCGGAGTGTTTTCAATAAGAAATGAAGTAAAAAAAAAAAAATCAGAATAGGAGGGGCTTTGGGAAGAATGCTCAATGTGAGTCTATGGAAAAAAAAAGTTGTTAGAAGGGATGAAGATATGCAAGTGTACAAGTCAACTATCTTTCTAAAAAGCACAAGCAGGAATGAGACATTTTAGAGGGGTTTGGAGTTAAAGTTGAATAATAGCATAATAATACTATAAGAACAGCATGAAGAAAGAAAGAAAGAAAGAAAGAAAGAAAACAGCAAGTTGGCATTGTTAAACCAGTTTGTTATTACGGGTTTTTCATGTTACTATGACTTTAAAAGCCACTTCAGTGACGTCTTAGTCCGGCTGTGACGTAGATAAAATATGGCGCAAATTAAATCGCATAACTTGTGCTGTAGGCTGCTCTATAACCCCTAGCCTATTTCTATTCGCGTCATTAAACAACAAGAGCTTTTAGAAAAGTTGTCAGTCTGGTTAGAACCGCTTAAATAACTGTCTGATCTGCACTCGCCTAAATGTAGGCAACTCTCGCATTGTGATTTTTTTTTCGACCGCATCACTACCCTTTGCTCTGTAAACACTGTATCCTACCACCGAACTAGGACAGTGCTTACGTCATTAGTTTCCCGTCATCTGTGTACTAACAACATATTGTACACACATAGAACAAGTATTACATATTTCTCTCTCTCTCTCTCTAATATATGTATACATATATAAACGTTATCATGAACTTCTTTAATAATAATAATAATAATAATAATAATAATAATAATGCTTTGGATAAGTTATTTGAAATCTGATGCCATTGCATTTATTTCGTGGATGTTCAGATTTGTACAAAACAGAAATGATATGTCACATATTTTAAGAAATCACAATAATCTGTAAACAAAAACATTAAACCGTTGGAATTTTGTGGTTTGGTCTTCCTTTTAAAATCTACAGGCGGATGAATACAGTAAGCTAATGCTCGAGCTTGATTTCTGAAGTCCTTCCTATTTCACCTTAACCCTCGCCTACCGATTTTGCTTTTGTAAGTAAAAGCGCCGTTCCGCGTGATGTGATTGGCTAAGCTCTGCTAAAGCCCGCCTCCTATTGGCCACCAACATGTCCATCATAAAGCAATGCCAGTCATGGTAGATAGGACACCTTGTACACTATATCATTTGGCTGAGCAAGCTAGCTAAACAATTACTTGGGAACCCAAAGGGGGAAGACTGTAGAAATTGATGCTGACTTTGATGTTTACTCTTTTCCAATGACCATTTTGATGTTCGCTGTAGATGTTACGAGGGTATCCAGCCCGTAGGAAGTCTCGTCATTACCGTACAGATGTGGATACAGTAGCTACTCTGGGTAAGTGACTCCAGCTAGCCTGTCAGTTCTAGCTAGCCTAGTGTATAGCTAACGTTAGGTTAGCTCGCCTCCTTCTCTGGCTCTGTTTACGTTTTGAAAATAATATTTGTTAGTCCTTGGATAGTTCATGTTTAACAGAGTGAGAGCACACGTTAGCAGAGAATGCGTGTGCTCTCACTGCAGATCATTTCTGTACTGTCGGAATGAAAATCCGTCCAAAATGGAGGACTAGCTGTGGCTAACGCAGTTCGCTCAAGCCTGTATCGGCATCACTTTGCTTTCTTTTATATGGTGAATGATTGTGCTTGAGTGATCGGAGTCACAAGCGACAGCCGATTCCCCCGGAAAACGCAGGCTTGGTAGAGGAATAATTGGAAATAAATTGATGGTACACTCCGTATTGGGCAGCTGAAGCTAAGCCGTGTTGTCTTTTCTTTTCTTGTGCGCAACAGTGGCGACAGTCCAATGTCAGATTTGCTCTTGCCTCCACAGAGCTGTCAGTGCGAGCTGCAGATTCCCCCCTGTAGCCCTGCACTATTGAACCCATTCACTCATTTCTCACCCTAACCACCTTTTACATTTAGTAGCTCCAGATAGGAGCGGAAACCCTGGTGTTTTAACCGATTGCTCGAAAGATTTTGAATTTCTCACTGAAGAAGTGATGTGTCGAGCTTGATCAGGGCACCTGTTATTATTATTATTATTATTATTATTATTTTTTTTTTTTTTTAAATAAAAAAAATCCACACCAAAAGTTGTGTGTTGCCCACGCAGTGCAGAGACACCAACATACTCTCTTCGTGTTATGCAACATCTGTGTGTGTTTTTTGGCCTTTTTCGAGTACTTAAAAGATCAACCTGGGTGCAGCTTTTACCAAGGCTTATATCATACATTAATGTCTGTGATAAGTGTTCAATATATGAGAGCATTCTCTATGTCCATAATTGCTTTTCTGTTAAAATAACTTTATTGTGATCCTCTCACCCACCTTATGAAAGCTCTGACTTGTTCGAGGTGCCAATATTGACATAACCTTAACCCACATGTTTTGTGTTGTGGTTTGTGAAAAGGCACTGTTTGGATTAAATGGCCTCAATTTTCCAGCTCTGGCCACCAAAGCACTGTGCTATGCAGGTTGTGCACGTCGTGATTCGCAGCAGGATGCCACATGGAGGGGACACACTCCATCACTTACTGGCACCCACCTGAGCTGCTGAGGAGTGAGCCGTGGATCAGACTCGGATTCAGCATGTTCGTCTGCAGTGCTGCATAATGTTGTGCAATGTTTTCTTGTTCCAAAAGTTCAACAATTATGACACAGCATTATAGCATGTGGACCTGTTGTGGAAGTGTGAATGTTGCTGGACTGATCATAACATCAGTAAGATGACGCACTGAAATGTCTCACTACTCCGGTTTATAATTTTGCAGGAATTAGTTTGCACTTCACGGACCCTGCGCTGTGAATGGTGGCATGTGGCCTTGGCATGAACCAGGGTTCATCCAGATGTCTCCTAAAAGCACGTTATTTTTTTCCAAATTAAATAACATACGAAGAAAAGGATTTTAGGATTTCCTTGTATGCGTCATGGACCCACTGAGACGGCAGTGCCAAATAAGACAGGAATATTATGAGTTAGCCACGTCACACCATTATACAGTGTTACAGCCTGTGGTGATTAGAGCAAGAGCTGAACACACAGAAAACATGCTGTACGTTCTGTTAGAATGACCAAACCAACATTTTTAATTGTACCAAATAACCTGCAAATTTAAATGCAGAAATTCAAGCTTTGACCTATAAAAGTTGTTAATGTTTTGCCAAAACGTAAATGAAAGATGCTAAAGGACAGAACAAATATCCTTATTACCTCAAGCTTACTTTGAAGAACGTTTCTGTTCATGCGATCCCACTTTCTGCTCAAGCCTGGAGCGCACTGATTGATGACGTAAGCAGAACGCAGTACATTTCTATCGTTACAGGATCTTCCTTGTATAATCTGGCTGAGGGAACATGTTATTGTCTGCTCTAGAATTCAGCCAAAATCATCTCATACAAGTAATAGACAAGTAATAATCTTTAAACACTGCTGTAATCACACAGTCTAAAACCAGCTTTAGTTTTCGTTTTATGATGTAGTCTAATCATGTAATGGCACCTTCAACTAGTTTTAGTGCTGTCAACAACATACAGAATAAACGTACAGAATATTTTGTGCCTTTTGTAACTGAATAATCCACATAACTCTTAACATTTAGGGCAGATAGGCATACATTTGTCATCTGGTCTTAGAAATCACTCCCGAAAACCAGAAAAAAACACACATTTTGTCATTTGAAAGATGAGAAAATGTGTGGGGTTTTTTTTCTGGTTTTCGGGAGTGATTTCTAAGACCAGATGACAGTTATTATAAAGAAGGAAAAACGATCATGCTGTGAGACCTCTCTCTTGATAGAAGTGATAACACGATCAAAACTCCTGAATTAAAAGCACCCCCTCTTTATGCACATTAAAGGTGCATTAGGTAAGATCAGTCCATTTTTTTTTCAAGATTAGGTCTCTAACAGTTAAGTATGTGGTTTCAACATTTAAAAAACTGTTTTTTTTCTTCCTGAGTACCGAACCCCTAACATGTTCGTGAAGCTGTGCCTCCAGGATCCACAGTGGCATGTAGGGTAAAGTGTCTCTATAAAATGACTGACAAGAGCCACATGCAAACACAAACAAGTGTTCCGGACCGGAAGTCCGTTTTCCAAAGGGATTTCTCAGCCTCTTAATACAAATGTGTTGAGGCTGCAAGTTCAGCATTAATTTAACATTAATTTAAATCGCTAAATTAAATTAATCACATTTGATATATTTTCCTGGTTGTTTGTGCAAGTAAGAAATTTAAAACAAGACTATTGCACCTTTAATACATACGGATACACAAATTTAATACATAAATGAACACACTCTCACTCAAATGTGCACACACTGGAGTGAAAGATTCCAATCCTGTAGTGTGTATTAAATGGTTTATATGAGGGGGAAAAAGTCTAATAAAAGTTGGAACAAGTACTGGAGCACTTTCTGAGTTTCACTTTCTAAAAACTGTACAAATCCTGAGACATCATGCCAGAGTGCTTGATTTACCAAAACATCAGTGATTTACTGCTGATAAAAAAATTGGCACACAGCTGATGTTAGTGCTGTTTCAGTTATCAGCAGTGCTTTAATCACATAATTTCTTATCCTGACTGGGATTTATACAGGCATGTTGGCTCCCAGATCCGGCTGCTGGCGTACTTCCACTTTTGCTCTTTTACACGTGTGTTAAATTTTAGTGAAGAATTTTTGGCCAGGCTTTTTCCACATCATGTTCAAAGTGAACACATTAACAGCTCATCGACCTGCAGACGTGTGTGACTCTCTGTTCACTTTTGCTAATTTGTTTATGCACATCAGATGCTTATTTCTTCCTGTGAGTGCTTTTTACCAGTTTGATTGAAATGGATACAATGGTTGTAAAGTATTATATGATATGACCAATATTATTGGATTTCCTTTGAAATCTAAAACAGAAAGGCAGCATCACTACAGTACTTTGCCGTATGGCGTTATGTTTAATCCAATAACTATCCAGTACCCATGTCAGGTGGATATCCAACAAACGACAAAGTACCTGGCAGCATTGTTTTAACAGTTTAAAAAAAAAAAAAAAGGTGTAATAAATTAACAAGAAGTCTCACCGCAGTCTACATGCGTGGGTGTTTGCATCCCGTGCGTGGGTGTTTGCGTGCGTGGGTGTTTGCATCCTTGACTTTTGAATAAAAATTTTGGTTTGCCACCAATTTTCAGTCTCTCCTCATAAGTATGAGCATCAAAAGACTTTTCTAAAATCTGGTCAACATTAGCAAGTTCTGCCATTTTGTGCGAAAAAGCAACTAAACTGCTAGCTTAAGAAGGAAGTGACAGCTAGCTAGGTTCACTTATAAACAACATTTCAGAAATGAATGCAAATAATCCAAAAAACTTTTAATTTTCACTTCCTGCTATACTTACAGTGTATTTACAATTACACCACTCCAGCAGGCTCTGAGCGATTCCAGCTGGCGCTGATATGTTCAAGTTTGAGATGTCAGTCATGTTTCAGTGATTGGCAGTTGGTTTCAAGGTTCCTCCCCTTTGAGAGGTCTACCAATCGTTATAAGGAGAAGCCGCGTGTCCAGGCGGGACAAACAAAGAGCACGCTGTCCAATAAACGTTGAGATGTTGTTTTTCTGCGCGAAAACCCACCCGCCCACACTCCGTTCCCTCCCAGAGATGCACAGCTTAGGACTTAAAATGACATGTTACAAGCCTGTTGTCCAATGAGCATTAATCATTTGTCCCATTAAAGCACAGTGTACTTGAATCTCCTGTAGACACCCAGACTTCTCTGAGTGTCTGTTAGTGCTGTGTCAGGGGCTTCAGAGGAGATTTTCACACAGACTGCGCTGTCCACTGAAAACGTTTTGAGTTAAATGAACGTACAGCAGAATTATTGCTGTGAGATATTTGATTATTTGATTCAGTAAAATATTGAATTCCACTAAGATTGATGAACAGTGTACACTTTGGTAAACGTTTCATTGCCACATTTTAATAAAATTTGACGGGAAGCCGGGCTTCCTGTGTCGTCTTAAAGCGATCGCATGTGCTAGACAAGTTACCACAGTTCATTTACGTCTAGCCTTAGCATAATTTTGATGACAGCTTTGAAGACAAACACAAACCGACGAGCTCATCACACTTACTTGCCATTTTTTTTCCTATGTTCTAACTGAACATTAAAAGGTTGATCCCTTTTTATCAGCGGCAAAAAGATTGTGTACTGGTTCGCCTTCAACAGGGTTTTTGAAATTGGCCTCAGATTTACTGGCTCGTTGCCATCTGCTGAACAGAAGCTCGGTGTAGCAGTTTAACCCTGCTTTGCCTTGTCCTTTCTACTTCAGAGCAGCCTCAATGCCAGTATTATCTGAGCTGCTGGTGGATTATAGCTGCTGCTCCTCAGCGAGAAGCTTTCTTACTGTTTCTGTCCTCTAGCAAGCTCTTAATTGAGCCATCATGAGCTGATCCTGCAGATAAACATCAGTTAAGCTAATGAGCAGAGTGCACTGTGGTGACTAGGTACACTTCCCTGTCGGAGAGGATGATGGTTATGAAGATACCAAAACAAAGGTTGAGATTTTTGGGTATGAAATCAAGGTGGCTAATATTATGTGGTTTTATCTACCTGTCTCTGGTTTTGTGTTGAAGTAGAACAGGAGAGTGATAATGTTTCTGTAATAAGCACAGAGTTTTAGAAATTAGATTTTGACATGCTTGTCTACATTTCACGCGAGTGATGCTGCTCCAGCACCACCCTACTTTCATACTAGCAAGCAACGAGTCATCCATTGCTTATAGGTTTGTTTGATGTTTATAGGTTAGGTTTGCTTTGCTCGAACAGAGGTCGCAACTTGTAATTCCCAACCTCGAAAAGCCGAAGAAAACACCTCCTCATATTCCTACTCATAAGCGCTTAGTCTTCTCAGCTACAAGGTCCTTCCAGTTTTTCAGAGTGATGTCAAATTAACATGGCTGCACACAGCATCAGAATTAAACAAAGCACCATTTCTTACCTTTATGCTGTATATACAAAGTATTTGCTTTAGATCAATCAACATACAGACATATTTGCTTATTAAATGTATAACATTGCTGTCTGAGGAGGAAACATCACTCACCACAGTTATACATCACTCATCATAGTTAGCTGGCTAGTTTGTTGCAAAAGATGAACATGGAGCTGGCCGTGTTTTTTTTTTTTTTTTTTTTTTTGAATGTTAAATAATCACTCTTTACAACTGTGGTGAGCAGAAAAGAAAGCACAGCACATCAAAACTGTGGTGCTCGGGCTACAACAGCAGAAGACCACATCAGGTTCCACTCTTGTCAGCCAAGAGCAAGAATCTGAGGCTATCATGGGCACAGACTCACCCAAACTCGACAGTTATAGACTGGAAAAAGACCAGGTGATTTTTTATTTTTTTTTCCTAACCTTCAGCTGTCCAGTTTGGGTGAGTCTGTGCCCTTGATAGCCTCAGATTCCTGTTCTTGGCTGACAGGAGTGGAACCTGATGCGGTCTTCTGCTGTTGTAGCCCATCCACCTCAAGGTTCGATGTTTGTGCATGCTGAGATGCTTTTCTGCTCACCACGGTTGTAAAGAGTGATTATTTGAGTTACTATATTCTTGCTGGCAGCTCGAACCAATCTGGCCATTTTCCTCTGACCTCTTTATGCAACAACACGACAAGGCCTTTCCACCCACAAAACTAACTCAGAACTCACTGACTCAAGTTTTTTTGTTTTTCACACCATTCTGGGTAAACACCAGAGACTGTTGAGTGTTAAATTCCCAGGAGAAGAGCAGTTTATGAAATACTCAAACCAGCCCAACTGGTACCAACAACCATGCCACGCTCAAATTCACACTCTTTCTTCATTCTGATGTTTGATGTGAGCATTAACTAAAGCTTTTGACCTTTTTTTTTGCATTGCACTGCTGCCGCATGTTCCTATTAAAGTGGACAGTGAATGTATGTAGAACATGATTTAAAAAAAAAATCAGTGCATTAAGCCATGGCCTAGCAAAAGTTTATTAAGTTGGTAAGAAAATGTTTGGTTCGGAATGCTTGTTTGTTATTGGATGCACCTCCTGTCAGTCATTTTTTGGACACTATACTTTATCTGTATATTTATAAAGGCAACTTAAGATCCTGGGGGTGGAGTTTCGTGAACATGGGCGGGAATGGGGGAGTGAGCTCAAGGACTAAAAAAAAAAAAATTGTTCAAATGTCACCTAACTAGAGATGTAATCTTGGGGAACAAAAAGACTAATCTTACCTAATGCACTTTTGATTTGATATTTTTATGTTACAGAGTTTCCATGAGCCACCAGACAGGCACGTAGTACTTTGCTAGGTAGCTTTTTCTATTTCTATTTCCTTTTCCTTGTTACCCTTGAAAGTTGTTGTTATTTTTTTTTTTTTTAAGCTGATACGGTATTGTAAATAAAACAACATCAGCAAGTTCACTGTATATTTCTGATATTCATGGTGGTTTTAGAAAAAACTGGATTTTAGAGTGCACTAAGGTCATGTGGTTCTCACTTCCACAAATACCTGCATGTAGCTTTTAACAAGAGAAAGTGGCATCAGCTTGTGGAAAATATTGATTTAACCAAAGCACAGGAAATATCAATTTATTTATGAACGTAACAATCAATTAGTCTTCTTTCAATACTTCCTCATAAAAGACTTATCTGAAGTTGATTATTATCTAGCATTATCATAAATATGCATACCAGAAGGGTACAGAGTGCAAATCATACATCATTGTACAATCATCCAAGTGATGATGACAAACAGAAACTGGCATCAGTGTAAATACTCAGCTTAAGATTAGGTGTATCTCTAAACCTCAGCCTCTCCTCTTCTAAAATGAAACCCCACCACTCACTCAGCTCTTTGGCTTTACCATATGTTACAGCACTAAGAACTTGCATAAGGCTCTATATGAGTAATGTGTAGTTCTCTATGAATAGATTATTAGATGAACATGTTATTTTAGGAACCTGCTGAAACACCAAATGCATCATTAAATTGCCTTGCAGCAAGTTAGCGCTTGCGTGATTGAGTACTTCATTACTGAGCAGGGTAATAACATTATGGAGTGCAAACATATGCTTGAAGTTTTTCTTCATACCTTTAGACTGGCATATGTACTTGAAACTTAGTAATTAAATGTAAATGTATTTTAATTAAGAACAACATTTCCTCGAAAGCCTTTCTGGGTAAAGTGGTTCTGAGTATTGAAATATTCTTTACAAATGATGTTTATGGAGTCTCTATAAATCTTTTAAAATAGGTTTTCGATTCCCGTTTCTTTGTCTTCGGCTGAAATGTTCTCTTTTACGAGAGTAAACCCGTGGCTTGTTGATTATGCAATACAATAACAATTTAAAAGATTTTTTTTTTTTTTAAATTGTCATAATTTACAGTGCTGTTTACCATGTTACCACAATAGGACTATTAGAGAACCACAAACGGGTCTGTTCCTGTTTTTCCTTCCTTAGAGTTTTTCACTATTTGTGACAAGATCTACTAGATTTTTCGAAAAATCAGAAGCCAGAGCAGCTCAGATGAAATCACGATGTATTAAGAGATTCGAATTTCAGTACATAGAATTACACCCTTACTCCTATCTGGAAACCATTTTTTAGAAATTGAAAATGTTTTATAAAAATACACCCCACCTCCACCTTCAGCTAATGCGTGATTAGAGGCTAGTTGAGACATAACTTGCGCCCCCTACATGTCTCTGATCTACAGGTTGAGGCTTCATTTAAATTTTATTTAGTAATTAATTTGTCTTGCTTAGATTAAACTTAGATTAAAAATCCATTTTAGATGCATATGTTCATCCAACAAAATAAAGACAGAAATTCTAAAATGTGGTCCAGTTCAGTCTTTGTTGTGCTTTAATATACCTTGCTTTGGTATTACCTTTAATATTTACCTGTGAGTCAGTAGTAATTCTGAGACATTTGTATTTTTTTGTATTTGTCCAGTAGGGTGCCATTTCTATATTGTGGTGCGTGTCTTTTCTGTAATCTTTTACTGTTTCCTTAGTTTTGCTTATATTTGATAGAAACGAGTTTGACATTAATTGTAAAACGAGTCAATCTCCTGTGAGGATCTCCTAACATCTAATGAGGGAATGGATGTTATGGTGGCTGACAGGATTATTTGGATAAGGTTAAAAAGCAACAGTGATAACACACAACCCGAGTGCTGGCTTGAGGAAGATTGGCCTAGGTTTGTGTTTGCAGTGTTGGCGTCTTTCAGCAAGATCCAGTGAACTCGTTAAGCTCTAGCACTCATCAGTGGTTCCAGACTTACATTCCTCAAACTTGTAACTTCATACCTTTCTTATTACTTTCATTGTAGTTACTATACATAATGGTTACTATACGTAGTAGTATAGTACCTACATAATAATATGATAATGCATGCCTTTAAGAGGCTGTGTAGCATCTGACATTCATACCTAATAGCGCTTTAGCGCTTTTCATAATAGATCTCAATTAGCTGCTTTAAACGCTGATGAAAGCCTGGCAAAGATTTTACACACACATAGCAGTAGGTAGTCTCTGTTATATTTTTTGTTAAACAAGGTGGCTGTTGCATCATCGCTCCTTTTTTCAACCCGTATGCAAATTGGCAAGAGTCTGTAACATTACCAGTGTATTTCTCATTGTTAACATGATGAACTTTAATATGGTCAGTGTTATGTGGCAATAGGAATGACAGTGCTGTCAGTATTCACAGCAAACATGAACCTTTGTGTTAAACTTTGACAAACAGTTAGACTGAGAACCTGTATCTTCTCAATTTCATTGATTTTTTTTTTCCACTTTCATTTCAAATATAATTTGACCTCAAATCACACACAGTTAAGCTATATACTTCTGCAATATATATTACATAAATACATTGTAGAATTAAATATTAGCTTTGTGCAGACATGTTTATCAGACATAAAGCAAACACAATGATCACAAACCTGCACAGAGTGTCAAGCACTGTCTCTAGGTAATGCAGGTGCATTGTTTTGGCCTAAGGGTTTCATTCTGATGATACTCAAGTGATGGCACCCCGGTTTAGAAGACAATGGGTCTATGGACAGATAAAATGCTATTATAGGATTTAAATGAACTATTGTAAGAAATAAAAATATATTGCTATAGCTCAGCTTTGCATTGCAGTAATGCTCCAAATGGCAAATTTATGTGGATTTAAATAAGAAAAAATACCCAAAATATTATTTTGCTAAGAAGACACTCAGCATTTTTGGACTCCATTATGGCACCACTATCAGACTGATGTGGAGGTGGGGTAGTAGGGGATACAGCTTAGGGATATGCCTTGTGCGTATTTGAATATCCATAATTAAATTTTCTTCCTGGTCGGTGGTGTGCATGTTTATGTTTGACAGATGTAATATAGAGAAATAAATATTAAGCACACATTAAAAACTTTGTCGAATTTCAGCTCAGTATCTCAGTCTGTAACTGTACTGTATCCGCGCACGCTCTGGTGTCGGTTAAACTTCAAACTGTGTGAAAGTTCGAACTGACGCTATGTTTAGGAGTGAAAATCACTCCGATTATCAGGCAATGAATGTTTGTATTAATGTCAGTACAGATATTTGTGTTTTATGTCTAGTAAAACAGTGAATGAAAACACAGACATGGGTGCTCCACATGAGAACAGTGCAATACCCGCCACTACTGCACCTTCCTGTCATGTTTCTCGGCCTTACTGTCTTTGTACTGGCTTTGTATCACAAATAGTTGCATTAAATAAAATGTGTTATTTTTAAATATTAGTTATTGCTTTAAGTGATGTACTGTATTTTTTAACACAAAAACATTAATCAACATCAATCAGCATTTTTTTTGTTGATTGTTTAATCTTCAAATTATGTTATACGAGCTACAGCTATCTGACCTGTAGCCTGTATTAAAAAAAAAAAAAAAAGATTAATCCATAATCCTTAAAGTTTCATTAGTTTGTCCTCCAATAGAATTCCCTGTTTACCTTATCAGAGAGGGTTCCAAGTGAAGCTCCTTTCCAAAGCTAAGAACCGTTAACTGTCTAGGTTCCATATGTTGTATGTTCTGGACTGGACTATTTGAAAGTTTCTGGACTTACGCCTGTTAAATAATGTTGCCAAACTTCCGTAGTAATTCTTATCATGGGAAAAGCAATATCTATAAAAAATCACAGAGATTGGGGTGTATTCATGATAAACACATGGTCTTCAGACCATAAAAAAAGTCTTTTTGCCTTTCATTATAACTGCTTGTTGTAGTTGTGCTTGATCATTAGTAGGTCACATGCTCAAATGGCCTTGTGCTCGAAAATCAATAATGTCTTGCTGACAAATGTCTGACAGATAAAATACTCTAAATAAAAATTATAGTTCTGTGTTTTAAACAAAGCCAGTATTTGGTTTCAGGTTTGTTTTGCCAAAGAGTTTTTTTTCTTGGCGAGTCTCTATACTGAAGAAAAAGCAAAAAACCTCTTTTTCTGTAGGATATACCAGAATGTTTACCACCATGTCCATTAAATTTATAATAAAGCGTAATCTTTCCAGATGTGGTAATGTGCAGTCCATAAAAATGACTGAAATGATGAATTTGGATTGCATTAAAATCTCAGAGATACCTGGTCATACTCTACCTGCCCATGTAAAATTACTCCAGTCTGAAAAGGGCTGTATATTATATTAAAAAAAAAACAGTGCAATTTTTTAAGACATGAGGAGGGACAATATGTTTAAAAAAAAAAAAAAAAAGGCTTACAGTTGATGTTCAGATGAGACTAAAATCATGACTGCAGTAATCATTTTATTGCTCCACCGCCCCATTAAAAGCATCATGACGTTTGAAATATAATCTGTTTCTATATTCCCAGTTTTAGGGTTAGCTAATAATTGGCCCAGACATAAGTATAAGAATGGAGAACGTTGGAATGCCCGTCTTACCAGACTAACCTGTTGGGTTTTGGAAATTTGCTTTTGGTGTTAAATTTTGTGGTGCAGTTCTCACGTAGTGTACACCCAGGTTCTCACATTGAGATATCCTACATCCTACGTTCTTTTGAAGTGAAGGACAACGCATGAGGAGTTGAGACATGGAGATGATCAGACAGACAGTGCCACTGTTGCTCGGGGCTTTGGGGACTGCCAGAGCAAGACATGCCACTTCTGATGGAGGTGAGCGTGACTGACGGGGTTACAGTGGCACGAGAGCAGGGGCTGGCCATCTCTCATGCACAGCTGAAACAGCAAGTGCTCTGGCCAAGAGCTGAAACACTACACCCTCCTCCCCCTCTTTCTCTCACTCTATCATTCTCACTCCTTTGATCTAAGACCCTTCTAATTTTTTTTCTCTTTCCTGTGTCTCTCCACCTGCTCCCTACATTCTCATTATGGGGTATCAGACACGTACTGTACTGTTAATTTCGCTTTCTCTTTCTCTCACTCTTTTCTCTTTTCTGTTATTTAGCTGTATGACTGCAGTAAATGGCCATCTGTGCAAACTGTCTCTAGCACAATGTAGTGAGGCTTGTGCCTGGCCTCTTCTCATTGCTTGTTATGCAGGCAATATAGAGAGCTGGGACATTTGCCAGGATCAGAGGAGGGAGGGAAGAAAAATCCCCTTTTTTCCTTCCAGAGTGACACACTTTGCTTGTTTTTGTACGTGGGTAGTTGTGCGTGTATGCATGCTTGAGTTTGTTCATGTGTGTTTGTGGCCCTAAAGCAATCTGAACATGAAAAACGATGAATGTTAAGAGACAAGCAGTCAGATTTCAGTACAGGGCATGGGTCATATTTTGATTTGTACAGTCACCAGATGGTTTTCTCTTGAATTGATGCTGCTTGTTTTTATCGACTGAACTGCTTGCATAACTCCTCAGAGCACATAACTAAAATGTGGACAGAGGAAACTTTTTTTTTTTCTTATAGTGCAAATTCATTTGTTTTTATGTTTGACAGGAGATATGAGAACATCCTGTCGATTAATTTTTTTTCTCAGATCACTTGTGAGGCACAAACATGTGCATGGTTTTGAGTGTGTGTGTGTGCGCGCGCATGTGTATGTACTTACATGTGTGACTGTATAGGTATGCCGTTATAAGGGTATTGCTGAGGAGTGTAGTGTGTAGGCTTGCGGTTTTAGGGGGTGCCCTGCTGGCTTATGTCCTTATTTGGAATATAAAGAGTTAAAGAGACTCGGCTCTCACCCACCTGTAGACTGTCAGCTGCTGGGGGCCTGTTAAAACGTCAGCTGTTTCTGAGAAGATGGGTGTGTGTGCCTGTGTGTGTGTATGAAGGGGCAGTATGGAATGGTAGGAAGGTAATGGTGAAAGAGGCTCCTTTGCTTGTGTGTGGGCCACTTCCCAACAACTCAAAACCAATAAAATGTGTTTATTTAACACTAAAAAACAGTCTGTAATGCACTCCATAACAGCTGGCGGCCTAGAGGTCAGCTAACTTCTACAGAACCTTTTAGCTCAATCTCAGTGACTAGGTCATTCCCTATAAACTGGTGACAGCTCTCTCTGTTTTACACAGATTATTTTTTTTTCTTTTTATTAAGCCAATGTAAATTTGTTAGAAACAAAGCTGAAATTGGTCAGAACAAAGATTTTACCTAGAAATGCGTTTACTCAATAATGAGTTTATCTTTGTAAATGTATAATGACAACATTTGTGCAGTATAGTGTTGTTGTTTTTTTTTTTGTTTTTTGTTTTTTTAAATACACCACACATTTCGCTTTGCATACAGGCTGGAAATTTCGGTCCCGCTTACAGAGCAAATAGAGAACTGAAAGTCCTGTCAGTCCACTGCTTAGAATATCTTGCTAGCAGGCTAACTCATGCTGCGTGGAGACAACTGACAGTCTACAAACACAAATATGACACAAACCAATTAAAAAAAAAAAAAAAGTGCCAGCTGCTAAACATGCTTAAAGATTTAAAGTCCCAGGGAACATAGTGTAGAACACTAAAATGTATAAAACTAAACTGTAGTCGATCTGAGTGCAGTCAAAGTGTAATCCTAATATTCTAATGAGCATGCTTGATTGACATTCCTCTGCCCGAGACCGCCAGCCTCCTACGCCACTCAGTGATGCAAGTGTGGAGAATTGCGATTGTTCATCTCTACATGTATGAATCTCCTGTCACAGCAGCCTATGTTTGCTCAGGTTGCCTATTTTCATAACAGCAGTGTGGGAAAGACAACGACGAAATCAGACAAAACCCCAAGATTAGGCCTGCTCAATTAGCAGTGCAAAATTATACATAATTATCCATACTTTGTAAACATGTATTATGTACCCATAAGACCAAAATTAACCTAATTCTGAAGAAATCCCAGGTTTCTCTGAAGCGTTACTTTTTTTTTTTTTTCGAGCAGAGGTTATCTGTTCTGTCTTTCAGAGGCCACTTATTTCCAGTGTGACACTGCAGTCAAATCTTGCCAAAAATGGCAAATTAGGAGAATGTCATGCTGCTTTTCCGAATGAGATTTTTTTTCAAAATGAGCATAATGTTGATTATTCTGAGGGCTGTTTTGTGTGAAAGTGAATGAGCTCATTTTCGCGATAGATTCGTTGATATATTCATATTTCTCAGACAAGACGGGACTAGTGCAGCGCTGTAACTGAAATATAAATGTTAACCCTAAAGGCATGAATTTTCCTTATCCTTCTAGGTCTTGCTATTTTTTCCCCCATGATATCACATTGTCATCCCCAAAAGCATGAGAGCAAAGCGCTCATCCTCGGTAAGCCTTGCTTCTCTACAGGCGTGCTGTGCCATACCGGCCTGTGTACAACCAACATGTTGCCCGGAAGAGAGGCAAAGGCAATCACACACACAGATCCCCTTATTAGGCTCGGCGCCAGCACTGTGTGCAAAACATTGAGCACTTCACTTATCAGAAGAGAGAGAGGGAGAGAGAGGAAATGGGAGCAGACACATTATCAGTGATGTTTGTTATGCTAGTTATTGTGACTTCAGAGTTTTGTCTCATAGCTGTTGTGCTTTAGGTCTTTCTTGTATATTTATTCCCACCACTGGTAAATTGCCAACCCGATATATAGTGAAAGAGGCCTTCCCTCTTTTTATAGAATTTAACTATGTAAGTTATGAGTTATAAAGGAATTGTTCCTCTGACCGTGTACTGTTCACCTAACCCTTTCTCATGTTTTGTGCCCAGTAGAAAATGTTCTCTTTTGAAAATGCAGTGACCCAACTATTAAACAAAGCTCACGGCCTCTGAATTCCCATACCCCCAAAGCCTGTAGAGACTGCAAGGTCAGAGAAGGTCAAAGCTTGTGTGTCCCTCTTTGGAAAGCATTTGTGCACAGTACAAGCACTTCAGCTCCACATAGTTATACTACGTGCCGCCTAGTATGTGAAAGTTCTCTTTCAGGGTTCACAACAGTTAAAGATAAAGGCCTAAACTATATACATGTATACGCACAGTGCAGACAGAGATCTGATGGTACCTCCCTTGCTGCTGTTTATTCCACAATGCTATTGGATTCTTGAATCTGATTATTCAAATTCAGGTGTTTAATTTTCTATAACAGCACAGCTCTGACAGGAGTCCCGGCTGCAATTCAAATCATAGGTTTTTATCAATGTGCTCTTTCTAATACGTTATCTTTTCTATAGTAACAGCTCATTTAAAGAGACCTTTATGTCGGAAGAGCTACATAATCTAAGGCTAACAGATGGATAAAAAAATGTGTTTTTAACAAAGAAAAACATAATTGTTGATATGGTGAGCTGTTGGTTTAACATTGATGGAAGGAGTCCAGTACGTTTTCTGTCATTTGAAAGGCTTCAGGACAGAGCAGCTTGCGCTTTCCTCAGTCACATAACAAGCTGCATTTTTTTGGTCTTATTAACTTCGAGAGAGAGAAAAGAGGCTGGTGAATGAATGAGCGTTTATAGCTGTTATAATGTAAGTGATAACAGGAACTAACTGGTCACTATATTTCACAATATTAAATGCAACTATTAACGGTTAAAAATCATGACATCATTCATTAATAAATTAAAACATTGTTGGCAAAACTCACAAGTAAGTGGAATTAAACTGCTGTTGTTGGAAAGTAAGCGCTTCAGGGTGATAACAGTGCACATCGCAATTGTAAAGCAGCGGCTATATTTCAGAGGCTTTTGAGATATAGTTAATTTAACACTAGTAGATGTGGTGTTAAAGCCCCTAATGTGTGAGGGGGAGCTGGAACAAAAGGTGAGAAGGCAGCTGCATCTGGTGTGGCTACACACACACACACGCACACACACACACACACACACACACATATATGCAAACCTATAGGCCAGGGAAATGAAGATCTGACTAACAGCTTTACTGCGAACCCCACAGTAACACCCAGCCTCCCTCTCGGACACTGATGAATTGGAGGCAGTTGCTGAAGGCATATAAGGACAGAGGGTGAGGGGAGGGTGGGCTGAGTGAGAGGAGAGCTGATCGAGATCCCACCATTACAGGGTCACTGCTGGACGAGTCGCTTCTGTCAGACAGGCGCAGCACACAGGACACACCATACTCTATTTCTATAAGGATATTGGTCATGAGTGAACACGTGGAACTGTAACCATCAGAGAAGGTTTGTGCACCAGAAACAAGGATAACCTCCAAACAAACTTTTCTCAATGTACGTAACTTATGGAATTTAACAGTGTTGCTTGAAGTTTAGGCCTCAGTGCTTGTGGTTTGCTAAAGTGTCATTTTTCATGTGGTTTGCCTTTATCAGTTCAAAAGCTAAGCTAATTTCCTTCCGGCTATCTCACTCTTCTTTTTTTTTTTTTTTTTGGAAAACTAGCAAAGAATGGATTTCTCTCAGCAGTCATCTTTGTAGTTGAAGGATCGATTTAAAATTTGAATTTGAACCCCAGTGAATTTTAGTGATGCAAGCTTTTAAGTAATTTAAGGGAAGTTTCAGTGAGTGCAGAAATAGAAACAGTTTCACGGTCATATCTCGGGGTCCTGGTGTGTAGACTGCTACAGCTATGCCCTTCTCACCTACTGAATTTTGGATTTCTTAATCTCTAGTGATTTTTCTTCTGGTGATAAAATTGTGTTATACAAAACTTGAAAAGTGCTATTTTAAATCAGGAATGTTAATAAATGTACCGAGAACCGTAAGAGAGTATGGAAGGTGTAGGCTTAGAGTAGTTTGGACCAGCCGCCTTACTCAGTGTAGACTATTGTGTCACAGCTGTTGGCCTGCAAATCAATGGATAATAGCAAAAGGAGACGTTTTGATTGACATCCCAGGTGGAATAGGGTGTAAGCTATGTTAGATGCTAAACAGCACGTGGTGTATAGTGGAACTTTGTGTACAGTTGTTCCTGAGGCCCACATTCTCTGGAGGCAGTGTCCTTTACTTCACTATGGACTTGTGCGTATTAATTCTGAGCTTGCTAAGAAGAGGATGTCTGCATTTATTAGCCTCATAGAGGTTCGATGGTGTTGATTATAACAACTCATTCCCTCACACACACCCATTACAATGTTAGGTAAAATTCTCCCTATTACTTCTCTCAATTACTTCTAAATAAAGAGCGATGTTACTGCTAGCCAGTGGTTATCTCTGTGTTATCTATGAAGTATGAGAATTTAGCAGTTAACACTAATTCAATTCAGCTTACTACTTAAGTACTGGAATATTACTGGCTTGTTAACTTTGAATATTTCAGTATTTATTTTATCTTCAGAGTTGCGCTTTACATTTTAAACTCTAGAACTCCAAGAAGAAAAAAAAAAAAAACAAGATTAGGGTGAAGCTTCTCAATTCTTCATTGTCAGGTTTTCAATTTGTTAAAATTTGTAATTTCTTATTTGTCATTTGTTGCTACTGAAACATAGATAGAATTATTAGAGCAATACATCACTCTACAAAATAGTCAGTTGATAGTCAATAGTTAGCTGCTCTTTGGCTAGTTGATTATCCATTGAGACATTTCCAGCCATAAAATATAAGATATCGTACATTTACCGTGATGATCTTCTCTGGGCCTGTCAGACCAGTATACACAGCCTGACGTGCGTATAACCAGCTTTTCATACGTATTAAGATTACTCATGCTGATGTCATTGGTGTGTGGCTTCAAGGTGGAGATATTCCCCTTTTCGGGACATTTTTGTGCCACACCCCATGGTCATAGGAATGGAGAAATGTGTAAGGGATAATTCAGTTGTTTGTTTTGTTTTCTCTGCTGTTGCTTTGGTGTTTGGTGGTTGCGGGTCCTTGCAGCGTGTGATCGCTGTTAGCAGATAGAGCTCTTTCATTATTAGTTCTAGCTTTGCATTGTCAACTGACAGGTCAGACCACATTCATCACGCTGCTGCTGAGACAAACAGGTCACCTGCAGACTTTTCACACTCCCTCAGCAGTACGTGTGTGTCGCCTGTTCTCACTAATCAATATTTATGTTTTATACAAGAACTTACTGGTGTTAATAGACATTAATAATAAATACAGAACAGATTAAGTGTTTAAATGTAGACGTGAATGTTGAAATGTAAATGTAATGTGAAACTGTAGAAACTTTTGGAAGCTTTTCTGAATATTTTTTTTATTTTTATTTATTTATTTATTTTTTAGACACATACTGTATGTCAATCACAAGTGACTCTATAGCATGTTAAAAACTTATTAGCATGTTACTCCCCCCAAAGTGAAAAAGAGAAAATTGTAGTTAAAAATTCCAACTCTACTGAAAGATGCCAACACAGATTGTCTAAAAGCAGCTGCTATTTATTGATTTAGTTTGCATTTAATTAAGTATGTGATAAATTAAAATATAATAAATAATTAATATGACCATGAAGACTATATTTGTCTTTACAGCCACTTTTCTTTATTGCTTACGGCTGTATTTGTTCAACTGGCTGCTGGTCTATCTGACATTAAAGCCTTTTGAGAAGTTCGGAAAGTTTATAAAATATTTCGACGTCATTTTGATTTTTTATATATATATATATATATATATA
>CM075003.1:18424419-18447604 GCA_037576675.1 Pangasius sanitwongsei
CCACAGTCCAAGCTGGCTGGCTTCACATCTTGGCAGAAGCACATGATAGCCTTTTTTTTTTTTTTTTTTTTTTTTTTTTTTTTTTTTTTTTTTTTTTTTTGCCCAGGAGTTGTTTGCATTGTCCTTGTGCATATATACTGTATATATCCAAGAGTCATGTTACCTCTTTTTCAAATCATTCCATGCTTTTCCAGCACAAAGGAGCTATTATGAGCCAGGTCTTAGCCAAAATAATCAGCTCTGTTCCAGGACCAAAAAAACCCGATAGTCGGGGACTGAGGCATTGATGACGTCAGGAGCCGGGAGCCGTTTAAGTTTATTGCCGTGACATGACTTTAAACAGCTCCCGTCATTCACATGACCGCCATAAAAAAGGGGTTTTGTTTTGAGGGGGTTAAAGATTCAATCAACCATTAATATCAGGACAATGAGCCAGTTGTCTAAAAAAAAAAAACTATTCTTTTTTTTTTTTTTTTTTTTTTATATTGGGGGGTCTCCAATTTGGTCAACTGCCAATTCCTACCCACTAACCAGCCCTCACCTTTCACACAACAGCTGCTAATCGGGGAAGGGAACTTCCCCACTACCCTGTTTTTCAAACTGCTACATTTGCTACATCACTTGGAGGAAAGCTCCATCTACCCTCTTCTGCATACATGAGCTCACAGACACCCACAACTGGTTAGTCATTGACATGGTGATTGACAATGAGAGAGCAATGCCACAGACCACAGCCACATCTTTATTTTTCTCTTTTGCACTTAGCATTGTGGCATCATTGGGAACTCAGATTCTCTCAGCGATAAAGCAAACGCTTTTCTCTTGTGCCACTTTCATGCTTGAGAAAAAAAAAAAAAAAAGCAGCTATTCTAAAAGTAACTACAATATGTGGTAATGCAATAATGATAATGTTCAGAATAAACCAGTAATCTCAGTTAGAACATATACAACATGGAGAAAATCTGTGGGCTTCATTCAGGTGCAGTCATTGTCTATGACGGTACCATTTTGCCGTGTGTATGTTATTTATATTATTTAAAGCATGGGTTGGGTTATTTTGTGGGCATAGGAGTAATATTTGTTCATATGTAACAAGTATCTGGATTCTATCATTATAAACACATGTTTGTTTTGTGCTTAATTGCTCATCTGGAAGTTATATCCTTACAGCTCTCACTGTAACTTGGATTTGAATTAGGTTACTTGAGAGCACTTTCGTCCACAGTGTTTGTAAAAAACAGACTGTGTTGATCTAATTTTGAACTGCCTTCTAGAAAAGTCTGAAACCCAACACTTACAGTCAGTCACTTCATGAAAGCAACTCAGATTCCACTCAACTGCAGTCTATTTTATCTGGTGAGTTCAGACCGTGGGTTTTACTGTGAATATAGAAATGGTCTTGGCCAGTGAACTCCATTAAGATCTGCCATGCCAAGTCCTGCCTGACAAACCTCTCTGAAAAAAACCTCTCCGCCAAGTCAAAAGAACCGACTGGTTGGTGTAAGTCCTTTTTGCTTTGAGATGGTTGTGCAGTGGAGCAGTTTTGTGTATGCTCTGAGTGGTTCAGATCAGAGCTGGGAAGCAGTCTGCTCTGTGCTCCCAGGGTTAAAGGTTAGTGTCTGACTCGGCTTGCAGATAAAGAAGGCTTTTTATGTGTGCTGGCCCCATATTCCAACACGCAGTCTGACGCAGCAGTGCCTTTGAAGCTGGACGAGTCCTTTCTTCCTATCAACACATACTCTCTAACCACAGAGGAAGAACGGACACCACAAACATCTCTCCGGAGGATGAATGCATGTGATGGTGTCACATTTACCAACCCCTATGCAGCACAATAAAATAATCAAGCTAGTGACGGGGACGGTTCCATAATACCCAGCAGCTTGGTGTGTGTGTGTGTGTGTGTGTGTGTGTTTGTTTTGAAGAAGCCTAAAATTCGGCCTAAAACTCGCACAGTCCTCACACAAACAACTTCAAGCCATTCAAACATCTGTGTAGAAAAATATGTAGAATAATAAATTGTTTAATATGTTTTTATGCCCAAGGAACTACTAAAAGTGTCAGCAAAAAATCTGTACGCTTTTACCCTCATGGCTGGCTGGATGAATATACATAAATAGACAATTTAGAAACATCTCCATGTCCCTCTGCCACCCCTAATCCCAAATTGGCTAGAAAACTATCATAGGTCCCAAGTTGACCTGAGCTGGATTTTAGTGTTTTTAGTATTAGTAGTATTTTAGATTTTAGAATATTAGCAGCAAATTACTATATGGTACTCCTCAACGCTGAAGTGCACTAGAAAAGTCTCCCTGGGAGCAGTTGCCAATTTTAAGATCTAAAAGCTGTGATTGTTGAGTGCGAAATGTGACTAGTGTCCCTGTGCTACATTTTCTGGCAGTTCTAGTACATGTTGGGGTATCAGTATTGTACTACATCTTGAATTTCCCAGCACTAGCACACTACTTGCAGTAAAAGCAGTTAGTGCACTGTGGAAGTACACGATTTGATACGCAGCCCTGCATGTACTTTTTTTTTTTGAGAGAGTACAAAAAAGTAAAAGTTACGTTGTTTTGCAAAAATCCCTGCCCAGCTAGTCTCTTGTCAATTTCACTTTGCATATAAAAAAAGAAACAACTATTAAATTTGAAATGTCCAGCTCTAAACTAAAATTCTCTCAAAAACTTAATTTTATCCACTTTAACTGTTTAAAAAAATAGTTAAATAAAAATAGATATATATCAATTATTATAGCTGTATCATCATGTTAAAAAGCAAATTTATTGAAATCAGTCTGCTACAATACCGATCAGCCATAACATTAAAACCACTGAGAGGTGAAGTAAATAACATTGATTATTTCATTACAGTGGCATCTGTCAACGGGTGGGATATATTAGGCAGCAAGTGAACAGTCGGATCTCGAAGTTGATGTGTTGGAAGCAGGAGAAATGGGCAAGCGTAAGGATCTGAGCGACTTTGACAAGGGCCAAACTGTGATGGCCAGATGACTGGGTCAGAGCATCTCCAAAACGGCAGGTCTTGTGGGGTGTTCCTGGTATGCAGTGGTTAGTGCCTACCAAAAGTGGTCCAAGGAAGGACAACCGGTGAATCGGTGACAAGGTCATAGGTGCCCAAGGCTCACTGATGCATGGGGAGCAAAGGCTAGCCCGTCTGGTCCGATCCCACAGAAGAGCTACTGTAGCACAAATGGCTGAAAAGGTTAATGCTGGCTATGACAGAAAGGTATCAGAAGACACAGTGCATCGCTGTTTGCTGCGTATGGGGCTGTGTAGCTGCAGACCGGTCAGAGTGCCCATGCTGACCCCTGTCCACCGCCGAAAGCACCTACGATGGCCATGTGAACATGGAGCAATGGAAGCAATGGAGCAATGGAAGAAGGTGGCTTGGTCCGATGAATCACGTTTTCTATTACATCATGTGGACGGACGGGTGCGTGTGTGTGCCTTACCTGGGGAAGAGATGGCGGCAGAGGCAGTGTGATGTTCTGGGCAATCTTCTGCTGGGAAACCTTGGGTCTTGGCATTCATGTGGATGTTACTTTGAAACGTCACACCTATCTAAATATTGTTGCAGACCAAGTACTCCCCTTCATGGCAACAGTATTCCCTAATGCCAGTGGCCTCTTTCAGCAGGATAATGTACCCTGCCGCACTGCAAAAATTGTTCAGGAATGGTTTGAGGAACATGACAAAGTGTTCAAGGTGTTGACTTGAGCCAGATACCACAGCACACCTTCTGACCTCGACAGGTCAGAGCTGTTTCGGCGGCAGAGGGGGTCCTTCACAGTATAAAGCAGCTGGTTTTAATGTTATGGCTGATATATTTGTGTATATATCTTTGAAGACTTTTCTAACTGAGGATAAACCCTGAATCTGGGTTTTTCCCCTGATTTTGAGGGCATTCTTTGAAGTAATGATGAGGAAACACTACTTCCTTGATGCTGTGCCGTCTGTAGTAGAGAGTGTGCTCCAGTCTCCAGTCATGCGAGTGTGTATGCAGTCTGGATTTGTGTGTAAATATAGAACACTATTTTAAGGCTTTTTTTGAGGCGGCGATAGTTATAGCAGGTTTTAAAATTATCGTAGCCCACATGTCTATTTTGAGGTAGCATTAAGCTCATTCATGCTTCCATTCATTCAGACATGTGCTGACTGTGGAAGTCCCGACTCCTGCACACAGCCGTCTGTGCTTAGTGCTTGTTTCATTATATTTTATTTTTAACTGAACTGCTGTATAAACAGGGTAATATTTCTGTGTATAGTGCCCAGGCGTTTGCTAACCAAGAAGTGGGATACAACTCGAAAGCTCAATTATTAGTTCTATCATTTGAAAGGCATAGACAGATGATACGGGAATTGTTTATATAATTAATATCATAACAGATACAGTACCCATTTGCACTGCCGCTGGTTATAATGAAGACGTATTGCTGTCTGCTCACAGACCTGCGTGTCGGTTTAGTTTGTGATCACATGCCTCATGCCCAGTCGGGGATGCAGTGTCCTGCCGCAGGTCAGCAAGCCTCAATGATGTGGCTGTGATGTCTCTAACGAAGCTGATACAGCACAGCTCACCTCCTCCTGCCCTAACGGCTCCAGGGGAAATGCAGATCTCCAGAGGAGTGTCTTCTTCGTCTCGTCCTGCTGCTTATTCTGCAGTCTAGCGCAGATTTCCTTGGCCGTTATCTGAAGAACTTTCTGTCTGCTTATTAGGCAATTACACATGCAAAGCATTCAAGATGCATTGCTACTTTTTTTTTATTTATTTTATTTTTTTTTTACCCTTTTTCGTGAACCACAATAATGATCTATTTATTTAATTATTAATTAGCCCGAATGGTGCAGGTCTGATGTGGACAGCACAACATTTTTCACATATTTTAAAATTTTTTTGAAAGAACTCTATACTTCAGCAAAGCTAACCGTAGCTGACTGCTGTGTTTTATCCCCTCCGCTAGAGATATTTCATGGCTGAAAAGCTTGGTACATGTTTCAACTACACAGACCCTTTTCTTAACTATTAGAAGCTTAATTAGCTATTTCACCAAATCATCAGCAATGATACAGAATATTAAACCACTACATGCATATGTGCATGAATCTTAATTAACCAGCATGTCATCTAACGTTTTCATATGCAACAGCAAACGTAGCATGTGAACTAACTAAAGGCTGCAGACACTTTGGGAAAACATCTGATGGGTACAGAAAAGCTAATTAGATAGCTAAGATACTGCTGTCTAGTAAGGCTATTTATTTAGCTGGTTTGCTTTCTTTAAAAAAAAAAAAAAAAATGAAGCCAACAAACCAAGTCTGAGTCTCATGTTATCCAAGTAGTCTTGTTGAGACACTGCCACTGTAGCAATCCCACTGTATGCTTTACATTTTCATCTATTTAGCATATCCTTTTACTCAAAGCAGCTGAAATATACAAATACAAATACAGCTCTTTTTTTTTTTTTTTTGCTTTGCCAGAAAGCTTCACATGCCATTTGATTGAGACTAGAGGTGTGCTTTGGGAATGGGATCCTGGTTTTTATTTTCATGAAGGTCACGGGACAGATAAAGGCCCATGCACATCTCTGGTTGAGACCAGTTATAAACTGGAGTGATTTAGAAATTCACAGACCAGTGACAGTGCTGGCATTTCTACCACTGGGTTATTTCCAAAACACCAGCGTTCTGGTTTATGCCACGCCCACTTTAGTTTCTGTGAATCTGTATCTGAAATCTGAATACAGATACGCATAAGAATATTTGCAGCACTAAACGTAAAAGAGTGTGAAATATGTATATTATTATGTAAAGAAAAAAAAAAGCTATGCCTGTGTTTCTTTGTTTAACTCTTTTGCTCTCTTCTGTTTTAGGTCCATAACTCATCATCATCATAATCATCTTCATCTCCATCATCATCAGATTTTTTTCGAGTGGGATTGGAACACAGTACAGACCCAGAGCGGATGATTTACAGATTGAGCAAACCGTGAACCGAAGGCTCTGCCAGGAGGCCTCGCTCTTTCCTTACTTACATACTCCTTTTTTTTCCACTGTGGGGGAAGAGTCACGAGCCCAGCTGCTTCAGACAGGTGGGACAGGGAGAGTGAGGGACAGTGTGTGGGCGAGAGAAAGACAGGCGCCTAATTGCCATTTGCGGTCCTGTACACTCATCAGGACGGCCACAACCTTTGCCATCTGATCTCATCACGAGCTCCACCCTGCCCCCACCACAACCCAGCCAATCACAGCAGACATGGGGAGGAAAAAGATCCAGATCCAGCGAATCACAGACGAACGGAACAGACAGGTGAGAACTTGGGCACACTTTTTGTGTGTGTGTGTGTGTGTATGTGTCTGTGCGTGTGTTTGAATGCTTTTTGAAATGAAATTAGTACAGTTTGTTGTATTTAGCAGTCGTTATTTTTTTGCATTTCTGAATTATGCCATCTGTTTTATTTAATGGCTGTATCTCTTGCTTCTTTTTGAACTTTCACCCATTTTACCACCAGTCTGTTGGAATGAGTTACAGAACTAAGTCTGTTTTCATTTTTCTCTTCTTAGCTACATAATTAGATTTTTTTTTTTTTTTTTTCGGTTTTCAAAATCCCACCAGGTCTTATTGACTCCCACAGTGACATTCTGACTGCTCCAGGTGTCTATACTTAACTGGCCTGCTTTCAGCTCTTAGTCAGTTCTGTTCTCCTTCAGATGTATGAAACACTTGTTTTGTTTTTTTTTTGTTTTGTTTTTTTTGTTTTGTTTTTTATCCAAAGGTCTGTGAGTTAATTACTAAAACATGAAATCATATTTAGTCTTACTTTGAAGTAATCCGATTTGATTTGTATAAAATCAACACTTACCAACACTACAACAAAAAGCTTGTTTTTTCCCCCTCACTTCGATTAGCAGTAATTCTGTTATAAAACAAACTCCTAGAGACATGTGTATGTAGAGGCATGTGCAGAGAGAGACACATGAGAAATCCAGCACTAATTTCAGCAGGTGAGAGCATGATGTGTAAAGATCAGGAGATAAGCTCACACCTCCAAGGTTAATTGGAAAGAAAGAAGAAGTGAGAAGAACCAGGTCGTTGCTCCTACCACATGGCACAATTGCACACAATTTTTCTTACTTCTTATGTTGCTATTGGTTACCTGCAAGTCTATTTTTGATGCCAATTATCATGCGCCTGTTTGTGCTAAATTTCACATTTAACAAATAAGAAATAAGATTTTCACTTAATGAAATATGTCACCTTCTATTCAGGAAAAAAGACCTTTCTTCTACATGGTCAGGCAGTTTGAACTGAAGATAAAAAAAAATTAAGGTGGAGCGAATCGAAAGTTACCATTTTTTTTTCTGGATAATATTGGGTTTGGAAGAATATTGTGGGTGTTTTTTTTTTTTTGTGTGTGTGTGTGTGTGTGTGTGTGTGTTCAGTCCCATTGTTTTAAGCAAGCGTTTAGAAGGGTGCTGTATCTCAGCAGATGGAATATGGTCAATACAGCTCTTTATTTGTGGTACTCCATCTGTGTCTGCCTGTCTCTATCTGTATGTATATATATGTGTATGTGTGTGTGTGTGTGCACACGTTTCTGTATTTACATGGAGGTGCAGATGGAGAAGGTTCTGATTGGAAGAGGGTAGATGTAGTGCCTATGGAAACAACTTGGAAATAATTTGATTTGTGCCTGCGGGGAACACAAGAGAAAGAAACAAAGGGCACCAGACTTACTGTTTTCCTCAGAGTTGCATCAGTGTAATACGGAGGGGTGCTAGTTTTGTCAGAGGTAAATGAAATTAGACAGATGATAAGTGATGAAATCATTTCAAGAATGTAAGTTGTGTAAAGATGTGTGTGGACGTAAACATTTGCATACTTAATAATTCATATTTCTGTATTATTGATTTAATTTTATGATTGCTATTGTATTCCTTATATATCTGACTCTGCTCTGTGTCCTCTGTGTTTGTTCTGCATCTCTCATCTGTTCCTTCTCCACGTGTCTCTCTCTCGGCAGGTGACGTTCACCAAGCGCAAGTTTGGCCTGATGAAAAAGGCCTATGAGCTGAGTGTGTTGTGTGACTGTGAGATTGCCCTCATCATCTTCAACCACTCCAACAAGCTCTTTCAATACGCCAGCACCGACATGGACAAAGTGCTGCTCAAGTACACAGAATACAACGAGCCTCATGAAAGCAGGACCAATGCAGACATCATAGAGGTAATGCAGCCACCGACAAGCAAGGCTTTAACAAGTTTAGTTTATAGAGTCAAAAACCTCCTAGCTGCTTGGAAGTCAGGTCCCCTCCTTGCTGGCATAATAATGCTGACTGTGCAAATTTATCTTTGCTTTGGATGCTGTCGATAGTTCGTGTAAAAGTCAGTTGTTCTTATATATTTCTCACTCTGTTCTTAATTCCCCGTTGTCTTCTTCCCTAGCAGTGCAGGGTAAGTTTTCATCCTTAGCTTGTATAGGTATGGGCTTGTACACTTCAGAATGAATGAGACCAAGTGTCGGGGGTCATGGCCTCCTATGTGCCAGGGAGCAGCTTGCTGCAGGTGTAGGCGAGGTTTACAGGCATGTTGGTCTCTATAAGCCACTGGCTGCTTGCCTGGAAGATGGCGGGACAGCAGAGGTAGGGACAGCTGGACCTTCTGGCTCCCCCTGGCCTTGGCCTGAAAGAAAGGGATGCACACACTCACACACGCACAGCCCACACACCCTATCCGTTATGAGCAATTTGAGATGGGGCTGCCAACATACACAAGTGTAGGAAGTCCATATTGTTAAATATTTTAGATAATTCACTTGCCACACAAGAATATGGGCTAAATACCAGCAGTTACTGTGACCTCAATGAATGGTTAAAGAAACATCAGAGAGATACGTGGGAGAGAGCACTTACTTCATGTTATTTGAGTGCGTAAGGGTGAGAAACTAGCAGTAAGTGTCTTTCTCATGAGAGAAGGCCACAGTAATAGATGTGCATGCTTCCTATTGGCTACAGCTGCAGATGGTCTAAATGTGTGTATGTGGGTAAGAGAGGAACAGCGCACATGTGATGTGGTATAGAGGTGTTAGGTTTTGGTGCCGCTGTGGGCCATATCAGCTCGAGGCTGACTGGGTAACTGTGTGTGTGTGTGTGTGTGTGTGTGTGTGTGCGTGTGCATTCGACCGGAAAGCTGCTTCATGTAATATTGAGATGTAGTGTGTTATGGCAGGAGCTCCACTCGCCCCTGACATCCAGCAGCAGGGCCTGAGGAACTAGTCCAGCAGACGGCAGTGCCAGTGTACACCGCTTTAGCTCCAAAATACATGCCCATTACCCTTCTTTCTCTTTTTCACCCATACAGAGCATCTATTTTTTTTAAATACCACAGTAAAGTATTGTGAAGTCTTTATGCTTAGAAATTGTTACCTCTGTAGAAATTAATGACCACATTAGTCTTCACGTGAAGACATTTCCCTTCTTCCTCCATTTATCGTGCTCTGTTGTACCGAGTACAGTTATATACATATAGGCAGACATTCCATCACACTACTGGATGACTGTGCAGTCATGCATATGTATGTCCACTCACCAGATTTTCTCAGTGTCTCGCACAAAGCTGTGTGTGTGTGTGTGTGTGTGTGTGTGGGGCTTGCTTGCATTTCCTGCCAGAGTGTGTTAATCCGCCTGACTGCAACTCCCAATGAGCGAGCAAAGGGAAATGAGAAAGAGAGAGCAAGTGTCAAGAGATGCACCAGGATGAAGTAAGAAAGAGAAGAATAAGTTGGAGGAAGGGAACAGGAGAAATGGGGGATGAGGAAAGAAGCAATGAGAAATTCCCTTCTGTTAGACCCCTCAGTAGAAAAGGTCTGGCTACAGAAGCTGTGAGGGCATAATGATTTTGATGTTACCTGGATTACTATTACTAATCAAGGGACATCCAACAATATATGGTGGGGTGGAGGCTAAACAATTACTCCAACGTATTCCAACAGTCATACCTATTTCAGATATGAAACTTTTATTACTCCTTCGTAGGTAAGATATACAAAATGAAAAGTAGCAGCATGATCAGAGAATGTGCAAAAAACAGAATAATATTAATGGTTGGTTGTGACTTTCATGGTGCAAGCAACTGACTGTAGTCTTCAGCTCATGCTAAAGGTCCTCCACCACAGGAGCCTTTTCAGAAACTCAAGAACTTTAGGCATGCTTTCGCTGGAGAACTTGTTCCTGAATCTTATCAGTTCTTGCTCCAGGATAGGTACTTTTCTGTATAGCAGGAACTCCTGGAGTTTGCCATATTGTGACTGGTTTGATAGATCAAATGCAAGCTACACTGAATGACTAAACCACTTACTCAGAATTTCAAAAACCTGTGTATATCTGATAAGCAGTTACAAAGCTTTTATATTAGCGTAACAGGAGCATATCAAGTGGTGATTTTGTACAGGAGTGGTATGGCATTTATGCATGCACTTTCACTTTATGTGCACACAGTTGGGTAAAAGTGTTACAATAAAGGACAGCACAACTTCAGTCTTATCATCCATGTTTGTTATGTTGCCGCATGCTGAAATGTCATATCCATTGCACTACTTGTGTATGCATTTGCATCACCTCTGTTATTTTACATAAGTTCAGGAACTAGGAACTTTTCCAGGAACAGTGCACCTCTCGTTCAGGAGAGTTGCAGAACACTTTAGTTCCTCAAAAGGTTATGGAACTTCAGTGGAAACATGCCTTTTGTTGGTTCCATACCAAGATAATTGGAGAGGTGGAGAGTGATGTAAGAACCCCTGATATTGGCCTTTCCATGCATTCTACAGCCTAATCTGACCATCTCAAAGAGATTCCTGTAAGCTGCCGCTTCCCTGTATAATCTGCATATTCACACAGCACAGCAAGCTCTTGTGATCCTCCACAGCCATCACAGAAGTGGATCAGGATGATCTTATGGTCCTGTCACTCTAGTCAGATGCATCTGGGTTTATCTGTCCCATGTGAAATTGTTTTGGTGTAGCACAGCGTAACACACCTTGTCTCTGTACTACCGTGTCTTTAGGAAATGGGCATCAGGGCAGAATAATGCTTTATAAACAGTGAAGAAACAAACAGTTTAAGGTGTAGTCGATTAAAAGCTAGCAATGCTTACGCTGTTCTCAACAGTGACTCATTTCAACTCCATAAAGCACTCCCTACTGCCCCCCCCCCCTTCCCCCAAAACGCCCAAGCTATGTACACTCTTATCCAAGCAGCCGCTGGAGAAGTTACATTAGACCCATGTATAAATCATGGGCACACTAATGCAGGAAAGCACTTTTCAAAAGGGGCCACAGCAGAGGTAGGCGTATAGGAGGAAATATCTCTGCGTTTCTGTGTAGCCTCTCTGTTCTTTGGCTGGCCATAGCAAAGCCATGGCTGAATATGTGTTCTCCAGGGACGACAAGAGGCCCCGCACACACTCCGCATAGCGCAAATGGGACATGACATTACATTCTGCCTCCATGAACAGCAACCCACACCAACCGCCCTCGTACACGCCAGGAAGACAGAGAGAATGAGGCTCTGAAAGGAAAATAAGCACTCAGAATTTGAG
Organism: Pangasius sanitwongsei; assembly: GCA_037576675.1. Taxonomy (NCBI): domain Eukaryota; kingdom Metazoa; phylum Chordata; class Actinopteri; order Siluriformes; family Pangasiidae; genus Pangasius; species Pangasius sanitwongsei. The sequence goes on from CM075003.1 coordinate 18,436,033, forward strand.
AAGGGTGGCAGGATGTAGGGATGGATAGATAGGAGGAAAAGAGGACAGGAATGAGTCAGTCCAAATAGTCGTGGGAGAGCATAAGAACAGGGGAAGAGAGCATGAGGTGCATAAAGAAGAAGAGAAAGAGAGAGCAGCTAATGGATGAAGAAGGGAGGAGGATAAATGAGAGTACGCTTCTGAAGGCTGGGAGGAAGAGCAGGAAGGAAGAGATGGGGAGGGGGAAACAGAGGGGGAGGGGCGGAAGAGCGAAAACAGGCGCTCCAACCATTCAGAGCGCGTGGAGCTCTGCAGGGGAATCTTACCTTGGCAACACAATAGAAGCCGGCCACATGAAAGAGAGAGCCAGCAGAGAGAGGAGCACAGGGACAGGTGAACAGATGGCCCAGACCCAGAGACAAGCAGATCAGCTGACATGCTCAGCCGTGTGTGTGTGTGTGTGTGTGTTAGAGAGAGAGAAGTGTGAATTAACAGAATTGCATTGGTGCCCTTGTCACTGCCTGATGGAGATTTTTTCCCTTCCCTTTGCTGTCATTTCTGCAAACCTCAGCTTAATTTGCACTAGTAGAGCACGGAAGTAACTGTACGGCTCTGAGTGCTGCGTGTTTCCATCCATCTGTTTCCTTGACAATTTGCATCGAATTTAACCATCATACCATTCCTCAACAATAATATGCTGTTACTCTCTTCAGGGGTGACCAAATATTAATAGTTGAGGTGCCATTAATTTTGAATCCAGTGTTCTGCCAAACAATACACCATAAAATCAACTATATAATGTCCTTTCTTTACATGTGGTATTAATTTGTATATTCATTTCTGCTCATTTTCATTAAGAACTCTAATAATTCTGGAGCTGGCAGTGTGATGGCTGTGTTGGCTTTTTATCAGGTTTGTTTTCTGTGAGAATTTCTCTTTGCCTCATACTGCTGTCAGGCTAGTGAGAGGAGGATGTATGCTGGTCAGAGCCCCTCTTCCTTCTGGGTTGCAGTCACACCAGCAAAGTTACTTATAGGAAAGCTTGTGTGGGAAATCCTCTAAAAATAAGATGACTCCATGCCAAAGCTTCACCAGGATGTCTCCATTTCTAGCAGCATTCACGCCTCTTTTTTTGTCACCCTTACTTTCTCCTTCTAGCTTTCTGTATACTTTGCAGTTTCAGAAAGTTATGTCGTTAAATCTAAACAACCCTATAACGCCTGATATAACGCACCAAACGTAACAAAATATATAAATGTCTCAGTTATTGACTTGATTGTTCAATATGCCCTCATGTTTTTTCCTCTCTGTCCTGTTTTGAACTGTTTAAGACATTGCGAAAGAAAGGCTTTAACGGTTGCAACAGTCCTGAGCCAGACGGCGATGACTCAATTGACCAGAGCCCCCTACAAGATGACAAGTTCAGAAAGAGCGAGGAACTGGATATCCTCTTCAAGCGATATGGCGTGAGTATCCCTCTTTCTTTTGTCGTTCTAACCTCGTTCCCTCTCTCTGTCTCTTTCTCCCTATCCTGTCCCGGACCTAAACGAAGGCTCTGAACAAGAAAGAGCACCGGGATTCGGAAAGCCCGGACCCTGAGGAGCCCTTCTCGCTCACACCTCGCACTGAGGAGAAGTACAAAAAGATAGACGAGGAGTTTGATAAAATGATGCAGAGCTATAGACTGTCAGTGAGTACCAGTGTGAAGGGGGCCGCTCATGGCCCAGCAAGCAACTCACAGAGCCTGCTGTCAGCCCAAGCAACTGACTCACAAGAGCACCTGCGTACCATGGCTCACCCCCACCCCCCTCCTCCATTCCTCTCAATTTCCTCTGAATGTGTGTGCTCGGCTACAGGGACAGCACAATATGTACAGCATCGCCCTTCTCCCCTTTACTCTGCTCTTAGAGCAGCTGAATACAATTTGGCCCTGTTCCTGTACTGGCTCTGTTATTTTATAAAAAAAAAAAAACTTGTCCACAATGACCAATGGCTGAACTTTTGCCAAAAATATGTGTCTGACTCATGGGACTTTCCTTTTAGGTGCTAGAGAAAAACATGGCCCTCACTCATCCGTCTACTATCAGTGCAAGGTTTAAAGTTTAACTTAAATATGTCTGACCTGTTGTAGAGAATGATGACCAGGCCACCCAGCACACCATTCAAGGGAGATGGCAAACGAAAGCATACAAGCATACAGCACTGCTTTCTTTCTTTTTTCTTCCTTCCTTTCTTTCTTTCTTTCTTTCTTTTTGTCTCTCTCTCTCTCTCACACACACACAAACACACACACACGCATGAAAGATAGCGGAACTATAACCCCACTCATTTGCTCGCTCTGGGAATGTACGCATTAGGGACTCCCTAGGGGAAACTGTAATACAGTCATACATATTTAGTTATGTAAACTCAAATTTGGAGATTATTATTTAACTGCTTCCATTCCTGTTTGCTTTGGTCTGGCTTTTTAAAAACAATGAACATAATAGGATCCAAATTTATGATGTTAGCTTCAATTTCCACTGCATTACTATACAAGTCAGCTAAGGCAGTTTTTGGTGGACTTTTATTTACTTACATCGGATACAATAATTGTGTCCTGTCAGAATGAAACTCTATATTTCATTCAGAGTGTTGTAAGGCCATTTTCTTATTGGAACCATCTTGGTGAAGAGATCTTCTTCTTCTTCCTTCTTGTATTACATTAAGCAGTTAAATCCATTAGACAAAAAACTGAAATGCAAAAAAAAAAAAAAAAAGGCAGCTAGAAATTGTATAGTGTATTATGTTGAACTGAAGGTAACTGCATTGTAAATGTGATTCATGCAAGACTATACTGTGACCTTGAGGTTGCTGTAATATACTGTTACTGAAGATAATACAGTATCTAGTGGAGGACATTTGTAACCTTGAAGATTTTGCTACCTTCAGTGATAGATTCATTGTGAACTAGTCCTTTTGTGATTAAAGTGAAGTTATAGCAACATGTTAACTAAAGTCCAAACCCTGACAAAAACATGTCAGAGTGTTGTGGAACTTGTCTTAAATGTTAGGGTTTTTAATGTACAGAATAGCCTACTGTGTAACAGTATGAATTTGTCATCGAGTCCAAGGTGCTGTCCAGTGTTGTATGCTTCCCGTTTTCCTTCCACTTTCCCTACTCACTAACCCCTTCCTCACCGCCTGGCTCGTGTGCAGTGCTGTAACACATGCCTACTGTCTGTCCCCCGGGCCACCAGCATGCCACAGTGGGCTATCGCTGTCAGAGTTTCCTCTCAGTTCTTTTGCTAATATTCAAGTTAGAGCAGATAACACAGTATTCTTTATTTGATCTCCATATGTTCTTCAGTCTATGATGTATCCTTAGTTGCCAGTTCATTTTTATTATGTGCTGTCGAATTCTCAAATCTGATTGGTCAGAAGATGTTGATTAATTTTCTATAACAGCATGGCTATGATGTGTTGGCTACAAAGCAAATCACAGGTATATATTAATGTGCGCGCTGTAATACATTATCGATACAGCTCATTGTATTGTGGGAGTTCACATAAATTAAAACAACAAAGTTTTATTTCCTAATGAAAATAGGTATAAAAGTTGCACCGGTGAAGCTTTCTGTAAGATGTTTCCTTAACATTTATGAAATAAGACTTTAGTGTGCGTCAGCTACTTGTGGTAAAGCAAGCTGTTCCTTTATTTTCCACCATGGGAAGGACAAGCTGCAAATTTTTGTCTTATTAACTTCAAGAGAGAGGAAAAAGAGAGCAAGAGGTAACTGTTTGTAGCTGTTATAAAGAAAGTGGTAAGTTGTTTAGTGGACGTTTCACAACATTAAATGTAACTATAAATGAATAAAACGGATGATGTGTCATTCATTTATTTGAAAAGGGAAGTGTAATTGATGTAATCAGAATGTAGTGAAATTGCTGCGGTATAAGACGAATAAAGCATGACTGGGCGTGCTGCTGTAGGAACCTAATCAACTTGGGGGTGCTCATTTACGCATCACACTACTGTCATTGATTATTTTCCTATGACAGCACGCCCTGTCATGTTTTATCTTTTACATGTCAAAGCCTTGACTGGAACTATTATATGTTCAACTCTGTGTATAATCATTTTCTTTGATAAGGTTGATGCGTGTGGCCAGATTAAATGGCATATCAATAATCTTGATCCACTTCCCCTTAGTTTTGTAAAGGATTGAGAAGAATCAAGCAGGTTTCTTTTTCTCCTTGGTTTGTACTTCAGGATGGACAGACTCTTATTTACATGATTCAAATAAGGCTGTTGGAGAGAGATAGAATAGCAGAGCAGCGAGTAGACAAAGAACTCGAATAAGCAGACTGCTAAACTGGGTCCTTCTCAGGACGCAAGAGGCCCATTGCGGCCCACATTCTAATTTTAGTGGCCCTGCTTTTGTGGAGGATCGTGGTAAAATGGGTCTTCATCAGAGCTAGAGGACAGTTTGAGTGCACAGAGTGCTGGAAGTGGCTAGTTGCGCGTCACAGAATGCTAAAATGCTAGTCAACTTTTTAAGCTGGCCTGAAGGTGTCTGATGGAGCAGTGCAAAACCATATGTTTCTTCAGATTGTGAGACCCAGAGGAAATAGGGTAAAGTCTAGTTTATAGGGGTTTAATCTGGGACTGAAAAGATCTTTGTAATTATAATCATTCTCTGTTTTTGACATAAACAGTTGAAAAGTGGTCCACATTTTGGACTGAACTTAAGATCGCTCGTGTAGTGCCAAAGTAGTAGCCCGTTTAAGAATATTAAAGTTCACTGAGATTAACTTTGTACTTCTGTCTTAGCTGCACATGCTCTGCTTCTGGAGAATCTGCACAAGTCACTGGCATGCTATTAAAATGTATGCGTGTTTATAATGCACATTATACATTTGTATGTCATTGTGTGTACGGTGTGTGAGGAAAGCATCACTAACTCCTCTCTACCTGTGCTCTCAGTCTACAGTGCCAGCACCCACTTTCTCCATGCCAGTCACAGTGCCCGTGTCCAGCCAGAGTCCTCTGCCCTTCAGCAATCCCAGCAGCCTTGTTACCACTTCCTTTGTCACCTCCACGCTCACAGACCCTCGCCTGCTGTCACCACAGCAACCACAGCTCCAGAGGAACACAGTGTCTCCTGGTCTGCCACAGAGACCGGCCAGTGCAGGTGAGAATGATACAGAGGCCGTGCCCACACTAATATAGATATGCTTTTCTCTGTTTTGACACAGTCACCAAAAAGAATCTTGATGAAAAGCATAGTTTTCATGTTGTATTGTTGATGGGCAAACCAGAGAAATGCGAAAAACTACTGTCTGTCCTCCTATCAGTGTCATGTGATCCCAGATCCACTATGCCTAAAATATAGGTTGGTTTCATTTGACTGTCACTGACAGTGCTATCTGTTTTTTTTTTTTGTTTTTTTAAAAAAAAATTTTAACATGAACTTGTACAATATACATATACATAGTTCATTTTGTTCACTGCTGCACAACCAGCCTCTGCGTGACTGTGCTGTGACTGACCATACAAAGAGTCTTTTTGTTGCTTGACCCGGCCATCATTACTGGTGCGCACTTGGCGGAAATAATATAAACTTCCTGGTTCATGTAGCATGTGAAATCCATGCATGCACAATATGGGCTTTTTTTTTCTGTTGTCTCTGCATTTCTGTGTAGAAAACTTAAGATACGTTTTTTGAAATCTCTGAAGTGAACAGAATACATTTTGACACAATGGCACTTTCAAATGTATCTATATTAGTGTGGAAACAAAGTAAGAAAGAAAGAGAGAAGGAGAGTGCGGTGTAGCAGGGGACGGAGGGGGTTAAAGGTTGGGCACTCTTGCTGATTATTAAGTTGGGTTAAACACTGGGATTAAGACATATGAGACCCATACAAATATAAAGGTATGAGGAAGTGATATTGTTGTTCTGGTTCTTTTGGTATCAAGGGTAGAGCTGTCACTCCTGCACAGAAAAAAAAAAGAAAAAAAGAAAAAAAAAACTAGAACAGTACAATGTAGCATAAAAGCAAGAGACAATTTAAAAAAGTACAGTTAGACTAATAAGATATGAGAAGTACTATTCTAGCAAATGAGAAGTAGACAAAGATGTAAATAAACATTTAATAGCTGTGTAATATATTGCGAATATATTAGGGTCGTTGTGTCATGAACAGGAAGCGGATAGGATCCTAGTGGTGATAATCAGGTTAATCATTGCAAGTTTCTCAGTTTAACAATATGGGTTACATCAGCGTTTATTGACTGCCAGCCTATAAAATAGCACTTTACACAGCACATCCTGTTTTTGCCTGATGAACTAGAATTGGATTCATAACTTAATCTGACAGTGAGATACAGAACTGAGGTCATGAAATCGTTTGTTTGTGCAGTGCACTTTTTTTTTTTTTCATTATGCTATTTTGTGTTTTTGAATTAACAAGCCATATAAAATTCAGTCCTCTGAAGAAGTATTGTTGTGATGTATAATAAGAAAACCATGGCCTCTACAGGGGTTATTCATATACATAATTAATTCATAATGTCATGTCTATAAATTTAATATTACGCTTGAATGGCATTTATGTTGTCCACTTCATTTACACACTCCACATTGCACTCGTCTGCACAGTTCTCTGAGTAATGCATAATCTGTAGTTACGCCTGCGATCTGATTACCAGTGTGCACAGTTTCGGTATTAATGCCTCACATTGCGTGCTTAGGTTAACTCTGAATACAGCCTTTTAAGAGTATTTATCTCAAACTACTCCAGAGGTCAAGCTGTATGTGTTTAATAGTGTCTTAAAAGTGCCACTTAAATTAAGACGTATTAGCACTTCAATCCTCTCAACCACTCATTTCTAACTTTCTCTTTCTCAGGTGCTCTTCTAGGAGGTGACCTGAATAACTCAAATGGGGCATGCCCAAGTCCAGTGGGTGAGTGCGGTTCATTGTCAGTCCACCCTTCTCCAGGTGCTCAGTCCTTTCAGTCTAGGTAGGGACGACGGCAGAAGGCAGGTGTCCATGCAGTGTGATAGAGATGCTGTTAAAGTAAGAGCTTTTGAGCAGAGGTCAATCTCACAGGCCCGTCTCTGTCTACCTCTCACCACACTTGTGCACACACAAACACGCACCTGTTAGTAATCAGCAGCTGAGGGTCACAGCACTCCCCTAGTTTGTAAACAGCAAGCCCCAGGGGATCACGGGAAGGGGCGGGGTGAACAAAATGACACATCTGCATGACATGAATGGTGTGGACTGACACCCCCTTGCCCCACGCACACACATTTCTGCTTTCCTATCCTGTTCCTTCTCAGCTGTTCCCCCATATCTCACTTGCCCTTGGCATCCAGGCCTGGCCAAGAGCTCCTCACACGTAGCCTTGACACACACGGACAGCTGGAGATTGAAGCGTCTGCTCATCAAAGAGCAAATGTGGCTAGAGATCACAGTTCACTGGTCAGGTTGTTGTGTAGTGACTGTTGCAACAGCACAGGGATCCCGGTGTTTGGAGGATCAGGACAGATTCGGTTAGTGCAAGTGAAGGAGAAGTAGTAAATTATAGGGGGTTGTGTTGCTCGTACGCAGTCTTTCTTTCTTTTTCTTTCTTTCTTTTTCTTTCTTTCTTTCTTTCTTTCTCACTTTTCCATTTTCTTTCTCACTCTTCCATTTTCTTTCTTTCTTTCTTTCTTTCTTTCTTTCTTTCTTTTAGTGCTTCTCTGCCTCCATTCTCAGCTGTTGCAGTTGAGAAGGAGCTTAGGGAATGTCAGCATTGACGTCACTCCACATTCCTGCCATTCCCGTTGCCTGCCTGCAGTAATCAGACCCCAGGGCGGGTGGACAGGAAGACTGAGAGGGACATGAGACAGAAAGAGAAAGAGAGAGGGGCTCACATGCTCACATACATTGACAGCCTATCTTACGTACATACTTATTTAGCTAAACTTTTAGTCACATACCATGCACTTATTTAAGCAGGTACTTTGGGCTCCAGAGCTCCATGTCCCCTGATGCTGAATGGTTGCTCTTGGGCTCTGCCATTTGCACCAGTGTTACAGATCTTTGTGCTGTATATTTTCACTGAACTACACTGACGTAGCCAGTGAACAAATGGCATTCATAATGTCATATGCTCAGAGTAACACTGTTGTTGCTGACGCCGTGTGAGTAGGCAGTATGATGGGACATGGGAATACCAAACAGCAAAATCTCCTTCCAGTTTTGATCCCTAGGTGATTCATTAACTTGCTTTAAATGCTCTCAGCCAATATTTAAGCAGTTTTGTTATACTACTTATTTTATTACACTTTTAAGTGTTTTCTCTCATCACGGTCCCACTGCTGTTTTATTCACTCCACTTGTTAAACTTGTACATTTTTTGGCATGTTCCACATTGTGACTCAACGATCAAAGTTTAAAATAAATTGACTTCCATTACAACAGCAATCATCATAACTTTACGGTAGTGTAGATATAAGGTGTTCAGTTAAGCTAGAATACTGGCGTATATGGGTGTCCCATGTTGTCATAGTGGAGAGCTACGGGAAAGCCCCCATCTGTGTCCTTCTGTCTATGTCCCTGTCCCACCTCTTGTCCACTGGGAGCACTGCCCTCTTGTACAGTTTGAATGTAAACCCTTGTTAGTGAAAATCAGAGGCTGATGAGACTGATTCTGATACATTATTTTCTATCCCAGTTTTACATACGCCTGTCTTTCATTTGTCTCCTGCAGCGCTTAGCATCCCTGCTAGATTTTCACTCTGGTTTTTTGCTTCCGTCTCACACATGCAGCTCTCACAGTGCTGCACCACACGAGCACAGACTAAACACCAGTTACCAGTAATTTCCCCTTTAATTTAGTCATAATCGGGTTATAACTGGTAAACAGGGGATTACATTTGCAACGCTGAGCAAGTGTTGTTACAAAATGCAAATGACATGGTAGGATAAACTATAACAGGCTTAGTCTGACTTTCTTCCTGCTGTGCAAATATCCAACCACTGTGTTTTTCCTGGTAGGACACAAAAACACTGGAAAATGTCCCCATGTGCGTGTGTCTGCTGGGTCAGGCAAATTTTAAAAAAAAAGTTTTTCCCAGTGTGTGTTTTGTATATATACACCCATGACGCATTTGTCTCCCCTCTCTCTACAGCTAATGGCTACATCAGTGCCAGGGCCTCCCCAGGCCTCCTCTCCGTCTCCAGTGTCTCCACTGTCTCAAACGGTAATAGCATGGGGAAAGTAGTCCCAGCCAAATCCCCCCCTCCGTCCAGCCCTCAGATGGTGAGCAGTCGCAAGCCGGACCTCCGCGTCATCACCTCTCAAAGCAGCAAGAGCCTCATGCAGCTGGTGAGAACTACAACACATCCACACACACACACACAAATGCGGCACACACACGGCTCATACAGGCCATAATACAAATTCAGAACATCTAAGCAAGCAGTTGTCAGGCTCTTGTCAAAACACCAGACCTGATGTAAAATAACAGGCCTAGACAAACATTTGACAAGATTGGAAAACCTCAAGCCCACACAGCAGATTTAAAAACAGATCAACTGAGAGAAATGCCTAAATTAAGCAGGCTTACAGCAGTCTTGTCTGATTACAGCAAATGCTAGATGAAATTTTACCCAAATCATTAGAACATTTTTGGGATCCGTTAATACTTCCTTTCCCTTTGGAGTTGTAATCCCCATTTTTCTGTCCATTCGACCTCACCCCCCTGCAGACAGATGAGGAGCTGGAGTTGGTGACTGAGGTGAATACAACTCACTTTTTGACTGTTGTGAACTTTTGTTCAGTTATTAATGGTTGTAGTGCAGTGATTGTTTAATGCCTGACTGTGTTTGACTACACACAAAAACACAATCTTGCTTTAGGCTGCATGCTCAAACATTGATTGATATCAGTTTTACTTACATGTTCATGTGGTGCAGGACTGATGCTAGTTGAGAATGTCAGTTTTTTACATAATGGTGGAAATGATTAAGTGACCATTGTGTTAAAATGCAATCTAAAAATGCAGAAATGTGAAAAATATAGTTAAAGAATCAAACAGCTTATGAGCTCATACACTCTATTGAACATAAATTTAGACCTCCAAATTACAGTGTGATGTTGACTTGGTATATTAACACACAACGTATGTTTACATAAATGCACATACATGTGTAGTTACCTGAATCAGACTTGCACGATCAGTGACAGAAAGCAACCAAGTATAAATCATCACTCCAGGGAGTTTGGTCTCTCTGCCTCTCTCTCTCTCTCTCTCTCTCTCTCAAACATTTAGGAAGGTATCAGCTGAACAAATTTTAGAATTTCTGTCTTGTTCTAAGCTTAAATGTCGTATATAGTTTTGTAAGGTGCATATCTGGTATTCTTTACACTGTACTCGCCATGAAATAGCCTTGTTGCTGACGTGGCATTAAAAAGCAATAAACAAACAAACGAAACTCTCTCTCTCTCTTTCCCTGTATGTGTGTGTGTGTGTGTGTGTGTGAGCAGGCAAGCAGAGCTAACATGTCAGGCTGTGTGATTTGTCTAGTAGGATTGGCACAAATTTAAGCACATTTTGGTGTCTCTCTCATGTAGCCCATCACAGAAGTGAAAAGTGTGGTTTTTAAGTATGACTGTGTACCAGGACTTTACAGTCCTAGTCTTACACAGATAACCCTGCTTCAAACGAAATGGCAATAAAAGCACTCTTAACATCCAAACAAAACCAGAACTTTACATCATCCTGGTGAGTCACACAGCCATGTTTTCTGCTGAAGCCTCTATTGACGTGGCCTGTTCAGAGTGCACTGCATGTGTTTGAATCTGCATGATTCAGAGTGACCTTCAGTTTAGCCTTCATCATTGTCGTGCTCAGAGAGGGAGCAGGTGAGAGAGAGAGAGAGAGAGTGCTGCTTTCTCCAGACTGCTTTAGCAGAGAGTTTCTTCTGATAGTTGAAGCAGCACTGGAAACTTCTGGAAACCGAACACTGCAGAAATGTTCTTATGCTGAACCATGATGCAAAATGCATTAATTATCAAATCAGCTGTTTTCATGATATCTTAGAAAAGTACATTGTGGATATTTATCATGATTGCAATATTATATCCTCATATTGCCTAGCCCTGTAGAGTGTGTATCTGCTCTGTGATTCTTCTTGTCCTGTGCACTGAGGTTAAGCCTTCCATCTCACTCCTTCCCCAGAATGCTCAGCGGTTAGGTGCCTCCCAGGTGACCCAGCCTTTGACTACTCCAGTGGTTTCCGTGGCAACGCCTAGTCTCCTGACCCCATTCTCTATGCCAACTGCCTACAACACAGGTAAGAGGGTTACAACATGGAAACATGATGGCATGAAGCAGGAGAAAATAACAGCTCAGGAACACTGCAATGAAGTTAGCTAACATGGAGCAGGACATCAGCAGTTTCTGCACAGTTTACAAAGTTGATCAAAGCGCAACGCATGAGATGATCTCCAAAATCTCCATTAATTTACATTTTTCCTGGTGGGGGGGGGGGGGGGGGGGGGGGGGGGGGGGGGGGGGGGGGGGGGGGGGGGGGGGGGGGGGGGGGCGGGGGGGGGG
>CM075003.1:18447704-18460407 GCA_037576675.1 Pangasius sanitwongsei
TTTATATGTGGTCCGTTAAAAAATCTTTTTTGCAAATTTTTAAAATTTTTTTAAACGTTTATTTATTTTTTTTAAAACAAAATATAGAATTTTTTTTTTTTTTTCTAATCCCCCCCCCCCCCCCCCCCCCCTTCCATATCTGTAGAGTATCAGCTGACGAGTGCAGATCTCACAGCCCTTCAGGCGTTCACACCGCAGGGTGCACTGTTGCCGAGTAACGTGACCACTTGGCAACAGCAGCAGCCATCAGTATCACAGCAACCGCAGCAGCAGCCATCCATATCCCAGCCTCAGCAGCAGCAACCACAACAGATCAGTCTGGCCTCACTCAGTAACCTTGTGTAAGTTGTGCATGGACGGACCCACACACTCACACTCGCGAGAATTTATGCACTAACGCACACCTGCACAGACCTAACTTCGCATGTTTGCTCACTAGTTTCTTTTCCTGCCCAGTCGAGCAGCTTTGTAGCTGGGAAGCACGATAAAATGTAGAGTTACAGATTTAAGCCAAACCTAAACGTGGTTTTCTAACATGGCTTGGTGTCTTATTCATTGGTGTGTCTATATCTTTGATTGCTCTTTCTTTACCATTAGTTCTGTATAGTGCAGCTGGGCTGGTGTGTAGATTATGATATTTCAGATTACTTTAGATTAGTTTTAGATATTTTAAATTAGGCTACATTTAGGGCTGCACACTGTACACTATGTGGCCAAAGGATTGTGGACACCTTACCATCAAACTCGTATGTGCTTTTTGTGAACATCCCATTCCAGATTTAGTCCCTCCTTTGCTGTTATAATATCCACCAATCTTAGGGCCCCTTAGTTCCAGTGAAGAGAAATGGTAATGCTACAGCATACAAAGACATCCTGTACAGTTGTACGCTTCCAACTTTGTGGCAGCAGTTTAGGGAAGGCCTTCATATGGCTGCGATGGCCAGGTGTCCATATACTTTTAGCCATATAGTGTATCACTCATAGATCATTATTGAAATATTGACCTGTGCAACATTAAGTTTGCTGAAGCTTTTAATATTGAAAGTTAGAAATGTAAAAAAAAATATATATATATATATATATATATATATCACATGCTTTGAACATAATGCACATTCTCAGAGGTTGTAGATACGTTTTCTGTGGGTTTTGACATTGATGTGACTTTGGCATGATATATGAAAAAAACATTTGGTCAAATTATTGCAGTCTAAGTTAATACATGATGGGTTTGTCTGTTTTAAGGCTTATTGCAGTGTGTAGCACTATTGTGCAGCCCTAAGGGGAGTGGTTATGGGACAATAATAGAATTATCAATTACAATAATAGAATTATAGTATTACAATTAATAATTAAATGATTATGTACACAGATCCTTCTGAATGCCTTCTCTGACTATAGACTACTTTTGTGAGCTTTGTTTCTCAGGCTTTGTGGCATTGAGTTAGCTATGTGATAGGCACGCAGATGAGCACATAATTTGGCTGTAGTTCCTCCTTTAGAAAGAACAGTTTTGAAGCATATGCGGTGAATTTGTAGCGTCTTCTTCCTCTAATCTGAAATACTTAAAGGCCACAGATTTTGCATTTTTCTTATCAAGCATTTGCACATGTTCAGTGCTGTCAATGTGTTCAGTTCCAGGGTACGGGTCAGACTTTTAAAGTAATTACCCCAGTTTTACTTTAACTACATGTCATGTGACGTTAAACAGCAGTATGATCAAATATAAGATTTTAGAAAGTCATTATTAATTTAATTTATTTTTGTAATATGTATTTATCCATAGTCATGGCAACACTAGATGGAAATAAGAACCTGCACTTAAGGCTTTTGATATCACGTTCGCTAGTACCCCCATAAGCCAGTGTTTCCCAATCCTAACCAGTTTGTTTACTCCTTGTATGAATACATAGCTCCAGGCTTCAGTCTGGAGAAGTTCAGCAGTAGCAGGGAGTTATAGTTTCTGGCTATAAAGCATATAAATTAGCAATTTTGTTGCCAGCACACAAATTATAAAAGTTAAAACAGGCCACAGTTTGCTGTCTGTGTGTTGTGCTGAAGTGGTGTACCTAATAACCGCTGTGCAGGCTCATGCACATGCTCCGTCTTTCTCGTTTTTTGGTTTGTGGTTTTGTGGTTTGCAGTGGCTCAAGGTGTTTTAGCCGTGCATTTCTCACTGCTGCAAGCAGCAAAAAAGTTCTTCATTTGTTTATTGCAGAAAGGTCTGCTGTTAACACAGGTTTGGGGTGTGTGTGTGTGTGTGTTGGGGACTAATACTTCTCTAATCTTCTCTTTGTGTGTATGTTTGTGTGCTCTCTGTGGTCTGTTCACAGCATGTGGGGTGCAGATAAACAGAACGGGGAGATGGCTAACTGCATCTCCGGTCTGGCCACTAATGTCAGGTGAATAGGCTGCTAAGGGAACTCTGTTTTAGTCAGTCCTGCACTGATGGCTCGCTGTGCTAGCCAATCACACACTGTCATCCTGTCTGCAGTAGAGGCCGTCACAGCTACAGCTTCTGATTGAGTCTCAGAAATAGTCAGTGTGCTTTTGCTGCCAGCGAACACCTCACTTCATGCTTCAGTTCGCTTTATAATTGTTTGTGATTTTTTATATCTGCTGTTTTCCCTCGTCGTCCATCTGTGTTTGTCATGTGGGCGGATATCAAGTCATGGGAAGGAGCTTGTTGTTTTGAGCAGTTTTAAGAAAATGTGAGAGAGTTAAAAGATGGGAGCTATTGAGAATATTACAGTTGCTAGGGATCTGAAAGCTCTATCAGTCTCCAGCATGTGCGACTTGGAAGTCATTCTGTCCGGCGCCCCCTGTAGGCCAACATGCACAGTAGCCTCTAGTGACCACAAGGGGGTGAAAAGGCAGGTTCGGTCATCATCAGGGCATTCATTTAACTTGCCTGTAAATAAAAGTGTTTGAGATTAAAGTTGGGCAAGCTGTTAAAAATAAGTGCAAACAATCACCATATCATGTATGTACTTGTCTTGTTTGTTTGTTTGTTTTCAGGGTATAAAGCCAATCTAGTCTTACCAGATACCGTTTATATTGCCATAGAAATCATGAGGAACGTGGTGTGATTCTTTTAAGCACCATCATCACCAGCATCTGTTGTTGTTTCATGCTATTATACACATAGATATAAATTCTGAATCTTGTTGCTGATCTCTGAGTAGTTTGTGGTTTCCTAGTTTGTAGATTTCCCTGCAGTCTAAATGTTAATGGAGTGTAACCGTTCTCCTACTGCTCTAAGCTTTTCACCGCTTTTTCACTGGTTATTCAGTGAGCTTTTCCTTTTTCTATATTTTGTGGTCTCCCCATTATAAAGTGTTCCAGAGGTTTTTATTATTATTATTATTATTATTTTAAAGCACTAGGTTGTCTCTTCTCATATCAGGTCTTGACTGTTGCCGGTGGAATCGCTTCAGCACGTGACATCAAACTCCCATCAATAGCCAGTGTAGCATTTGTGTGTCATGTGCCTCTGCCATCTTCCTGTATTCACTTTCAGCATGCTTTCCAAAGCTCTGTGTGACTGTGTGTGTTTAACCGCATGATAATTTGAGACAGATGAAGTCAGTTTGCTGGGAACAGACGTGTGTCTGTGAGTGTATAGTGTTTTCCTGCTGGAGCGAACAGGCCAGGGAGGTGTGTGTGTGTGTGTATGTGTGTGTGGTGCATGTGTAACTACTGATACATTGTTCATGCCACCATCTTCTCTTTTAAAAATGTGCGTGTGTGCGAGCGTGGGTGTGTGTGTGCGTGGGTGCGCGCATGCGTGCATGCATGTGTGTGTGTGTGTGTGTGTGAGGGCAGGGGAGTATTGATAAGAAGGTGCTAGTGTGTTTCGCCTGTCTTTCTCTCTGCAGTGTGACCTCTCAGGCCAGCTTACTCTTGGGCAGGGAGGATGGGCTCAGCTGGTACTGTATTCTCCTAATCTTGCTGTTTTCTGTCTGACTGGCTGTCTTTTCCTCTGTCTGTCTGTCCTTTCTGACTTCTGTCAGTCTGTTGCATACTCACACTCTCTTTCTTGCTCTCTCTCTCTCTCTCTCTCTCTCTCTCTCTCTCTGTCGTCTTCCTGCTGCTCTGAGTGGCTAGGTTGCGTCTTTGTCACTTTTTCACGTTTTGTTCACGTTTTTTGTTGAGATTTAGCAACGAGGCATATTTAGCTTTGTGATCAAATCACTTTATACAAATCTATAAGGCTGAGGGGTTATATGCATTCTTCTGTCTCTGCCTCTCTCTTTCTCCCTCGATTCATAACACATGCAGGTACCGTTTGTGTAACAACACACACACTTACAGTAGGAACTGTTCTGTAGTTGAGGAAGAGTGAGGATTTTGGCTGCGTGAGTGTGTGTGAGAGAGAGAGAGAGAGGGATAGAGACCAGAATTTTACCTTTTCCACTGACATGGGAAAAATATATATTTTAATGATGTTCATGTGAATAAGATAGTAAGAGTTGGGGGTTTCAAAAAGTTTCAAATAAACAAAATCTGAATTAATCTTGCAACATCAAATCAATGGTCTGAATAGAAAACATCCATTTTACTGTAAATTGTACCAAACTTTTTTGAGCATTTACAAACTCAGAATAAATAGCTAAAAGCAAGAAAATATAGTTCACCTCTTGCACATGTCCTTGTGCTGTCTATAGGTGCTGGAGGATTTGGCTTTGGATAGGAAAGCAGGTGCTCCATGCCAAATGTACGCTGAATCTTCCATGGTTATTAATATTTATACACTGTTCATTTCTAAAACCCACCAGCACCTAAGTAAGTAATGGTTTGGCTGGAAACACAGGCCGATTCTTAAAAAGTTCACTGCTCCCTGAACAGCAATGGCACCGTGTCAGTGGAAAAAGAGTGAAAAAGACTGCATGGCTTAGGGAGCAAACTGCTTTCCTGTTGCTTCTACAATGTCTCTGTGCTTTATCTTCTGTTTGTCAGAGTGCTTCATAAGCAGGACGTACACACACACACACACACACACACACTTCTGTCTTACTATTTGTGTGAGGACCTTCCCTTGACACAATTATTAATTCAGCTTTCAATTCAATTTATGCTATACCTTCGCCTAATCTTAACCTCAGTAACCAAAAGGAAAGCTTTTGGTTCTTCTAGTATTCTAAATAAAAGCTAGAAAATTTTTTTGTAAAAATGCATTTCTTCATGGGGCTCATTTTGTCCCCACTAAGATATAAAAACATACACACACACACACATATACACACACACACACACACACACACACACACATGGTGGTTCAAACAGGATGGTTCAAACAGCTGCTGATTCAGGGCTGTTTTTATTGTGATTATGTGGCAGATTTGTCAAAAAATGTTGTCATGGGCTCCAGTTTAATCTCTGTGTAGTTTCTGTCAGCACTTTGTCTTTGTCATAACTCACTAAGCTGTTTTTAAAGCTCTTATTAGTCTCTCTCTCTCTCTCTCTCTCTCTCTCTCTCTCTCTCTCCACTTATTGCAGGCCAGTGGGTCCCATCCCTCACGGTGCCACTCTGACAGTGAACACTAACCCGAGCGTGAGCATTAAGTCAGAGCCAGTGTCTCCTAACCGCGAGCGCACTACCCCAAGCTCCACGGCAGCTCTCAGCGTGTCCCAGTACCCAGGGACCGTGCGGGTGGAAGCCTCGGGCCGCTCGCCACTCCACACCATCAGCAGCAGCAGTAACAGCAGCGAGCGAGATGAGACAGGCCAACCACGGCCTCCGGATTTCAGCGCAGCCACACTGGGGCCAATCAGAGCAGCAGGAGATCAAACAGCCTCTGTGGAGTCACAGGAGGGCGCTAATGTCAAACGCATGAGACTGGATAACTGGGTCACATAAAAACAACAAGCGAGAGCTACCCTCTGTCTCACACACACTCACACACGCACACCTCTCTCTGACACACAATTTCATCTGCAACCAAGACACATGCATGCAACACACTCTTTCCTTGGCCTTTTTCTGTTTTTCTCCCTCTCTCTGTCTCTCTCTCTCTCTCACACACACACACACACACACACAGTGCATATATGTACACACACATGCAAGATAGTCATGGACAGAGGTGCCAATGCAGGTACACGTGCAGGCCTAAAGAGCTGGACCATTCTGGACAGGTGTAGGATGGGACATTTTTGTTTCTACAGAGCAGAGAAGAAAAAATTGCCAGCTTCACTGACCTCTGATCAGTCTTTACTGTCTTTAGCCCTGTCTTCACACCGACACACTTTACGTTTCTGATCCAAGTCCGGCTAAACCGCTCAGACAGCCAAACACAAGCTGTTCATCATGGAGTGTAGATTAATCTCTCAGAAGCTGATATCCAGGTCTTGTTATCGTTGTTTGAGGTTTTTCCCTTATGTTTTCTTTCTCGTGTGCGTGCGTGTGTGCGTGTGTGTGAAGGCTTGTTTTTGCTGTTTATTTTTTATAGCTGTTCTCTCCTCTCATGGAACTCTGTTCTTCTTTTGACTATCCTGCTCAAACAGCTATAGTACTGACTTACAAGATATCTGATAATGTTGCGTTTTAATCATCAGTCAGAATCTTTGTCTTGTAAATCATGCAAAAGGATGAAGTCTGAATCTCTCATGTACAGCTGACCTAATCAAGGTTTAAAAATATTTCAGGGACGGACTATGGTGACTCATGAGGTGAACTCAGCCACACAATTTCTTAAGGAACGTAGAACTGCAGACAGAGTGACAGTAATATTTGTGTGTACACAGTGTGACAGAAATGATGTGGCAGTGACCGGTAAACAACCAAGTGCTCAGTTCAGTCATGGTTTCAGAGTTTGTTTCCTGCCTTTCCTCTCTGCTAACTTGCGTCAAATCCTTCAGCAATGCACCTCTACATGAACAGCTCATTAGGGTCGCTCTTTGTTTGCAAGAGAGGCGACTGAATTTTTCACTTTCTTCACTTTTGTACACACAAGTACGTATGTTTGTACCGTACGTATGGTGTAGTGGAAATGTAGCCCTATTTGTACGATTTGAACTCAAGTCCTGATATTAAATACAAATGTATACACACGTTGCTCAGCTGAACACTCTTGTCTTAAAGAGTGGGTGGCTGTATTAGAGTCACTACCGCTAGTTTATGTGAGAAGCAACCTAAGAGTCTGTATTTATTACTTGTATGTCTGGCTTTGCAATTCAGATGTTTGTTAGTTCAACTCATGAAGCAAGGTTTTCTTAAACTGTTGTTTTAAGAGCCCAGATGAGTTTAGAAGCAATCTGAGCCATTGAGGGCTCAGGGTTGCGGGCTTCTAGGCTTTCAGAGTGTGTAAATATCCAGTTTTCTCCCCTCCTTGTTTCTGCAGAGGCTCTTGTGTTACAAGAGGAGATGATCGGAGACAGAGGGGGGTTTTCTAGAACTCTCAGCACATGGGCATGAGGATTGTACAACTGGAGAGGAGTGTAGCTTTGTGGTGAAGCTGAGGAGAAGCCAGGTGAGGGGGACTGTACATAGAGAAACGTGTATGATTATACACATTGTGCTGGATCTGCCTAAAGCAGAGCTGTAACTCTCAGTGGACATGTCTTTCTATTTCTATGTGTAAATAAATTACCGTGTTGCGAGCAAGCCTAGTAGAGATGCAGCAAGGGGCGCAGACATGGGTATGACTGTTTCAGGATCGATGCGTTTTTTTTTTTTTTTTTTTTTTTTTTTTTTTCCCTGTAATTGATATTCTGATGGAGTGCACTTTAAATCAATCCCCACCATCCCTAACACACAAACCCTTTACCCTCTTTACTAGTCAGCTGTTTTTCATAAGAGGGGATGTTTTCTCTTTTTTCTATTCCCAGTCACTTCTCTTCACGTGCACACAATTAACAGAATACAGACACTGCATTGCCCTCCTCACTTTTTTTTGTCATACCGCTGCTTTTATTTCCTTTTCTTTCATACTGGCTCGACCACCTGGCTTTCAGTTTCACGCAGTATCTGCAGGACTGTCCCGACTGGTCTACATAAACACAGCTCCTTAAACATAGACACTCCATCCCTCCTCGCAGAAACAGCGTGTGCTGTTCAGGGAAGAAGAGCTCATGTTTGTGGCCCCACGTTTCATGCCTCGTTTTTTGATGGTCAACAATTATTAAAGACAGCTGTCACCTTTTGTAAAAAGACGTTGTACTTATAAACATAATAGATTAGACTTAACTTGACACGTGTTGCAAATGTGCAATTCTCAAAATGCAAAAAAAGAGATGTCTATTATTGAAACAATAATGTACACAAATTGTTTTATGGTCATTAGTGTAGTGAATAATAGAGTGAATAGAATGAAGGATGATTCATTATTGATAATGAAGAACAGGACGGGCAGCAATCTCTGTTCAAAGTCTGTGAACAGAATGGTTTAAAATGATTTAAACAGTGCTGTAAGTGTATTGGTATCCCAAAATATGTAGTCACTATCTGTCATTTCCCTCAAATGCTTAAAAAAAGAGAGATTCAGTGTGACATATCTAATGAGATGAAGTATTGGTGATAAAAGTACAGTCTTGCTCCTTGAAAAGGTGTTCCCTAAATCAGGACTCACCCTGAAGTGTCTCAGAGGTTGGGTAATTTGGCTAAATATTGCATAGACTTTGTGGACTAGCTCCATTTTATATATATATATATATATATATATATATATATACACACTCAGGTGAGATCTGCCTTGCATCAGTCCCTCCATCTTGGCAGCTGATTTTTTTTTTTTTAACCTCGCCACCCCCTCCTTCCATTTCCCAGCGTCTCTCGCTCCCTTTCTCTCACTGTCCTTCTGTCTTTTGTTTGGCAAGCGGCCATCTCACCTAAACCATCACAACCAGTATCCCATATCTCCTAGCCAAGAAAACACACACACAGATACACACACACACAGATACACACACTCGCCTAGTACCACCTCGGGTCTGCATGTTGGAACGCCTGTAGACTTTAAGCCTGAGCTTTGAACAAATTCACAGATTTCTGAACATTTTCTTGAGGTGTGAGAAGTTCACAAGCTCTGATAAGGATCTTTTGGTTATGGTAAGCGTCATTGTATTCAAAAGGAAAGACAATCGTCACGTGAATAGTTAACTTTCGCCCCCATATCCCCCATGTATGATGTTTAGAGAAGCTCATTTTTTCTAGTGTTAATTTGTGCTGGTGACAGTTCTATTGTCTGTTTTTATTATAATTGTTATAATGGCTATCATTACCATTACTTTTATCATCTTTGATGGTAATAATAATGATAATTTAAAGATTTATATTTTCTGCATTTTTTTGTGTAGGGTAGGCATCTTATTTTATTTGAATTTGACTTTATTTTATTATATATGAAATACTATATAAATATCTTTGTTTTCAGGTTTTTTGTTTTTATTTTTTCTTCAAAGGGGTGTTACTAATATTGCACGATTTATTAAGACAAAAACGTCAGTAGTGATATTAGTACTTATTGGTAACTGAGGGAAGTGATAAACAAGCTGATAGAGTGACCAGTCAAATGCTGCAATTTTTAGTCAATTGTACAAAACTGTCTCTACACATAGAAGAGTAGGGATAGCCACTCATTTAATTTATTCAGATCAGACACAGATGTCAATGCATGGGCGTAAAAACAAGCAGAGAATGAGTCATATTATAATAACTGAAATGTAATTTCATTAAGAATATACACCACACACAACTAGAATAGAAATTGAAGAAAAAAGTTTAAAGAAAAATAGCTAATATATTGTGTTCTGCTAGTATGCTTTGAGTTTTGTTGTAAACAAAAGATATTTTCTGTTGTTTTCGGAGAATGATATACAATTTGTGTATATTTTCATAAACAAAGTATGCACTGATATGTTATTACAAATTATATACTGCTTTTACAAAAAAGTGTTTGTTATTGTACCAAAGTATCCATTTGTCCTTTATGACCTTCCCCCTCCCCCCTTTTGCGTATGTTTTACTGTATTTTATATATTAAATAGACAAGTTGACCTACAAAGAAGTTCGGGTCTGATTTTAAGTTCTTTCATTGTCATTGTGTCTTGTTGATTTTGTGCTGATCAAGCATTCAATGATGAACCGGGACAGAAAACTTTATACATATTCATTAACGCTGATTAGGCTCTTGGGTCCCTGATTTAATCCTGTGCACATGTTACTCTCTGTATGGAGTTTTGCATGTTCTCCCCGTGTCCACATGGGTTTCCTCTGGTTGCTGCAGTTTCTTCCCACCTTCCAAACATATTGTTATTCGAAATCGTCCTAATGTGAATGTGTGTGTGCATGGTGCTTTGTGATGGACTGACTTCGAATCCATGGTGTATTCCCACCTTGATCCGAGTGTTCCTAGGATAGGCTCTGGACCCACTGCAACCCTGACCAGGATAAATAGGATGCTGAAGCTGAATGAAGGAATCTGTTCATACCCAGATCCCTCTTCCATCTGGAGAAACCCAGTTGTTTTCCTCAAAGCAAAAAAAGGCTTTTATTTTTTTTTTTTTTAAGTCTTTCAACATTAGAAAATACACTCAGAGCACTTTATTAGGAACACTATACTAATACTGGGTAGGGCCTCCCTTTGCTCTCAAAACAGCCTCAATTCTTTGTGGCAAGGATTCCACAAGATGTTGGAAACATTCCTTTGAGATTCTGGTCTGTGTTGACAATTCCTGCTAATTTTTTTCAGGTGCACTTTCATGCTGCGAATCTCCCGTTCTACCACATCCCAAAGGTGTTGTATTGGATTCAGATCCAGTGACTGGGAAGACCGCTGAAGAACACTGAACCTATTGTCATGTTCAGGAGTCCAGTTTGAGACGACTTTTGCTTTGTGACATGGTGCATTATCATGCTAAAAGTAGCCATTAGAAAATGGGGAAATTGTGGCCATGAAGGGATGCACATGGTCAGCAACAAATAGCAGAAGATGCCACAGGCCAAATACTCAAATAGGCTGTGGCATTCAAGTGGTGATTGATTGGTATTAACGGGCCCAAACTGTGCCAAGAAACCATTCCCCACACCATTACACCACCTCCACCAGCCTGGACTGTTGACACAAAGCAGGTTGGGTCCATGGATTCATGCTGTTGGTGCCAAATTCTGACCCGACCATCTGTGTGCCTCATCAGAAATTGAGATTTATCAAACTAGGCTAAGTTTTTTCAGTCTTCAACTGTCCAGTTTTGGTTAGCCTGTGCACACTGCAGCCTCAGCTTTCTGTTCTTGGCTGACTGAAGTGAAACCCGACGTGGTCTTCTGCTGTTGTAACCCATCTGCCTCAAGGTTCAACATGTTGTGCATTCTGAGATGCTTTTCTGCTCACCACAATTGAACAGAGTGGTTATCTGAGTTACTGTAGCCTTTCTTTCAGCTCGAACCAGTCTGGCCATTCTCCTCTGACCTCTCTCTTCAACAAAGCATTTCTGTCCACAGAATTGCAGTTCACTGGATGTTTTCTCTTTATTGCACCTATTCTGAGTAAACACTAGAGACTGTTGTGCTTGAAAGTCCCAGGAGATCAGCAGTTACAGAAATACGCAAACCAGCCCGTCGGGCACCAAACAATCCCATGATCAGAATCACTGAGATCATATTTTTTTCATTCTGATGGTTCATGTGAACATTACCCAAAGCTGCTGATATCATAAAATCATATCTGCATGATTTTATGCATTGCATTACTGCCACATGATTGGCTGAATAGATAATTGCATGAATAAGTAGGTGTAAAGGTGTTCCTAATAAAGGGCTCGGTGAATGTATGTCTGTATTTTGCACACTTTTTACTTATATATTTAGAAATAACCTATATATGTAAGTTCTGTTGCTTGTAACCACACAAACCAAGACTAGTAAATTCAACATGTAATGTACTGAATTCCAAATCTTGAATGTAAGAGCCCAGATCCAGGCTTTTTATCTTTAATCTTAAATGTGTTTCCCAGTTTGTCCACTAGATGGAGGTATAAGCCATTTTAACCACATTTGATCAAACCTAGTAAACAGTCCTGTTTTCATCATTTTTCTGTGTTTCTGTGCACAGAGGTGGGATTGTTGGCCTGATTTTTTTTAAAACAGCTTGTGGTTATTCCAGGCAAGCATGAGTCTTACTAGGAATTCTGCACTCCCAGCAGGCGTGATGACCACAGTGTCAGCTGAGGTGGTCAGTTGCAATGTCAAGTGCAACTGTTGAGGACGTGTCGGTTACAGATGCCCAGTCACCACTCATCTGATGTCCCAGTAATAACAGCTCTCCAACATTCTACATGGATAGATCATTTAGCCTCAGGCTCACTAGTAACTCATGTGTAGTGGAATTTTAATCTCAGTCTTACAACACTGCCAGCTGTTTGCATGGATTAGATTCTGCCTCACTTGTTACTAAAATGTCTGCCAAATAAATAAATGCAACTGGTAAAGCGTTAAATCAAGCTGCATTTTACTAACCCTATTTAGCAGACCGTTTACACATTAGTATTGTTAAGTAGAATTATATATAATTATATTTATATATCTATTACACATTATATATATATAAAATGTGTGTGTGTGTGTATACAGTTAGGTCCAGAAGTATTTGGACAATGATGGAGTTTTTGTGATTTTGCCTTTATACACCAACAATCAAGATGTGATCGAAGTGTAGACTTTCAGCTTTATTTGAAGAGGTTCCACAAAAATATGGCATTTACCATT
>CM075003.1:18460507-18476613 GCA_037576675.1 Pangasius sanitwongsei
AATCCATTGTGGTGGTGTATAAAGGCAAAATCACAAAAACTCTGTCATTGTCCAAATACTTCCAGACCTGACTGTGTGTGTGTGTATATATATATATATATATATATATGTTATTTATTTTATTCATGATTAAAAATTAGTTACAATATGAACCATACTATGTTTGGAATGATTAACTGGCAGAATTTTGGCTTTCAATTTTTTTATTCATTATCAGCATTTAATCACATGCTGCTTCTTTGTTAATATTACTGATGGTTTATTTGTTGGTTTACAGTTTCGTAATGTTAGCTAATGCAGTAAATATTAGTTAGTTATACAAATGCAAGTCTTGCATTAAATGCTGTGCAGTGGATGAATCACAAATCATTGTGTGAAGTTTCTATTTAGATAATTATTCCTTTTGGGTTAAATGCTATCAAATCTGTTCTAATATATTTAAGGAAAGATTAAACAGTGCCGATTAAAGGCTAATTGACTGCATATGATGGTTGCTATAGACACTGTTTATGTAGTAACTTCGCTGCCATTTTCCATTTGTCATATGAGCTGAGAAAGAATTCCTTTCCTCTATCAGAGATCCAGATTTTCAATTTGATCTCCATGAGCTGGCATACTGCTCCTCTCAGCTGCTTCATGTCTGTAAAGTGGGTAGGGTAAAGTGATGGAGACTGTCATTTAAAAAAAAAAAAAATTAAGAACTTGGATGAATAAAAGAAGTAGTAAACAAAACCACAGAAGTGCCATTACTCAGAGAAATTCAATTTGCATTGGAATGTATTGTCCAGTCTTTCTCTATTTAATTTTACAGATTCTTAATTACTCAGCAGCTTCCAGGAAATCAATGGATGCTCGGTAATGGAGACAGATGGCACATGGTACTGAGCACACTGATCTCAATTCAACCTCTTAGGACTTTCTCTGGGATGGTGGCCTTTATTACGAATTAAAGGGCAACGTTTAAATCCATGGTCTCTGTGTTTCATGGTCAATGAAATGCAGTATATCTTTTTAATCTCAGTTAGATATTGAGTGATCATGTGGCTTTGTTTTATTTTAGAACTTGCTTATCCTTATGCCCCCCTATATTCCAAACTACACCCCTGCAGTTGCTTTTAGAATCCAGTTGCAGTCTCTTGCATCAAGCGTGTTGTGCTGTGTCATGTGCTACAGGAAGCCTGTGGAAGTGACTGAGGTCATCACAGAGAGCAGGTGCTGAGGGGGCAGACTGGACCAGCGTCAAGATTCTTCCCCCTGCTCGCTTTTGTTTTAGCTCCCAGAGGACTCTCTAAATCCTGATCCGTGTGCGCGCAACAACTGCCCATTTCTGGTTTGCTCAAATAATAGAGGCTCACAGCAGCAGGCTGGAAATCTATTTAGAGTTGAAAAAAAGAGCATGGCAGACTGCTGAGGTAATGCAGTTACTATCTCCTGCACCGTCTCCCTCCCTCACTCACTCTCTCTCCTCCTCTCTATTTGTCTGGCCTTCAGTGAGCCTCATACTGAGCACAGGACAGAGATACAAAGCTAAAGAGCTGCTAGTGGTGTGATTAATGACAGAAGGGGGGAAAAAAGTACCCAGCAAGGGAGATGACATCATCTTTACTTGTGAGTTTTCTTTCTGTCCTCTTGCAGGCTCTTTTCTGTCATCAGAGCTGTGTTGTGTGCTGGCAATGATGAGGTAACTGATGATAAATCTAAAACCCTTGACCATCGAACATCCCCGCAATCCCACAGCTTTTTATGATTCATTAAGCAGAAGCTTAATGAATAATTCCATTCACTGAATCTATTTGCAAAAATATTTTACTATTTTTATACCTCTACACTAAAGTGTATCAGTTATATCAATATTCCTTAAATCAGTGAAATATGTTAGGGGTGTTTTTTGTTTCTTGATGTTTACTAGGGTATGTTTTCATTTCATACATTCGTATTCCCCTAATGCTCATTGATGTATTTGATTAAGTAATCTCTAACACAGAAACACAAAGGCAACTCAAATATTGTTTATTATGATATATTGTTCAAAAATCCCATCTGTATTTGTTTCACCTAAAAATGTAGACATATCAATGTCAAAGTCAATGAGAACAGCATCATGACACAGATCAGTTAGTTATGAGATGCACTAATATTTATCTACCAAGACAAGACATTTTTGATTTCCAAGGCACAAATATGCAATAATTATTCTTCTCACTGTTTTACCCCACTTTTCTCCTTTCCATTCTGTGCCACTGCAGTACATCCATAAATGTAATATTGTTGAACATTTGTGAGATGAATAATGCTTATAGAATGGATTTACTCTTCACCAGAAGACCAGGAGTCACCTTCATCAGTGGAATCCTCTGCATGGACAGTCTCCTCCTCTCTATCTTTCACATCTCTGCACTGTACCTGTTTGGCCTGTGGCATCTTCTGCTCTTCCCCTTCCTCCTCCACTGATTGAGCTATAGAGGTGCCCACATCTTTCTCAGGTTTGTTGTTGGTTGGTGGTAACCTTTCAAGATCTCCCCAGTCCTCCCCAAGGGCCGTGGTTTGGTTTGGATTAATGCTGTCACATGAGTACCTCTCAGTCTCCGTTTGGTCATTTGGGTCATATGTAGCAGCCATCTCAAATTTTGTTGCACTCCAAATGCCCTCCTTTATGCTTGAACTAAAGAAGCTGTGAAGGTCATTTTCTTTTTCATTAGTATGACATTCTTCTTTTAGAGCATCTCCTTGGAAAATATCCATGTTGTCTTTTTTGTGCTCCATTTCCACATCACCAAATTCTTCTGTAGTGCTAAGCATGCTATGAGGTGCACTTGTAATTTCATGGCCCAGATTCTCCCATTCTTGTGGAAGGCTGTCAGCAATTTCACCCATTCCACCACTACTACTGTCCACTGCATATTGCTGTTCCTCTTTGTTCTCCAATTCCTCTGCTTCAGGAGCATTATAATCTTCAGAGCTCTCCTCTTTCAGCACACTCGAGAGAGGGCCTGTGACAAATGGATCAGTGTCTGAGACTACATCCATAGTAGTCGCACTGTCCTGGTCTAGCTTCTGGGAAAGCAGCTGAGAACACTGGCTCGCATTTGGAGACTCATCCTCAGAACTATTGGGCTCTTCCAGATCCGAGTCGTTAGTGTTGGTCTGGCTCTCTGGATGACTGTGTAGAGAAAATTCATCTGTGAAATCTGCATGAGTGAGCATTGACAGGTTTGACTGCACATCTTCCTCTTTTAGACAGGATTGTTCTTCGGTAATAGCAGTTTCGAATAGAAGCACATCAGAATGTGTGATCTCTGTTGACATCTCTTCACAAGGTTCTTCTGCAAAGGCTTGTTCTTGGGATGGTTCAGGCAATGGAGTGTCAAAATATTTCTTGTCTTCACTTTCACCCTCTGGATTGATTTCTATAGATTCTATATTCCAGTTTTCTTTATTGCCTGTTATGGCATCTTCACTGATATTGGCCTGTGTGGTCAAAAGAGTCTGCTGCTCATTCATCTCCTGGGTTTCATTGTACAAACTTGCACTCCAGTCATGTAACTGTGAGCTCTCATCCTGTTTCTCAACCAGGAATGTTGACAGATGGTAGTTCTCAATCTTTGCCTCCTCCTCCCCACCCTGACTGTTCTCATTACTATTGTTCCTAAGGTCACTTTCTGATTGATCTACCAAAGCATCATCCATTAGTGTCTTGACATGGCTGTCCATGTCACCACTTTCATTTTGAACAACAGACTCCTCATCCATGCTCTCTCTTAACACGGTTTGAACTGATCCATCTGTGACTATGTCATCCATGCTGCCTAGCTCTGGCTCCTCAGATAGATCCTCCATGGTGTCAAAGCGTTTGGCGTTTATCTGGCTCCAGTGGCTGTCCCCCTCATGTTTCTCCCTCTCATCTTCACTGTCAGTAGGTTCACTCACACCCAGATGAGAGATTGGGATGTTGGCATCTGTCTCTTCATCACTCTTGTAGTGTATGAGGGGACGAGTGTCTGCTATTGTGTTCTCCTGAGCATAGCTGTCTGCTTCACCAGGATCAGTTCTCCATGATGCAGAGATGTTTAATGATTCATCTTCATCACTTTGACCCTGTTCCTCTTCTGCATTATGTTCAACTAACTGATCTTTGTCGAATGTATCCATCACTAACTCAGCTTTTTCACCTACTGGATTATCTTTTTCATATGTATCCATCACTAACTCAGCTTTTTCACCTACTAAATTACCTTTTTCATATGTATCCATCACTAACTCAGCTTTTTCACCTACTAAATTACCTTTTTCATATGTATTCATCATTAACACTGCTTTTTGTTCACCAAAGTTTTCTCCAATCTCTTCCTCTATCATCCTTTCCTCCTCACCATTAGTCAGTTCCTCTTCTTTAATCTGCTTCATTTCTTTCTCTTGTTCAGTTTCATTCTCCTCTTCTTGCACTTTAATATCAAACTCATGACTTTCTAGCACATCAGTACCAGGCCATTCAGCTTGTTCTACTTCTGTTTTTTCTCCCACTTCTTCATTTCCTTTCACTGAATTTCTCTCTACTTCTGGTGCACTCTTCAGTGATTCTTCTTCAACAAAATGTATAACATCTTCCTTTACATCTGCCCATGTTAAAATTTCACTGTCATCCTCAACTGGGCTAAATGTATCTGCAGACAAATGTGAAGCAGGTTTGTCAGAGTTTTCACCAAGCAGCTGTAATTCTGCATAATCAGCATCTATTCTAAATTCTTGTGTGTTGCTATCAGCAATGTCCTCTGACTCCAACTCTAGCTCAGAGACTACATCTCTCTCTTCTGGTATCACTGTTTCATTTTCCTCCCAGGCTGACACAGGAGCATGTGATATTTGAGCCATTTCAGTAGACACCTCAGTCTCCTCTTCATCTCCATCCTCTGAACTCTTTGCTTCCTCAATATGCTGACTAGAGGACGCACTCTCTGGAGTTTGGGGATGTCCAGCTGGTGAGGTAATCACTGCTGTTTCATTGGCACTAAACAAAACCGGCCCAAGTTCTGCCTTAAGGACGTCCTGCAAATCTTCATTAACATTTCTAGTAAGTATGGACTCAGGCTCGTCTACAGCTTTAGGGCCTTCAGAGGCAGAGACAGAAGCAGTAGAGCTTGCTTCCTCCTCAGTTCTATAATGATCATCAGAGCCTGCTCCAGTAAGATGCTTTTCTGATATAGTTGTAGACGTATCTAGTTTTTGCTTCTCTACCCTTACGATGATTTCCTCTTCCTTAGTTGTCTGAGGTCTCTTGAGTGTCTCGTGTGGACTTCTTAGTGTCAGGTTCCACGTAGGAGTTGGAGTCATGAGGTTTGCTTTATGGGTGATTGATCTGGAGGTTGTATTCAACGGACTGCTGAACAGACAGGAAGAGATGGCCTGAGTGCCTGGAGAAATCCCAGGGGACTTGGTATTTCCTTCTGTGAATGAAATTGGAGAACGGCAAGTATGGGTTTGCCATTGATGTGTCTAATATTTCATGTAAAATAAAAACCTAGTCATATCACAGTACGATACTTAAATCCCCACACATTGTTATATAAAGATTATACTGCATGGTTTCTTCTTAATAATGCTAATAATGCCTGTATATTAATCTTGGTCATAGAGCCCTAATAATTCTCCCAGAGGCATTATCAGGATACACAGTAGTAATGGAGTAATGTGGATATATTGATCCCTCAGCCTACATTACTGGAAATAGAGCCATCTGGTGTGGTGACCTATGGGGACTCAGGATGCTATTATCGGGACAGGCTCCATTTAGTAAAATGGCAGGTCCTCTACACGCAAGTGCAAGATTGGGTAAGATTGTATCCTGAAGTGTTATATGAAAGTCTAAACATTTACCTAAAAGTGAGACTGTCCTGTTCCTCTTACTTGCTGATTGGTTGTTAACTCTCAGGCTTTCACTGTCCAGCAAAGCTCTAAAAACACATGGAAAGAAATTTATAACAATTTATGTTATAAACAGTTATGTAACTGTAATACAGTTATGTAACCCTAAATGCATGCATATCATAACTAAACTAGTTATGTTACTTTCCAAACATACCTGTATACTGAGAAAGTGCATGAAGATACAACATACACCAAAACATTTCTGAAAATAACATTTTTTACTTTGAAATAAAATACTTTCTGCCAGTTATATGGTTCAAAACCAAGTTGCAGAAAACTAGAAGGTAGAATTCTGTAATTTTCAATAGATGTTTGGCTGTTCTAAATCTTATATTTGGTTGATTAGAGTACTGTAATGGAAATGTTTATAGAGGTGTCAGTGAAAATAGTAACCATTGACCATAAATGCTTTGCTTATTGGTTATCCAACATGGCTCAAAAAGAGAAGCGTAGCTCAGGAAATGAATTGCACCATACATTCAGAACACCGAGATTATCAGTGGAGATCATACAGAACATAGCTAAATGCAATGACAGAGCAGTACTTTTCTTTTTATTCTTCATAGTCCTTTGTTAACTTTTGGTATAAGTTGCCTGTGTCCTTACTATTACTACAGAGCAGGTCTTGACTGAAGATTATAGTCGCTAGATTTCAGTAGTAAAGGAGGAAGGACTGAATGTGTGTAGGAATGAATTCTCTAAAACACTGAGAGTAAAGAAAAGAAGAGGTATAAAAGCTTGTGTTGCTTCCAAGCAGCAAGCTTGAGCCCAGGGTTGTTGTTATGGAAATGAAGTGTCAGATTTGTCATTGTTAGGCCATCTGCAGTGCACATGCCACTGTCACTGACTTTATTTATCACACACTAGTGAGCAGTAATGGAGCTCACACACCATCAAATGCACAAGTGTGAGTGCAACAGGATGGTAAAAAAGAAAACATACAGAGCAGTCATAAATTGTATGTACATGGATGCATGGGTGGTACAAGGTACATTATACTACATTCTTTATTCAAGATTTGCTGCAGTCATGATTTTAGTGAAGATTTGTAAGGACCTTTAATACGTAAATTTGACAAAGGTTCAAGAAGATGAAACAGAAGAAATTGCTTTGTCCTCTAAACTAATTTGAATATCTAAAGATATTGATAATTTCATGGGTCTGACTGCATGGTGAAATTAGACTTCTGTCTTTCCAGCATAATCACTAAAGACTCCCTGAGCGCCCTTTCTTTTCAGACCATTTCCTAAGACGGGTGAGGGGTGGTGTTGGATGACCAATAAGGAAAGGACTATTTAAAGCTCTTTCTAACTCCTTAATATCAGTTACATCCTATAGTTTATAGCAGTGCTGTTATATCCACGTTGTGTGTTAAAGAATGTAGAAAAACTGAAGAGGAGGAGGCAGAGGATTTCCATCATAAGGCCTAAGATGTAAACAGATACCTGTAAGTGGCCACCTCGAGGCTCAGAGACATCTTCATCTGTAGCAGATTGCGATTCTCTGCCAACAGCTCACCTATCTGCTCTCCACGATCCAGCTTCTCTGCCTCCAGGGCCTCTACGTGAGCCTGTAAAGACAGGAGGATAAGAAGAATATAAAGAGTAAAGATCCCCTTCTTCCAGCATACTTAATTTTAGAACTTGTCATGATTCAAATTCTTCCTTTTTTTTTTTTTTTACCGGGTTTTATACTCTTTACTTAGTTATACATGCTATATTTCAAATAAATAGGTCTGTGCGAAGTGATTTTAGCTCTGTGGTCAAAAACTTTATGGCACTGGATACCATTATCAAAGAATTATAACCTCTTACTCGGCATATCATCATATTATGTGCTGTCAGCCTGTGATGAGAACAATGAAAAATGAAGCTCATCAATGTATTTTAATGTATAAAACCATTAAAGGTAGAACTCTACAACTGAGTGTTTCACTCTTACTATAAGCCTGTATCTATCCCAAGAACCTGTGAAGAACACCTGTGGAGTTTTTTTTACTTGTACCATTTGCTTCCTTTCAGATGAGATTTAAAGAAAAACAATGACAGGAAGTCCAGTTATTGTTTTTGCATCTTATAGTAATATAAAAATCTGTTGCTGTTTCTGAGTCATCATCCCATAAGGATTATAAAGCTAATTCTATTTCCCTAATAACATTTTATAGACAAGTTAATTTAACACTGTACATATTCCCTCACATGAATGTAAAATTCTTTATTTTTACCTGAAGATGTTGAAGGTCTTGATTCTGCCTCTGTCTCTGCTGTACCATGTTCTTCTCCATCAGTTCTCTCTTGGTCTTTGCGCTTTCCAGCTCTTTGGCTAAATCTTTTATCTGTAGCTGACTCTCCTTCTTCTCTTGTTTGAGCAGTGTCATGTGAGCCCTGGTTTGGTCCAGGCTCTCCTCTAGCTTCTTCATCTGTGTCTGGTACACGTCTGCTGCTTCACGCCAGGCCTGTGCTGCTCTCTGTGAGTACTCTTTGCCCAGGCCCTGAAGGTTGAGAGTCTGGCTGTGCTGAGGAGCCATTAGCACAGGTTTTGAGAAGGCACATGAGGACTTCAGGGCTGCCAAGTCTTCCTGATGGACGTGCACCTGCAGAGAGACCTCTTTCTCAAGATGAGCAGCTTGTTCTTTCAGCCAGATCTGCATCCTCCTCTCATCCTCCAGTACCTTCCTGCTTTCTTCAAGTTTTCTCTTAGCTTCAACCTGTGCAGACTTCTCTTTTTGTCTCAGTATGTTCAGCTCCTCAATCTCCTCCAGCAGGTTGCTGACTTCTAGCTCCACATGATCCTTCTCTCTCCAGGCATTCTGCAGCTCTTTTCTGGCCAGTCTGAGTGCCTCCTCCTGAGCCTTCCTTTGGCCTCCAGTGTCTTGGTTTCTCCGCATGGCCTGGATTTCCCCCCAAAGAAGCTGATTCTCCTCTTCCAGTAACTTCACGTGGTTCAGGTATGACTCCAGCCTCCTGTTCAACTCCAGCATCTCATACTTCTCTTCTCCAGTGTAGGAGATAGGATGCTGGAAACTCGAGATCTCCATTTCAGTGGGATGTAGCTTGTTTTACGTCCACAAGAACTACAATGTCTGCCTGTCTTTGTGTATGTGTGGCTCAGGGGTCTGGCCCTGCAGAATGGCCAGCACAGGGGGATACTCCTTTCATAGTGAGTGAGGAAAGGGGGAGGGCACAGGGGCGAAGGGTGGTGGGCTGCGGGGGGTGGGGGGGGGGAGAGCAGTGATGTCATTTGTGGAATTAACTCTAGCACTGCTGCATCTCTCAGAAGCAGTAATTTTCTAGATATTGTTTTAGAATTGGTAGAATAAGAAAAATCCTGAAAGTGTGTTTTTTAGTTGTTCTGTTAAGGAGGAAGGATTTTACTTAAAAAATTATATAATACCTTACCTAGCTGTTTAGTTTATATATATAATGCAAAAATATAGAAATATCAATTTCTTAGTCAGTAAAACTAATAACAGATATAGGTCTTATATGCTTAATTTTTTCTTTTTTTTTAATATCTGTTCTTTCTTTCAGTGCACATTTCTAGACCACTGCATTCTTCACTGCGCCACCCTGTGGCATAATATAGTTTGAAGCACATATTCATTCCTTCATCTTCATTAAGTGCTTTATCCTCAAACATTAGAATGGTGAAAAGTGTGATCTCTGTCACTTTAACCTTGGCATAGTTGTTGGTGCTGGTTTGAGTGCTGGGATTTTCCCACACAGCTGTCTCTAGAGTTTGTGTGTGTGTGTGTGTGTGTGTGTACTGAATATTGTCAAATGTATCTAGTATTTACTGTAGTAAGACTACATTAAACCAAATATAAGATTATTAAACCTATTTCTAGACATTTCTACTCATTTCAAGCTTTACATTTTCTTTTTTTGTTGGCAGATAATTTTGCTTCTTTCTAGAAATAAATGCTTAAACAGCAAAATTATCTGCAAAAGAACAAGACTATTTCAAGCTTGAAATTAATTTAAAAAATGTATAGAAACACATTTAGTAATCTTATATTTGGTTTTTGATATTCAAGATAATTTCACTTGCTCATTTTTTGCAGTTCCACCCTTACTCTCTTTTTCACTTGTGTGGGAAGGCATTACACTCATGCTTCTTCTTTTTTGTTGATTTTTTTTTTTTTTTTAATTTTAAAGTTTCATTGTGTCCCTGAATGTGGTTAATGTGCATTTTAACAATTTACGTATTTTTAATTTTCATTTCCTGACTTCTGATGAACAACAAGCATCTTTCTTTTTTTTGTGTTAAATTTTCCTGATGAGATTTTCTATGTGCACAACCTTATATTTATATCTAAAGGAAACAGAAGATGGTAAAATGCAATATTAGAGGTTGATCTTTTCAATCATTTTGGCACATACAGTAGTCTTAGGCACTCTCATTTTTATTTAATACAATTATACATTATTGTGGGGAAAAAAACAACCGGATGTAAATTTCTCAAAGCAGTACTTTCACTCACTCTAATATGTGACAAGTATGACCCAACACTGAACCTTTCACAACTCACAGCTGATGTAAAAAGCAAAAAGAGAAGCAGGTAAGTGCAGTTCAGCTGTTTCCTCTGATCCAGTTAGTAAAAATGGGGGATGATGTGTACTACTCTACACTAGAGTTCAATACATCTTACCCTGCAGTGCCTAAAGGTGAGTTTGACCTTTTTAAAATGTGGCTTTTCTTCCAGTTTAATGGTTCATTCCTCAAGTAACTTGATTCACAAGAAGGTTCTTGGTTATCGGGTTAATAGCAAATAACTGATTAGCCTTAAACCCTGCTACTGTCAGTCATTATATTTTCTAAGAGTAATAGGTTTGACGTGCATACTGAAAAACACATAGAATTAGTATTTAAATAGTATTTAATAGTACTTTATGACAATTAAACAACTTTAATTGAACTTGTCTGTGATTATTGAATCTTCAAAAAAAAAAAAAAAAAAAGATCCACAGAGATCACCTGATATAGATCACAGATATTGTACCTTGTGTAAATTATTTTGTGTTTAGGAAGATCATTCTGTAATGTATACTGTATTTCAGTTAACATCTTGTTTTTGCAATTTTTTTTCCTTTTTTCTTTGAAGCAGCAACAATTGAGTAAAATAAAATAAAAATTAAAAACAGCTGTTTATAAGAGCTGTTTATTGTTACTAGAAATACAGAAATAGTGTACAACTGTCTTTGTTTTTGCTTGAATTCTACATTAATCAAAGACTTTTTTTTTTTAAGATTTTATTTTTATTGGCAGCCTGATATATTCCGATTCTCCTGAAGGCTTAGTTAAATCAAACTGCTTTAAAAACACATAAATAATTCAAAACTGCTGGATGTAAGGGACTGATATCAACAAAACCTGTGAAGGCCTTTCCTGTGTAATATATTGTAGTATGCCAAGAATACATCATTGTATAACTACATGTGTCTACAGGGTTGAATCCCAAAACATATTGAATAAACTCAATTGTAAATAAAGGAATGCATAGGCACAGTAGCATATCCTTCCTGTTTTCCCCCCAGATCATTCAAAACATTTAAAGATCATTTGATATTTTTTGCTTTTCAAGTGAAAATATTCAGTGTTAGTGAAATAACCTAAAACTAGCTTCTTCATTTTGATTATTTGGGTTGTATATTGTGTAAATGTTTAAAAGCTAATGCATTAACACAACTGTGTTAGATTTGGGACATTTACATATGTGCAAAAACATTAGATGCTTGAAATACATTTGAAAGGGTTTTGTAATTTGCCCTGAAATTACACCTTACTTCTTACTTCTTACTGTAGCAAAGACTGAGAATGCTGTGTACTCAGAAATCAGGACGACAAGAGAGAAAACGTCTACAAGCAGTCCTCTGATGGCTGGTAAAATCTCTGCTATTTGTGGTATTTGGTTATGAATTTTAATTACAGGCTTGGACTCTAGCATGTCTGCTGTTTTTTTCTGTTTGGCTCCATCAGTTTATACCAGGGACACAGGACCATGTTTTACATGGAATTTTAAGCAGTATATATGAGTGTGTTCTTGTAAAAGCATAAATAGTAGACTAATATTGCAGCATTAATATCTATAATAGCTTGGCAAACTGCTCATAATAACACAATCCGTCTGTTCTCTTAAAGAGGAAGAGGCTGCACCCAGATATACATCATACAGACAGGCTACAGCTGCTCTGGGGCTATTGTGTGTTCTCTTATTAGCAGGTTTAACCACTATGTGTGTCTTAAGTAAGTATGAGCAAGTAATGTTTTTTCACATTTGGACACACACCAGTGTACTACATTCTTGCTAAGTCTCTCAGTCACTTATAAAGCCTAGTCTTAAAAGATGGCTGTTGAAAATATGTCAGGTTCAAATTCTTATCCCATGACAAGCCATAATCTGTATTTGTTATCTGATAGATAAGTGTGTTGAAAAGATGACTGACACACTGCATTCTGTTGTTTTCCTACACAGACATCAAACAAGTTTCAAAATACACCTCCATTTTGGTAAGAAAATTGAGCAGCTAAATATCATGCACAATACCATGCTGCAAGCAAGTAAAATCAGACAGTTAAACTTAACCAGTATCCATCACCTTCTGCAGGCTCTTTACACCAATGAGAGCATGGCACACAGGATCCTGCAAGCTGATAAGGCAGCACTGGAGACAGAGAAAAAGGAATTAACTGCACAGAGAGATCAGTTCAGAAACACACTGCGGCTCATCACCCAGCATTCAAATCTTCCAGTTGATAAATATTGTACAATAACAAATGAAGGTAGGTTAAATCTCACTTATTACCACGAGTTCATTTTAGGCATAATCTTTATATACAATTCCATTTTGATTAACTCTGAATAAATACTAACTAACTAACCCTGCAGAGGTTCACTGTGAGCCCTGTATGAAGAACTGGATTCAGAACGGCTCCAGCTGTTACTTGTTCTATATAAGCAAACCATGGCTGACCTGGACAGAGAGCCGAGGGTATTGTGCTGAAAGAGGAGGACACCTAGTGGTCATAGACTCTCTAGAGGAACAGGTGAGTCTGTTAAATAGAGAGAGAGAGAAAGAGAGAGAGAGAGAGATCCATCTAACTATTAAGAATTCCATTCATGACAATCTGTACTCTTAGAAAACACACCCTATAAATAAACTTTAAGATTTTCTTCAGATGGACATTAATACTTTTGACATCCTATGGTGATGCTTTTGGTACACTCCTAGACAAAACAGGGCTCTTCAAGTGTTCTACAGATGATTAAGGGTTCATGGCTTCCTAAAGTATTCTACTTGGAGCAAACCAAATAACCCTTAAGGATTCTAGATTCAAGCTTTTCTAAAGAAGAACAAGGTACCTGTATAAATTATCTAAAATACAAGTTTTAGCTTCTTAATATTGGTTATGGAGGGTGCTTGACAAGTTTCTTGCATGTTGGTTGGTGTTGTATTTTTATTATTCCTGTGAGAAGTTAGGGGTGGGGTGCTGTGCTGACATCACAGGAGAACACTGCACATTGCACAGTTACAATGCTGTTTAATAAAGAAGAAAAATCTAAACAATACCGGACGTAAGGGATGCCAGTCAGGGTTTGTTGTTAGCACCTAACAACATGAGCAAGAGTATTAATGTATTAATGAGAACCTCATGTCAAAAATGTACAAAGATTAATATACAAGTCATGCAGGATGAATTTTTTTTAAGCGTATTAAGTGATTTTAACTCTGGGACATTTACAGAGGCACACAATATTTAATTACAATTGAAATTAGAATTTTGGAATTTGTCCTGAAATTATGCTTTACACTTTACTGAACAAGCTTAGTGATCTTTGTGCTTTGATTCCTTTACTTTCTCTGTACATGCATAGGAATTTATCAGCCAACATACACCCTTTTATTATGACAAATATCATGGGTACTGGATTGGACTCGCTAAACAGTACAACATGTGGGTTTGGACCACCGGTGCTGAGCTTCAGAGCAATGTGTAAGATTTCACAAATGAAGATTAAACCTCATATTCTGCTGTAACCACTGTTGTTGTCAAGGCAGAATCCCTGCTATTAATATTAATAAACTAAACCTTTGTTAGTTTTTGTCATGGTAATAAACCACTCTACTCTTCTTCCTAGGTTCTGGGCTGCTCCACCTGCAAACACACAACCCAGTTGCGTGTTGTCAAAACCTAGCAGTGCCGATCTGAACAACTGGGAGGAGAAAACGTGTGTCATGCTCAATAGATTTATCTGTGAGATGAAACCGACTGTATGACCGAGTCAAATGTAGACCACAACACCACTCCAGAACAGTCCAGGATTTTTATTGTTTAATCTCTGTCTGCTGAATCTGTAGCATGTATACACTAGCATGTGAGAAAAGAATTTAACGTGTTCAGGCAATACTCACTTATAAGGCAAATCTAGGGGCTGTTGTTAAACTCGGTCAATAAATGTTTCAAATACATAAATATGGCTCCTGAGTGGCATAGCAAGAAAATGGTCACCCAATCATCAGGAGATTGAGCTCCAATCAAATGCCACAGTCAGTCGTGGCTGGGAGCCAAAGGAGCAGAACTGTCCGTGCTCTCCGGGCATGAGGGATGATGTACTCTGCCTTCCTTTTCAATCACAGCGACACTAGGCAATCAGTGGCTTCTGTAAGCTCATGTATGTGGAAGAGGGCAGATAACGCTTTTCTCAAAGTATGTTACGCTGCTCTGTGATGTGGTATAAGCAGCTCGAAAAGATGAGGTAAGCTGGCTTCATGTGTCTCGGAGGAAGCACGCGTTAGCCTTCATCCTCCCCAACTGGTAGCTGTTGTATAATTGGGGAGAGCTGACTGGTGGATGAGAATTGGCAGGTGACTAAAAAAAAAAGAGACTATTACGTGTCTTCATGTACAACAGTCACGATATTCTGATAAAGTAGGCCCATGCATGAAATGACAAATTACACAGATTTAGGTAGCTCAACTCACTGTATAAATATCTTTGAAAAATTCTTGAAATTTACAATTTACTGACTAAAATTCAACAAGACTTCCATTATGAGTGTTTTTTGTTTTTGCTCAGTACATGACATGATATAGTTGTAAAGTGGAGAAAAAACTGCTGGTGTGTCTCTTTATACTGCTGGTTTGAGGTAATCATCATTAATAAGCTCTTCACAGGGTCCAGCTCTCTCTACAACCAGACCCAGGACTCTGCAAAGGAAACATGATGTTACAAATTCACAGAGTCAGCCAGTAATCAATTTTATGTTTATATTTGCTTTGTTTACAGTTTGACTGTAAGCAACAAAAACAAACCATTAGGTCATGATGGTACAAGATGTGTATAAAAGGTGTTATGTATGTAATAAAGTATATTTTAACAAAATGGCTTTTAAATCTAAAAAAAAACTGTACTGAATTAAAAATTCTACTAGTGTAGAACAAGAGAGACGAATTAAAAGAGAGTATAATTAAAAATTCATGACTTATAGTGCAGTACAAATAGCACCAAAGCTACATCCTCTAAGAAAGAATACTGAGGTATCATTTTTCAGACCATAAATACACTCACCATCCACTTTATTAGGAACACCTGTTCATTTATGCAGTTAGATAATCAGCCAATCAGGTGGCAGCAGCACAATGCATAAAATTATGCAAATAAAGGTCAAGAGCTTCAGTTAGTGTTTACATCAACGATCAGAATGGGGGGGGGGAATAACCGTGGTACGGTTGTTGGTACCAGAAGGGCTGGTTTGAGTATTTCAGAAACTGCTGATCTCCTGGGATTTTCACACACAACAGTCACTAGAGTGTACACACCAGAACAGCCCTTCTGGTACCAACATCCATGGCACGATCAAAGTCACCCAGATCGCATATTTTCCTCATTCAGATGTTTGATATGAACATTAAGTGAAGCTCTTGATCTGTATCTGCATGATTTTTTTTGCATTGCACTGCTGCCACATGATTGGCTGATATATATATATATATAAAATTAAATAACACACACACACAAGCGGTTAAATAAGTACTGAACACGTCAGCATTTTTCTCAGTAAATATATTTCTAAAGGTGCTGTTGACATGAAAGAAATCAAACCAAAGATGTCCATAAATTAAGTTACGTGTAATAATGTGAAATGACACAGGGAAAAAGTATTGAACACGCTTACTGAAATT
>CM075003.1:18481317-18527082 GCA_037576675.1 Pangasius sanitwongsei
GTGTTTTAGTGAGTGAGAATGTGTTTAGAGTTTAGCAAAAAGAGTGCATGAGATTTGCAAACAGTGTCTAACTGCCTCAACTTGTTTAAGGTTTTGCAGAAAGAGTGATTTATTCGACAAAATTAAAAAAAAAAAAATCATCATTTTTCAGAAAACACTGCTTGAAGCCAAGTGTAACAAAGTGTAATCAAGTTGATGTACTATTGTATATCAGTGTGTGTCAGTGTATATAAGGAAGATCAGCTGAAAAGATTTCACATTCAGGCAAATGACTCATCAAGCATTATTCATTTTCAGAATATTCATTAATCCTTGATCCGAGCTTCCCCTGGCTGTCTGTTTTTTTTTTGTTTGTTTGTTTGTGTTTTTTTTATAATCGACTTGTACTGTTTCTGTTGCTGTACCAACTATCTGTATTAACTCCTCTCTAACAGGGTTTCAGATTGATAGTATTCTGACCTTCAGCTGTTTTTCCTACCATAAGGATATGTTTTTACTAAGCACTTCAGTAGGCTATGTCTCTATGTATAAGGGTTCTGCTAAATGCTGTAAATATAAATTTCTTTTAGTCTCTAAATACAAAGAAAAAAAAATGCAGTCTTGCTGGTTTGTATAAAAAAATGTTTTTCTTTTCCATCTTACTTTTCTGTGTGCAAGTGCATATTGTGTCCAGTGTTTGACCTGCTTATCTGTAGTGAGCAGAGGATAAATAGGAAGAGAAACAGTTATCAGTGCTGGAGCTGCTGTTTGTCCGGAAACCATTCTCTCAATGTCCAGTTTTAACTCATCATCTCATTGATGCTATTTTATTTCCACTACGTTGCTATGCAGTTGGTATGCACCCTTTCCCATTAAATACAGACCTCTGACTAAGACAGTTTAGTTGTTACATTGAATCTGACTAGTGATTAGAGAGCCTGTAAGCTGATGGTTAAGCAGTAGGGCAGAGAAGAGAAGAGAAGGGGGAAGAGAAGAGAAGGGGGAAGAGAAGAGAAGAGAAGGGGGAAGAGAAGAGAAGGGGGAAGAGGGAGGTTATTAAGGGCTTGCCCACTCCTCCTCCCTGGGGTTCATTACCACAGCTGTATTTACCGTCTCACTCTCTGCTCTACAGACTGTACGAGCAGGTTTCTTTTGGACTAAAACTCTTTGTTTTGTGACATTAGAGGAGTTTGGAACGTTTTTCTGGAAAACTTGGTCTCCTGTGAGCCTGAGCTCATCCACACCTTCATCTACCCTACAGAAACACTAATGCCGCTCAGCAGCTAAGGTAAGAACTAAACACCCTTACTGTCACTCTCAGTGACAGCCATGTTATTAATTAAAGCAATATTACATCTGGCTATATCCCAAACCCCGGGATTTAACATGAATACTTAGTTTTGGCTTAGTTTTATTGAACTATCCATTCAAAATGTTCTCAGTACAGTGCCACTGGATCACTTTTAGAGTCAGACTCAGAAAGTTGTTGCTGCATTTCAGCAGTAATATTCTTTATTCAGCAGAGCTAGTAGGTTTTGTAGATATTATTACAGATTGTGTGTATTATAAACTTTTTTTATTTAATTTGTGTATGTTGACTCTTTCAGGAGCATGGTAATTATAAATACAGAAATCAAGGTATGAAGAGCTTCAGCACTCAGGGTCATATAGCCTACTAACTCAAGAGTTTAAGCTCTAACACGTTTGTTTAATATTATTGATAGATAGCCTATAATGTATACAATATTATAGCTTAAAAAAGATACTGTATATACTTACAGATATTTCTATCTTTGAGAATAAAACTGTCCAAACCATATAATATACATATATATTAATGTTTCAGTGGTTTATTTAATTATGTTATATATTACTATCAAATAGAGTTATCTTAAGCAAACTTTTTAATGATGAAAAAAAGTTAGTATGGTAACTTTTGTAGTATGATAAGAAGACATATTTAGATGCGGTACTGGTTCTATTATGTATCTCTAGGAATAGAGTTTTTTCCTGAGCTCCATAAGAAAGTGCTGAGGAAGTTGCTTTGTTTCTGGGAGCTGCTTTGTTGCTGCTTTCTCAAGGAGAATAGACCTTGTGCTGCTTTTTCATGTGTGTGTGGGGGGGATGTTTATATATCTTGGTAGGGACTGAATGTCCCCACAAGGATAGGAACATTTGAAAGTTTTTACAAAAACAGCATCTTCTATTTTAAAAACTAAAAGAGTCAAAAGTTTTCCTTTTAATTAGCTGCATTAATAATTAGGTAAATGGAGTCACAGAACAATAATGTGTAATATATAAATAACTGGAGGATTAGACTTTGAGGCAGTGTAATAAAGTTCATTAGGTTTCTTCTCAAATGTCTGTGTGTCTCTTCAAAGACTTTGTTATTGTGGAAGACTCTGTGGTGGGTCCAACTAACAGCTAATTCTATATGTTGGCTGACCAAACCTCTTAAGAGTAACAGTTTTGGTTTAGGAGAGTTTTCTGAGCCATATTACTTTTGGCATGCATTACAATTCAAAAATCTTCTTTAGGACAAACCCTGAGGTAAATGCCGGTATTTTGAGAAGCTGTATACATATCTGGGCGTATCTCCTATTTAATATCACCGGCTTCTCTGTCCTGTCTGCTTTGTAGCATGTCCTACAATATTTCCGTGTTTATATAAAGTTCAGAAATGCCCATCAGTCTTTTGGGTTGTTGAGGAAAAGCAAAAATTCTTGTTACTTTCCTGTTGTATTGGAAGTTCCTACAGTTTTGCACAAGAGCTGCACCAATATATTAAAACATTTTAATGATCACACTGACAGCTGTGGTGGCCTACAGAGATGAAAAATGGGCTTTGCTGTCCTGCTTGACCCACCTGCCCTGTGTAAAAGACTTTTCCACATGTTTTTACCCCACCACATTATGCTGATATCTGGAGCTGTACAGACTTGGAACAGGACTCTTTAGTGAGCTCAAGGTACCTGGCAAGAGTAGCAAATAAAACAGCATCTGGGAAGCAGAGGTAGCATAACTGATTTCCTCAGCAGACAATTTTCACCTGGTCAGCACCCAGCTGAGCCCCTCATCAGAAACAGACACCTGAAACAGCTCCTGGGATTTCCACGGCTATGATAGCTTGCTGATTTCTCTCCAGGTTTAACAGTTCAAATCAATGATTCATAATCAGTTTTCAAGGGCTTTCTGTGATGTACAGAAATATTTGCATTATATTTGGCTTAGTTATACGGACACTTTTGCATGCAAAAGTTGTTAACATGTAATTGTAGGGGGAACAGGGATGCAAAAGATGAAAAATTCCCAGCTCTTTTGACTGTGCAAACAAGATAAAATGGGTTTCAGTATATCATACTCCATTGGTTTACAGCTGCACATTAATTGAAGATGACATTAAATGGCAAGTAACATGCCAGCAGCCATGTCAGCATTAAATTATTTGACAGAGGAAACTGCAAATGTTTATTTTTAAATACAACTGTTGAGGCGATCATCATTAAGTTTCACCACTGTAGAATCCTTGAATCAGAACATGCTGATTAGTTTTCTATAACAGCTTAGCTCTGTAGTGCTAGCTGTAATTCAAATCATAGATTTATATTTATATTAATGTACTCATTCTAATACATTGTCCACATACATGAGCTGTGATTGTCAGGAGAGAGAGAGTATGCCATACCTTTCACCCAGACAGCACTCTCTGCTTCTTGCTCTCCACCTCGGATGGATGTGGCAATGTCGGGATTCGAATGTGAATTCTCCTATGGATGCTTTTCAGGAGCCCCTTCTTCACAGTTTTTTTTATTACAGTATATAGTATCGCACCCTTTATTTCAGCTCAGCCCAAAACATCTGCTCTCATCAAGTTTTATTTGTATGTATGCCAAAACATGACTAAAACATGAGCTGAGATGGCTCCTTTTTTCTGTCATCTGAGGACAGTCCAGAGATAACAAACTGAATGCCACTGTAATGGTGGTTGTTTAAATGATGGGTTTGATGTTTAATGTTCCTACCATGCACTGCTCTGTAGCCATGCAGAAAATTCAGAGCAGAGCTGCTTGCAGCCTGGCAGCCACTCAGCACCTTGACTTCTGGTCCTTTTTCATATGGGGTCTGTTTTTCCTCTCGTTTCTCTGTCCACCCTCTCTTGTGCACTCCTTCACCTCATCCTTCTGTTCCAGTAAGCAGGGCCTGGTTGTCGTTACAGTCTCTGTGCAATTTAACAGTATTTGCCATGTATTCTCTGCTTGTTTGGTCCAGTCTGTATAATATAATATTCTCTATTCATGTTGTTGATGTGTATCTCAGACCCTTTACCCTGCCTCTGAAATGAGAGTTGGTTGAGCTAAATGCATGGAGTTGGCACTGGGCTTGCCTCTGCTGGGCTGCTCTGGCCGCAGTGTGTGTGTGTGCTGTGGTGAGGAGCCTTCCTGCTGGTGGTTCAGCTCTGGAGAGTAGCACAGTGTAGGAGCCAGGGCCAATTAAAGGATAGGGGCGAGGGAGCCTCACGTCTGCCTACAGAGGGGAACAGAATGAAATC
Source organism: Pangasius sanitwongsei (assembly GCA_037576675.1). Classification (NCBI taxonomy): domain Eukaryota; kingdom Metazoa; phylum Chordata; class Actinopteri; order Siluriformes; family Pangasiidae; genus Pangasius; species Pangasius sanitwongsei. Next base: position 18,485,846 of record CM075003.1, read on the forward strand.
TGATACTTTGAAGGTGAAATGTAGAACGAGAGCTACACTCAGAACTAGAGTTACGTAAAGAGAGTGCGGTGAGAAAAAAACGATCATGCTTTTTGGCTGGAAAATGCATGCAGAAAGGCCTTAATGACTCTTTTATCAGGACAAAGAGAATTTTCTGTAGTTATTTTATGTGTATTACTTTTGGCTTCTTTATCACATGCATATAAAAATTATGGTAGAACGTTTTTCCAAAAAGAGGAAATAATCCTGCATTGCAGAGGAATTGCTGTAGAAGGTTTTTCTGGAGGATATACTTACCTGCACTTATACATACACCTTCTTGTGCAATAATGAAGCCTTTATGTGCTAGTAATAATCTTTGTTTATGCACCATGTTGCTGCTACTGCATTGTCCACTTTTTTCCACTACCACTGATGTCAGCTTTGTACTCTCAATGCTGCAAACTTTCCTAAGCTGAGAGTAAACATTATTAGGATGTTCAGTACATTTTTTGATAGGTTCTGCAGTATTCATAAAACATCTTCTGTAATAATGGTTTACTTCACAATAAAAGGTCACACAACGTTCCCAGTTAGTAAAAAAAAAAAATACATTACAGAAACATTTGTGTTAATGTTCCTACAACATTGCCACAATAATTTAGTTGTGGATTTAACATTTCTATAATGTTATTTTTGTACTTAGCCTGGACCATTACCATTATATCTGTTAGGTTAAAAAAAAAAATCAGAATACCTGGAAACCCTGACAGATTGAAGTTTCTTGGAACTGTAACATTTAGAAAATGTTCTGTTAAACAAAATGATACCACAGTCTTTCAGTTAACAGAATTGTATTTAATTCTGATTGTTCAGAAGGTTGTTTTCTTTATAGTTCTGACTGTACTGTTTGACTGTAATTCAAATCACAGGTTTAAATTAATGCATTAGATCTAATATGTTATCGTTTTTATAACAACAGATCTTGTGTGGCAGAAACTTCACAAAACTGAAGCCTATTAATAAACAGATTTTTAAACATATATATGACAAAGGGTGTCATATAATAGTTGATATTATGATGTTTTCTGTAAGAAAATAATAATAATAATAATAATAATAATAATAATAATATTTCACATTCTTGGAAGGAGTCTCGAAGTGTTCCTTTAATTTTTCTGCTGTGGAAGAGTCTTCAGGATGGAGGACTTTACACATTTCTGTTTTCCGGTAACATGACAAGCTGCATTTTTTTGTCTTAATACCTTCAAAAGAGATCAGAGAGAAGCTAGTGAGGGAATGACTGTTTATAGCTGCTATAATGGAAGTGACAACAGGAACTAACTTGTTTCGTGGATGTTCCACAACATTAAATGTAACTATATAGAGATAAATAATATGGCATGATGTCCTTTAATAAAAGTTAATATTTCTGGGGTATAAGAGGAATAAAACAATTTGGGACATACTAGTTATAGGAAAATAATCTTGCGGCAAGTAACACTGCACTTTGTGTCAGTTAGAATCACACCACTCTGTCACTGATTATTTTCCTATAACAGCACCTCCTGTCATAGCTAAGTCACTGGTTATAGGTCAGTCTAAAGGAATGAATTTATTTATTTGTTTGTTTGTTTGTTTGTTTATCTTTATTTATTTATCTATCTTTATTTATTTATTGAATTTGGGAGAATATCTTAGCTCTGTTTTTCCAAAATAATATTTCTCTTCTGCTATTACATAATGGAAAATACATAACTGTTAGTGAAGTGTGATAGACGTAGAATCAAGATGGAAAAGTTGAGGCCAGGATGTGTGTGTGTGTGTGTGTGTGTGTGTATGTCTGTCTTCCTCAGTGTATAACTCTCTCTGTGTCTGAATCTGTGTGTTTATTAGGAATAGGTCACTGGGGTAGAGACCTTGGTTTATTCTCTCTCTTGTTTATTACAGTAACAGCTCTGTGGTTTCACCATATTGCAGGATGGGGAAAGCAAATAGGGGCAAGAGGACTAAGATATTGTTTACTTTTTTAGGTCGTTTCCAAACAGGCTAGGTTCCTGGATGCTCTTTCCTTTTTAGTTTTGTCCTCTCCCCCTGTGTTTGCCCAGGACATCCTCTCTGCCACCCCTGGCTGCTTTCCTGTTTTTTTTTTTCTGCACTGATGTGGGTATGAATGGGTGAGACAGCAGGCACCACCCCGCTTACTGTACCTAAACAACTTTTACATTATGAATCTACCTTTTAACCTCATAACTGAAAGAGTCTATGACATGTCAACATTTTTCTTTAACTTTTTCTGTAATTTTTGGTTGAAAAATGTCTCTCTTCTACTGACTGAAATAAACATTTACGATCTAAAATTTCAATTTTAGCAGGGTAATGTATTATTAATTATTATTGCTATGCCTGTAATATGGTTAATATATTGAAAAAGCAGTTCGGAATATTTGCTACTGGTTGTTAAGTTTACTTTATAAATGGTTTAAAATATTAGTGATTTTATATACTGGTTATGTACAGAATAACTAGCCCTACAAAACATAAAGTGCTCTCTGTTTATTTTTAGTGGGTTCGTTCCCATCCTGTAACTTTGAGTTATGAGTCATTTTCTTTAATATATCTAGCTCTATATTGCAGGAAAGAAGGTAAGGGTTAAATTTTTTTATTACCCGTTCAGTGTGGGGAGAAGGAGAGGAAAAAGCAGGAGTGTTTGCCAGGAGTCACCTTCAGGGTAGACACTGAGTGTGCTGTGTGTTTTTCTGGTCAAAATCTCAAACTTCCAGATGTTCTGATCGAAGCACATCTGGTGAGGGTTTTTTTTTATAAATGCGATAAAATGTTCACTATAATAAGAACCAGATTTCTCTAGATGAGCTGTGCACCACTGAATGGGCAAATCACGGAGTAGCAGAGGAATGCCCTGGCAGATACTGGACTTCCTCTGGAAGATAAGTGAGAGTGTGGACTAAGCTGAATACTGAACGAAATTCAAATCTAAAGCAATTTTAACATTATTCCCAGTTTGATCATTTGGGTTTAAAATAGTGTGTGCTTTATTAAACATCTTAATAACTGATATGTTGTTCTCATATAATGAAAAAAAAAAAAAAAAAGAACTCATATTATTTTTGGCCAAATAATGTGGTTTCGTCATGTCTTTCCTGGCTCACTAAAAGCTCCAGTGCTGGCTAAAAGCTTGATCTGAGGCCCAGGGAAACGAGCAGGAGCCAGGGGTTTAAAATGCTCTGTCCCTAGCACATGGATACTCTTTCAGACCATGTGTCAGCCATATCTTTAGAAAAACCATCCCAGATGTTAAAAGCAGCATTGTGATCATTGATGTGCACTGCACTTAGCTCACCTTTGTTCCTGCACAAGTCTGCAAACATGTCAAAGATCTATTCTTGTGAGTTAATAAGAGTTTACAGTATAAGATAAACTTCTGCACTTCTTTACTATGCCTGTGACTTTGCCCAGAACTGTAGAATAAAACAAAAGTGGGAATGGCACACTTAAAGAGAAGCCTCCTAATACGTCAGAGAGAATTGGAGTCCATATTAGTGTCTGCAAATAAACTTGCCAACCAACAGAATGGTAATTCGCTCCAGATGTGGTGAGTTTGTTGCCTGTTATCTTAGATTAAGTTCATTTTCAGGAGTGTATAAAACAGTGCGGCACAGATGCACATACAGGAGTGATTCCTGTCCTTCTTAATGTGTAATATTCAGAGTCTTTGGCACTCTTGCTGTTTGAAACATTATCAGAGAGTTTCCATTAATAATGTTTATGAACGTCATTAGGTGGGGTCCTGTGCATGGTCTGGAGTTCAGCTCTCTCTGTGAGAGGTTATTAGGCTTTACTTTGCAGAGCAGCTGAACAGCTGCTGGGTCTCAAGCCTGGAGCTGTGATCCTTTGGGTCCTGTTGGGACCTCCTCTCTTTCTTATTGCAGGCCAACAGTCCAGAATACTGTGCTACACACACACACACAGCTCTGCACTCATGGAAATCTATAACATATTTAACCTTGGGGAGATGAGAAAACACACTAGAGACCCCCATTCATTATTTTGTGTGTGTGTGTGTGTGTGTATGTATATACATGTGCAGCAGCACATTGAAATCTAGAAGCACAATTGTTTAAAAACTGTCACGTAAAACTGTTTGGGCAAAAACAGAAGAAGTAAAATTGGCTTGGTAATAAATAACATCATTTAAAGATGTTTAGCCACATGACTGAAGGCTTCTGTATCCCTATTATGTGTGCTGGACCGATATGAGAAACATGATAAAAATGATGTCATGGTTGGCCATTAGGAACACATGATGGAGATGACTTCATCTGTCCTGATAGTGAAGGATAAATGGACCTGTCTAAGATCTGCCCTGGAGCAAAACTCATCTTTAAAAAAAACCTGTAAATTATCTCTGCCTCAGTGACCCATTTCTCATTCTCTAGCTAAATTGTTTAGAGTTTATACTTGGAGTACTCATTTAAGGACATTTCAGTGTGCTGCTAACCTCCTGCTAACAAATCCAAGCTTTAAAGAGCCTATATTGTGAAAAGCAACTTTTTGTTTGGTTTGTTTGTTTGTTTGTTTGTTTGTTTGTTTGTTCCCAATGTGAACCCTGGACCCAGGGCTATTTCTAGTATTTATCTAGCTTGTGGTCTGCAGAGGCTTATTTTTAAGGCTTTTTTTATTCTAAGCCTTTTTTTTTCTTTTGAAGACTTCTTTTTTTCAGAAACAGACCTCTCTATACCAAGTGCAGTTTCTTCTGTTCAAAAACCATATTACTGGAGGTTAAAGTCACTGACCTTATCTATATCATGCAATATTCATTTGATAGACCTCTCAACAACCCAAACTCAAAATGAATCTATAAATCAATTTGTTTGTTCCACAAATGCAAAATTCTCTATACTTTCTGGATAAGGTTTGTTTTTTTGGCGATTCTTCAACTGCTCTGCCAACTCGTTATACTCACAGAACAGCTCATTTTCTTCAGGATAAATAGGTCAGTATGACTGCAAGCAGCTGATTGAACTTGTGGTTTCATGACTTTAAATAACAATTCAGCATATGTCTGCTCAATTCTAAAACAGAAAGAGGTTATAAAAGACTGGTTTATATTTTTAAAAAATTGCTTTAATTGACAAGCAAAATGATGTATTTTAAAAAGCAAAGTGTTGTCATACTAAATATTGACTTTGTTTGGTTTATTACTGTTTACTGCTCTTTATAGTAGTTTTTTTATGTAGAAACATTTAATTTCATTATTCTTGAAGTTATCATATTGTACCCCAGCATCTTTGCTTTCTAAAATTTCTTAACATGTGCCTAAGACTTTTAACCAGTACTAAATATATATTTTTAGAGTAAAACTCACTTATGATGAGTTTTATTAACACTTAAGAATAATCCAAATGGTCTAATAATAATAATAATAATAACAGAAGAAGAAGAAGATGATGAAATGGGTCTTTTATTTTGGTATAGGCTAGGATGTATGCAGTGTACTTTCCTACAGTGTGATTGATATACAGTGGGGTCTGAGTCTGAGACAACATTGAAAATCTGTTATTATTATTATTATTATTATTATTATTATTATTATTATTATTATTATTATGAATAACAGGAAATAAAGTTTTAGAGTTTTGAACGTTCTAAAACAAAAAATGCTAATGTGCAACATCTTGACTATGCAGTATTCAAGATGTTGCACAATTTCTAGGTCACTATTTAAATTTAAGCACATTTGTGATATTGACTATGTTACCTCCTTTGTGCAAAAGGTCAGATTTTCTGTAAGACTAATCTCTTCTATTGAAGCATGTGTTCACATGATCTAAGATGGATCATCAGGTTTTACACAAACTTGTGGAGTCTGTGTCAGCTCGAGTGCACAGAGATATTAAAGCAATAATGGGGACATACCAAATACTAAGAAACTCTGAAATTCATGTAAATAATTCTAAAATTCTACTTTTCACTCAAGTTGTTGCTAATAATATAATTTGTAATGAAAAACTTTGTGTTAAATTGAAAAAGAATGCCAAACTGAAGCATTTTCACTAGTGTTCTCAGGCTTTTGGACCCTACGGTATGTTTGAGCTTTTCTTTCCTGAAGCTGTAATTTTAAGCCCAGGTTAATTCAGTGAAATCAGGGTGATAACGTGGATTTATGACCTGTCATATCCGTCTCTGATTCATAGTTAAGTTATGAGAATGTGGATTTTGAGGATCAATTAGAAAGTGGCTTGTCACTGTAGAATGAATCAGCATTAGACACAATAGCATCATGGCCACAAGGTCACAGTGTGGATGACTCATCAGTCCTGTGTATTGTATGAATGGCTTCATATATTTTTCTTTCCATTTGACCTGTGTTGTTCTGGGTGGATGTGTTCACCACCGGAAGAGGAAGAGTTGAGGTATAAACACTTCCGATTAGATTAGCATCTGATTTTTTTTCGCGCCATTACTCATTTCAACATTCCAACAGACATTCCAACAGAAGTTACTCAGCAGTTCTGTTTTTGGAAAAAGTGTGCTGGCAGCCTAACCACTAATTCTTGATTACTTTGTGGTATTACATTGTACTCATCTCCTGAGTCATAAAGTTTTCAATCAAATGTATTAGTGTTAAATAAATGTCTTGATTAATAAAAGAAAGGAGCAGTATTCTTACACATGACTGAAAATCTTGATTTGTAAAGTTGTTTGAAATGTGCTTAGTTTTGAATAAACAACTGGAAAGTGCCAGATTTTTCATCATAAGTGGCCTAAATAATATTTCATAGAAAACAAAAGCATGTTATAGTTTTTAAACTTATTTCTTCCTTGTGTGTACTCTGTTCCCACTGAGGCAAATAAGTTCTCATCTACAATTACGAATTTATTACAAGCTCACAAACTTATACCTTGCTCCCAATTAAATCTTAAACTGTCTGAAAAATGTACATTAGAGGTAATAGTGAGAGTTAAACACGATCTTTGAAAGCTTATTACAAGAAATCACCATCCTGATGTGTAAATACTCACAAAGGCTTGAAACAAGGTAACTACAAACTGTTAGTGTAACATTAATATTATTCACCTTCTTCCAGGTTAAAAAAAATGTTGTTACTCCATTTCTTCCTGTATGTTATAGTGGATGTAAAATGGCAGGTTTTGGTGAATTAAAAAAAATGAAACTAAGATAAATCATGTCAGAACTTTTTCCACCCTCAATGTGAAATTACAAAGTATAACATTAAGTGAAAAACAATCAGAAATATTTTAGGATAAAATATGAAAAATAAAAAAGTTACAATAACCTTGTTGCATAAGTGTGCACACCCTTTTATAACTGGGGATGTGGCTGTGTTCAGAATGAAACAATCTCATGTCCAAATGTAATAATCATACAGCTGTCATCAATGAAATTATTCTGATTAATCCCAAATAAAGACCAGCTGTTTCTGTAGGATTTTCTTGACATCTTCTTGGTTTCATCCGACTGCTGAAGCCATGGTCCGCAAAGAGCCTACAAACCATGCATGGTATCTCACATGTTGAAAGAGATCAGGAGAGGGATATAAAAGAATTTCCAAAACATTTGAACACCATGAAAACAAGTGGAGAAAATAGAAAATGGAGAACCACAGCAACATTAGCAAGAACAGGACATCTCTCCAAAATTTACAAAAAGACTAGACAAAATCTTACCAGGGAGGCTGCCAAGGAGCAGGAATATCTGACAAGTACTGATTACTCTCTCCATGTGACAACAATCTCTCGTATTCTTCACGTGTCTGGGCTATGGGGTAGGGTGGTTAGATGAAAGCCCTTTCTCACAAAAAAAAAAAATCCAAGCCCAACTAAATCACCCTAAACCATGTGGCAAAATGTGTTATGGTCTGATGAGAACAATTCCAAAAGGTATAATAATTACATAATTCCAAAAGGTATGTTTGGCACAAAAAAAGCACATCACCAAAAGACCACCAAACCCACTGTGCAGCGTGGTGGTGGCAGCATCGTGCTTTAGAGCTGCTCTTCTTCAGCCAGAACTGGGGCTTTTATCAAGGTGGAGGGAATCATGAATAGCTACAAATACCAGCCGATTTTAGTGCAAAACTTTCAGGTGTCTGCTAGTAAGCTGAAGATGAAAAGGAATTTCACCTTTCAGCACGACATTGACCCAAAGCATACATCCCAATCAACAAAGGAATGGCTTAACCAAAAGATCAATGTTTTTGAATGACCTAGCCAGAGCCCAGACCTGAATCCAACTAAAAATCTGTGAGGTGATCTGAAGCGGACTGTGCACAGGAGATTTACAATTTGATGGATCTAGAATGTTTTTGCAAGAAAAAGTGGGAAAATATTGCCAAGTCAAAATGAGCCACACTGATAGACTCTTACCCAGAAAAACTGAGTGGTGTAATAAAATCAAAAGGTGCTTCAAAAAAGTATTAGTTTGGGGTGTGACCACTTATGCAACTAGGTTATTGAAAGTTTTTATTTTTCTTTATTAATTCTTCTGATGATCAGACTTGAATTACTTGAAAGTACTTGAATTTAGGAAATCTGTAGAAACCCTGTGTTTAAATTTCATTTATTAGCCTTGAGTATTTATTCTACCCATAAGCCATCATTTATTCATGTGTCCTGAATGAATGTACAGATGTGCTTGTATTGAAACAGTCTCAGCTTTTACTGTCTGTCCACTAAAGAGCTCAGCCTTTTTAAAAAAAAATTTCAAAACAAGTTTAGAATAATTGAATGAGGTGTAAGCTGGACATTTGCAGTGTTTACCATGCCTACATAGATCTCTACAATTATCTGCTTGCTTTTGCCCACACACATATACTGCATATATAATTATGGTTATGTATGGTCATGTTCTCTCTTAGGCACAAACCTCAGCATCACCCTTCTCTTGAGCAACACACACTCCTCCTAGGTGCAAGGTTGAATTGTTATTCTTGCTGTGTGAGCAGGGCTTTGGGTGTATGTATGCGGTAGAGAACGTGTGAGTGTGTGTAAACCATACATTTGTACAGAAGTGTGTTGCGTTTGTGTGGCCAGCACATGTCCCAGGCCCAGTGAAGCCACAGTCATCCAGTCTGTGGTTATATGGGCTCCAGAGGAGAAGCAAAACAAGCTATCAAAGCACAAGGACAGCTTCAATATCCCTGGAGTCTGTAGCTGCAGCAAGCTGAAATGCCTTTAAAAGGGAGAAACCTGGTTTAAAAAAAAAATGCCATAGCAATTCATTGCTGCTCTCTTGCTGCACTCATAAACCAGTTTTTACTCTCAGCAGCAGGGACTCAGACAGTGTGATGTAACTCAACTGGTCTAGAACAGGGGTGGAAAATGCTGTCGCTTTTTTAAAAAAATGTTTAAAATTATATTCACATTAAACTGTGTAAAGCTGTGCTAATTTGTCTTCGAGAAAAGGCATTTTGCTATCAAATCTTTAAAAAAAAAAGAATGTTGAAGTATGTTAGCTTTATGTTTGGCAAATTTGCTAGTTAGTTTTGTTGTTAATTCCAACTTAGCATTTATTTAACAGTGTTGGAATGTTAATTAATTAAAAATTGATGTCTTAAAAAAAATAGTTAAAAATAGTTACTTGTACTCTTGAATATTTGGATTTGTTTAAATATAGACCTAGATACTTTCCTACTTTCAGTTAAGTAAGATTTTGGCAATGTATCCTTTTGCTCATTTTGTTTTTTTTAAACTTTTTCCACTCCACACCACAACAGCACTGACATGCCTTCAAGACAAAGAATCCACTTTATATTATATAATATATTACACTTTTATTATATATTCCACTATATATTAGTTAATTTATGTACAGATATATTTGTGCATTTGAAATAAATGGAAAGAACAGAAGCAGTTGCTTGTTAGATTTCCATATACAATGGCTTTTTTTTTTCTTTTTTTTTTTTCACAGCAGCCATGTGGTGTTTTGCTACAGTTACTGGTGATGGCATGCGCGATGGGCGGTGTCTACTCCCATAGGGAGAGAAGCAGGAGAGAGAGCTATAGAGGGAGATATGCAAAGGAAAGGGGCCACATATCCTGTTATTCTGTTTGCAGAGGACAGACCTGAGTATTGCATGGATAGCTCAAGACTGTTCCCCAGAGCCAATCTCAACAAGGTTAACACTCTAATTCTGGGAAAATCAGGCAGTAGATCTTACATATTTGGATTTTGGAACCGAACAACCCACAGCATGTGACAAATATGAGACTACAAAGAGATTCCAAGTTGAGCTGTTACCTGGAAATGGTACGAGCTAAATGGAGTCATTTGTCTGACTGTAGAACTGATGCTGTGTTTTTTCCATTGCAGTAGGTGTTTGTAATGATGAGTGAGATCTGTGCACAGTGGGAGTTTTAACACTTCACTTTGATAGTAAGCAGTGGTCCTGTCAGTTTCCACCGAGGAAACATATGCACTATCACAGACACTAAGTGTTGTGCAGATAGTTGTGTTGTCACTGATTTGCTGCTGGTAAATTGTGCATTCTTTCTAGTTTGTAAGTATAATGACAGCAATAACATGACGGAAATGTTTCTTTTTAAAGAAATTTTTAATTGTTTTAGCTGACAGCAGGGCATCGATGGTATATTCCAGGCTCACGTTTTTTGTCAGCTGTAAATCACCCTGATAAATGTGTCTAATGAAGCCTCAGAGGTCAGAGAGTAAAGTCACAGGTATTTCCATAAATCCTGAGAGGAGATGCTTCTGCTGTTTCATCGCTCACTCCATAAACCCTCCACAAACGCTTTCCCAGAAAAACACACACACACAGACACACACACTTTTATATTTTTTATTTTTCCACTAGAAAAACAGTTATGATACGCTCACTTACCATATTTACCTTCTGCATGCACGTGTGTGTGTGTGTGTGTGTGTGTGTGGTGTCCTTCTGCTTCTGTTTTTTCTCCTTCTCTCTGTGTCACTCTGTCTCTGTCGTTTTTTTCTTTCACTGCTCACAAGGGTGGCATCAGCACAAACTCAGTGTTTTCCACTCTTATTGCGGCTGTTTGGGGGATTATTTTGTGGCTTAGAGCTTCTCTTTATATGCAACGCTGTGCCACAAACACCCCTAAATGCCAGTTGCCGTCATAACATTTTAATTGGAATAGTTTATGTAAATAAATGTAATGGCACCACGTTGGTCTTGAGAACTGGCATCTTTCTGAAGAACTAATAAATGATCTTACTATACAAATTTAAATATGATATTAAAGGATTTGGCCAATCAAAACAGAAGGATTTTGCCATACCACAGCCTTCAGAGTTACTAGAACATGCAACATGGAAAAGCAAGGCGTGGTACTCTACTATACGTGCCACTGAGTCACTGACTCCATATTGTTGATGAGTGTATGAAAGGGGGCCATACATGCCAACACTGCCCCAACACACTCAAACAAAGCACACACCCCTTCAACCCCCATCATGAGGCACTACCCTGAACCGTAGCCACAGACAGCAGTGGTCCAGGATGTGAGTGTGTGCTCTATACCAACACAGAGGCACAGATGTGTTGGATTATGGAATTTTACTCCAGTTTACTGTAACAGGGTTTTACTGGTGCCACTGGTTTACTGAGTCTCTGCCAGAGTTGTGGTTGCTCTATCATTAACCATCTCTCCCTCAGTCTCTCTGTGTCTCTGTGTGTCTCAGTCTGAGCCAAGTTTTCTTTTTACTGCGTTGTTTTTGTGAGGTTCAGTAGGTTGAACGCTGATAATACGAGCTTATTGGAATCATTAAGCTGTTTTCATGCATTAGAGTGATTTCTATAGGCACAGTTCATCATGGTAGTGCAGCGCATAGCTTTGCCACCTCAAAGCTCCAAGGTCCCCAGTTCAACCATGAGCTTGGGTTCTCTGGTTTCCTCCAAACTCCCCAAAACATGCCGTTGGTCCTAAATTGCCCCTAGGTGTGAATGAGTGTGTGAATGGTCCCCTGCGATGCACTGCCATCCCATCAATAATGAAATGCTTAGTTTACTTAAATGGTACTCTTAAGTTTAAAAATATACTAATGTCCACATGACCTGGCATAAAAGGTTCCATGGTTCACAAGATATTGGTAATTGATCCAACTCTTGGAACTCTAAATGAAGTTAGAGTCCATCAGTAGTCCATCAAATATTGTCCTGTTTTGGTAGTTATTATACTGTCTTGTGTTGTTTGCACATGTTTGCACATGCACTTTATGTAATAATGTGTAGTCTCTTGTAGTTCTGTGTAGTGTTACATAGCACCACGATCCTGGAGGAAAGCTGAAAGGTATCTTTTAATTGTATAGGGTTTGTAAAAGGCTTCTACTCTGGATCTTTTCTGATAGAGAAACACACATTTGTGAGGTTTTACAAGAAGATTTAACTTTTGTTTTTCTATTAGTTTAAATTTGGCTGTTTATATATATATTTTAAACAGAGGTGATTATGAAAATAAAAGGGATCTTAGTTTCCACTTCAGTTCACCCCATAAGTCTGAGCAGGTTTGGCTGTTTTGGTGTGTTTCTGGAGTAAACCAAAAGTGTTGTTTTGTTTAAACTTGAGAAGATATCTCCTTTTTGGCCACATTTGTCATTTATAGATGGAATGTAATGAGTTGCTTGATTGGTATGGTGTTATTTAAAACTTTGCCGGCATCATTGCACCCCACATCACTGGTCGTTGGCCCAGTCATTTTTCTCCCTGTGTTATTTTCCTTTGCTCTGCATCTCTTCATTCCAAAAAGTGACTAATATTTTCTCCCTTAATTAACACTGAGCCTCAAACAGGAGGGAGAAGGGGGAAGGAAATAATAAGTGCCATGTGCTCTGTGTGTAGAATTTCATCATATACTCATAACATAAAAGAGCAAAGTAGCCAAATAGGAGTTTGTTATTCAAACATAATTCTGCATTATGGGAATGGGAATTATCGGAAATTCAAAAGGAACATTTTTCCCATATGAGAGATTTGCACCAGGTTAGTTTTTAGAACCACTGTAGGAGGTGTGACTGGAAATTTGTGATAGGAGATTAACCCCAAACAGGTTTAACTGGCTAATTGAATACTTTTTTTATTTCTGCTTTTTGTATTATTTCAAATGAAATTCAATTTTAAGTAAGTGAACACACAGTTATTAAATAAATAGAAGATTTCATGTACAGACTCACTGTACATCCAACTCTCTTGATGAAGTCAGGTTTAGAGTTTGTCTTAATCTGGTCTTGATTGTTCCCATGTGAACAGTTGCATTCATGTAAAATCTAACTTAACGAAATAGTGTAGAAAAGACATGCATATGTTTATATTTTCGGACTTTACTATAGTGTTAATTAATGTCTGAGATCAGTTCTTTAAAATTCAGGGTAAACATCTGGATAATCAAAAAGATGAGTTGGTTTAAACTCAAGCCAAACCAATGACAATAAATGTTGTTCCAAGGTTAAAGGTAAAGATTTATGTGTCACTATTGCAAGGCATTGTATCTCTGAAAATAGTAATGATCTTAACATCTGTTAAGACATCTTTAAAAGCTGCTCTTCAAAAGACTGTACTCTGTAGTTATTTAACAACATATAATTTAATATATATGTACACCAAGATTTCAGACAGTCAAGATCAGGTAACTAAATTTTTCTGTTTTCTTTTTTAGATAGATATTGTCAGCTGTGTAATGTTGATGTTTGAATAGAATTTTTTGGAGGAATCATAGCCAAAGGATATTTTACTCCAAGTGATTTTGTATGATTTCAATTGTCCTCTTCACCATAAAACCTTTAAAAAGTGTAAAGAGCAGCTGACATGTTCATGTGGCGTTAATAAAATATGGGTGCATGCTTAGTAATCCTTTAACTCAACATGTGTTTGTGTCATTGGCCCGAATTGAGTTTGATTAGATTCTTGTTTGTTAGAGTTTGCTTGGTCTTTCAGGCTATGCTGGATGTTTTTTCCCTGAATTTCCACTGCCTGAAATTTTACAGGCTGAATTTTCACAAACATGTGAATTATAAGGTACTGAATTATATATTATGCAGATTTTTAACCTGAATTTGAAAGACTTGGATCTTAGTTATGTTTACAGATATCTATGATCCAAAGTGATTTATGCAGTGTGTTGTTTTTCTTTGTAAAAGTATGAATGTGGGTTTATGTTCTGAATCTGATTTAACTCCATACCTTTGAGACTTTATCCCAAACATGAGGTAAGTGAATAATAAAGAAACAAGCGTGTGCGCTACATCTGGTTTCATTTGTCCCTTGTTTTTGTGAGGTCCTCATGTGGCTCTGAAAGTAGCACTGTGAAGCCCTTTAAGTGATTGAACATCTTTGGTTTGGATGGTCAGAGCACATGCGCATGGACCCTCACTCAGCTTGAGAAACGTTTGTGTCTCTGAGCTCTGCTCAATTACTGAATGTGTTCGCCTAAAAATAGGCCAACGTATGGGACTCATTTTGCATGTGGGACACGTTTTAGAGTCTGAAAATCAAACAACTCATTGATGAAAGAACTGGGAAAACCCAAAGTTGATCTTTTCTCTCTCCCTCTTTTTCTCTTTCACTCTCTCCCTCTTCTTTCTCTCCTTCTGTCTGTGTCTCTTTCTCTCCTTGTATTTGTGTATAGCATAATGTCTCTTTCCATTTTACCAGACCACATAAAAGCAGGAGAGGGCAGAGAGAAATGGTCTGCTTTATCCATTAGAACCAACTCATAGCTGATTAGTGTCTCTGCATGTGCTGAAACATCCCAGGCACCTTAGGGTCTCATAGTGTTTCACTCACATTTCCAGCAAGCCACGTCACTAAGCTCTCACCAGGATGTTATCAGTGTTGTGTAGTAGAGTAGCTGCATCATGAAGCTAGATTACAGGAGTTTGGGCTTGGTCTCTATGCTCTCTCTGCTTCTCTTGGCTTTAAAAGAAGACCTAAAACAAAAACAACACCTAACTGTATTACAGTTAGTACACTATCTAGGAGTATATATCAGTATGGAGATTTTCAGTTTTGAGATTCTAACTTCACCCTGCTACGCTCTAAAATATAAACACTGTTATTGTAGAACTAAATGCATATAACCAGACACATGTTTTGAGCAGATTTATGTAATGTGGTATGACTCTGGCACATTGTCATGTTACATGGACTTATAATCATTAAGTGTGCTCTCTGTTTTCCACAATTTGAGACCCTTTGTGGTCAGAAACACTTTTAATGAAGCAAAATGCAGAAAAAAAAAAAACATGGAATATTTACTCCACACCAGTGCAGTGACTAGTAAACCCCACAGTTCTCCTTAATGAAAACCTTGTGCCTTTTCTTATAAACGTCTGTGTTTGTGACTTTTTTTCTTTTTTTTTTTTTTAATTTTGTTCCAGATTTATTTTAACTTGGGGACTGAGATAGAAATGATAAATGAGAAAAGAGGAAATTTCTTTCTTTTAAAGCTCAAAACTTTCAACGTTTGTATCTGAATGCTTTCTTTTGAAGTGGTTTCTCTGGTCATAAACCTCTAATCATCATTAATAGTGTGCTTATCACAGCAGTACAACATACAGTAGTACATTTACTTTAGACAGATTCAGGAATCCACATATAGGAATATGGGAATAATTTTAGGTATGCTTTTCTTACTTAAAAGTAAAAGAGTTTCTTTTACAAAGTTCTTTTACTTTGGACAACCACTGCTTATTTATTCAACCTGACAATATAATAATGAAATAGCTATTTTTATTTATAAAGAGTTTGTCGGGGTTTTGCACTGGATTTTCCAAACTATAAGATACTATTTTCTTTATATTTATCCATTATTATAATGAAAATGACAGATTCAGTTTCTATATTCAAATGTGGGTGTGTGTGTCCTGTGAGTGGTTTAAAGAGCAGAGGAGTCTCAGAAATACTCTGGGAGTCTTTTCTGTCCCCTTCTTCATTCCGTCCCCAGGGTCGTCACTGCTTAGATTAAAACCAGATGGCAAAACTCTTTCTCTCTTTCTCTCAATCTGTGTGTGTGTGTGTGTGTGTGTGTGGGAGAGTGTGTATCTGCATTGATATGATTCAAAATAAAAATACATACTGTTGCTTAGGGGTTTAAGGGTTTTGCAGTGTTTTGTTATAATTACTCAGTAATGAACATAGTTTCCATGCACTTTTTACTACCAGGTTTAATAATACAGTTGAAACTGAAAAACTTAATTATTTGGCTGATGCTGGTTGTAAATCTACTTTGTGGAATGAATTTGAAAGATTGTTTTAATATCTTGCAGAATTTCTTAGTTTTTATAACATTGGTTCCAGTAATTATCTATCAAAAGCAAATATATCAGAAGTCACATTAGAAGGCACACAGAACTGCCTTACCAGCCTGAAACAGATGGCTCATAATACCTTATTTGGTCCCTTAGATCAGAACTCATACAAAATGTTGCTAGAGAACAGAGAGACATGAATACAAATAAAGGAAAATGCTGTAGCAATTAATGTGGAACTAAATATATAAAGTAGCAATGGTGGATCACCTTGCTCCTCAAGTGATGTAGGGTTAGCCGTCAGTGCACATCATCAGTAATGTTTAATGCAGTAATGTTTATATTCCCTCTCTGGGTCAGTATGATTTGAGCTTTGGTTCTGTCTCTCCTGTAACACGGTGCTGTTTTTCCTGCAGCAGTATGAAGTCACTGTGGATCTGTGTGGTCCTGTTTCTTTTGGGCTCTGCATGTAATCTGACAGAGTGCTTGGACCCCAGAGATCCCAATGTGTGCAGTCTATGGGAAAGGTAAGTCTCAAACACAAGGCTAAAATTAATCAAACTTCATCAGCGTCTATGTCTTAAGCACAATAACCTTCTGACTGAAACATTAATCAAAATAAATGAATGTAGTTTTGTTTGTCTAATTTTAATTCCATGTATAAAGCGTAGAATGTAGTCAGATTGAGTGACTCTCTTTTTCCATGTTTTGAAGTTTTACCACCTCTGTGAAAGAGTCATATGCTCAGCCATTTGATCAGGTTTATGATGAGCCCTGCTCTGAACCCTGGAGCTCCAACAAATGCGTTCGACACCGGTGAGAGAAACACACACTCAATGTACTTAAATGATATATATTTCAGTATTGTCAGGTTTTTAGTCTGCATTACAAAATGGTGCACTCATGTCCTTCTGTAACTTCATCAAAATAGGAAGGCCCAGTCTTTTTTGAATGTTGTCTAAATTGGCCAAAAAAAAAAAAAATCTTTTCATTGGATTAGATTTACAATATGTTTCTATAACTGCTCTGTCATGATGGAGGAACATGATAGACATTAGACAAAGTTTTGTTCATTGAGTTTTGATCATTATTTTTCTACATAACATGTGGTGTGCAGTTTAGAGCACATACGTGTCCTTGGGTAAATGGAGATTGTGTAATTTAAACTTTTTTCTCTCCCCCCTACTCTCCCCTCTTTCTTGCCCTCTCCCCTCTTTCTTGCCCTCTCTCTCTCTCTCTCTAGGATAACGTATAAAACAGCTTATCGCCAGTCAGTGAAAATGGACTATCGTAGGAGGTATCAGTGTTGCCCAGGATTCTATGAAAGTAGAAACAAATGTGTTCGTAAGTAATAAATCAGTCTTTGTTGCTTTCTGTACCAGCACTGGAATCACATCATTTAACAATTACTTTGTTTAGATAGTAATTTAATGTATTATTCCTCTCTGTATGTTTTTTCCAACCTGTGTGGATGTGTGCCAGCACGCTGCACCAAGGAATGTGTCCATGGACGGTGTGTTGCCCCAGACCGCTGTCAGTGTGAAGGTGGCTGGAGAGGAGATGACTGTTCCAGTGGTGAGTTTTACACACACACACACACACACAAGAACATATACATAAAATTTGTTTTTCACCAGAAAGTGCTCTGAAGCTGTTTCTTTGTTTACTTACTCTCCTCTAGTCTGGTGTTTAAAATGCTTGTGAATTCACATTCACTTTATATTATACTACTAATGGCTGACCAGAGTCCCATTTAGGAGCAGGTTTTAAGAGTTTAAAGCCAGCTGGAATTGATAGTTATTCATTTTTGGGTCATGCAGATCTTACACAACACATTCCCCAACTCTTCTGGATCAGCTGCATGGATCCAGCATGCAGCCTTCTCTGTTCCGAGGGACTGTAGTCTTAATGGTGTAGTGCAATGCCTTGTGACGGGAATACACACAGCTGAAATGGAAACTCTGGCCCCTTGTACTGGGTATAGAACGTAGAATATGATTGGGTGGTCAAAGAGGTCCCATTCTCCAATTGGCTGCTTTGCAGAGCTTGTGGATATGGCACTTCCTGAATGCTTGAGTGCTGAGAGAGTGGTGGAAAAGAGGAGAAGTTATAATTTTAAACACAGCTTTCTTTCCCAATCGTAACTAATGGAACACAGTTCCAAAGTAGATTCAAGCTATTACCTAGTGCTTTGGCAGCTCTTATTCAAACAAAGCCAAAGTCCAAAAACGTGATGATAATGCAAAGAAAGCACAATTTATATTATGTGTATAATATACATAGCAAAAATCCCAAAATTAAACTCAGCCAAACCATCCTTGCATTCAATCAAAATGTGTTATAACTGAAAAAAGACACTGTGCAAATACACAAAGAACATGACAGGAAAATGCTCATTCCTATGTGTTGGCTTAAAGTGTTTCTAATATTTTCTGTAACTAACTCATAATCATAACAACTTGACTAAATTATCCTCTTAAATGACACACAGTGGGTATGGTAATAAGGATGTAGTTTACAGGTCAGACTCTCACCATGACCTTCTTTCCTTGGGGGAAGTGAGGAATTTTCCCATATCAAAAAATTCCATTCCACATAGGATGGAATTCTGCCAATTTATTTGGAAGTGCTTATTGCATTTCTGTGAAAAGCCAAGGGTCAGATCAGATGCTCCTACTCTAGCGCATTTATCAGTGTATAAACATCACTGACTTAGTGGAATTGAGGACAAGAGGATAAAGGTGTCAAACAGGAGATTTCTTTTTTAAGAAACAGTTTCTTTTCACATGCCCTTGTGTTTATATCAATAAGTCCTGTGTATTTTAGAGGACACTTTTAGCCAGAAAAATAATAAACATTAAAATGGAGTACTTGGATGTAGTTAGCTGGAGCAGTTCACAAACAAAACAAGTCGTGAGTCATTTGACAGAGCAGTGTCCCATGAAGGCTTTGACCTAATAAAGTTTGTTAGTTGCATTTTTTTCCTGCTCATCAGTGTCTGCCTTTCCAAACAAACTCACAAGGGGTCATTCAAAGTTTCGTATAGAGAGATAGGCTGCTGAGCTCAAGCTTCTACAGTTTGGCATTTTGACATGGAGCAGTTCTGTCATAGCTGTTCACTGTTCAAAGTTAGCAGTGGGTTCAAATCTCCTCTCTGGATAAATATTTCCACCCACTTGCTATAAGCTGCAAGTAGATGCAAGCAGCAAAGCATATCCTTGTATGGTTGTATGGTTAAACGTGCAGTTTTTTTCATACATGCTGTACCATGTTCTCTGTACATAGAGGTGTATACGAAATATAGGGAAGCCTTGGACAAATTACATATTTTGTTGATTTTTTAAGTGAAAAGAAGTAAACACAATGTCTGAAGCAAACTCTTTTTAAAAATGACATTTTTCTGCAAATATTAATGCACATGAACTTAACACCCCCTTTGGCAGATATCACAGCTTGCAATTGCTTCTTTGTAGCCAGCTAGGAGTCTTTCTATTATTGTTTTAGGAATTTTCAACCGCTATTGCTTCCAGTTGGGAAGTCGCAGAACTTAATTGATTGATGCCTACAAGGCAAAGGAAGGCTAATAAAAAGATATCAATGTGCTTCCAACATTTTTTGCAGAATTCTTTTCAAGTAGTTTGCTACAGCATTCACTTCAAAAATCAATACAATATTTATAGTAATAGTATGTCATATTAGGGAAATAACAGAAATATATAATTCACTTGTAACAAAAATATAATGGATCTTAAGCAAGGGTGCTACTTGAAATAAATGTATAGTGTGACATAAAATATGGAAGATGAAAGATAAACAACATCATATCGCAAGCTTATTAAAGGTTACCGACTTCCCATTTGTTAATATGGAATACACCGGTTTGTTAACGTACCCATAAAGATCAGTAAAAGAAATTGTTTGTGTAATTTCAAAATATTTAGTAAGTGAATGTATGTTTGTATGTATGCATGTGAGGGTGCTCATATGTGGTGTCACTGTGAGAAAGCTATGAGAAAGTGTGTGTGCATGTGTGTGTGATGGATTCTGCTCTCATGACCTTTCATGTCTGAAGTCTACCTGATTGAAATCTAAGCTCTGTGTGAACTCTGCTTTATCTTCAGTCTAAGCATCATCTGTGCTCCACTGTAAAATTTCTCATCTAAAGCTCATTCGTCTTGTTATTTCTATGTAAATCATCTTGGCAGTCTTGACTCAAAGACGTAACATGATATCCTTAAAATGTAGCATGGAGATAGTCAACAGGCCAGCTTTAGTGTGGAGGTAATTCCTGGTTGAACCAGTAGGTGTGAACTCTGCCAAGAGCTTCCACCAAAAGTTTTGATTGTGACGGGACTTGTGATCCCAGTGCATACTCCATAAGGAGCATCGTTCTTCTCTCCAGGAGTGCTACATCATGCCCACTCTGTATTCCTGCCGTTTACTCTCTCCTAATTTAAAGCCATCCTGAAGTATAGATCACTGGCTGTGTAAACGTGAACTAATAAAGAAAATGCAGGGAATTTGGGGTATTGTGCTAAATTACCTTGCCTTCTTACATTTTATAGCATGTGAGGCTATGCAATGGGGCCCAGGCTGCAGCAAACAGTGCCAGTGTCAGAATAAAGGCCAGTGTGATGTCCTGACTGGATCCTGTCTCTGCCCTCCAGGCTACACTGGCTCACACTGCCAGGTAATGTGTATAGAGAAACTCAGGGTGTACAGAGTCACTTAAAATGATTTTAGAGGAGGCATTATTAGTATTATTAGTAGTAATAGTAGTAGTAGTAGTAGTATTTTACTATTAGTTCTTATTACTAGCACGATATTTGACAATTCATCAAGATTTCATTACCATTTCAGATTTCTGTATTATTTTAAAAATAATACTTGTAAATGGCCATTGAGTGCCTATAGAGTAAATCTCTTTTTAAAAAAAATAATAATAAAAATAAGCATGCATTTATTCTCAATTTTTTAAGTATAATAGCTTGTTATCATAAGATTTTCTATATTGTACATGTACTGCTGACAGGACACTTGTCCAAAGGAATACTTTGGGCCTGGCTGTGCTCAGCAGTGCCAGTGTGGAACAGGTGGCTCATGTAATAAAGAAACAGGAGAGTGTGTGTGTAGAGAAGGATTTACTGGGACACTGTAAGTAATTCTTTCACTCCGTTTACTGTTCATTTTGACTGAGAATATCAACAAATGTATATGTACTGTATGTGCGTGTGTGATCTTTGATGTGTTCATTTTTTCCATATGAGCTTGTAGTTTGTTAGGTGTCCGTACAGTGTGAGTGAAATATCTGTACTCCACAGATGTGATACTCCCTGTGTGAGGACAGGCCGGTGTGCAGCTCGCTGCTCATGCCAGAACGGAGGCATCTGCCAGGGGAAAGGAGTGTGTCTGTGCCCACCTGGATGGACAGTGAGAAATTTCTGCTCTCTCTGAGACTATTGGATAGACTCTTGCCTTGATGGATTAAATTGTATTGAAATTGCTTGAGATATTTAATCTCTCTCTCTCTCTCTCTCAGGGTCCAGTGTGTACAGAACGATGTCCTAAGGGAAGATTTGGCATAAATTGTTCTAGGGAGTGTTTGTGCCATAATGGTGGTCACTGTGACCCAGAGAAGGGTCACTGTCAGTGTGCTCCTGGCTTCACTGGTGAGAGGTGGGTTTGTTGTAAAGCATAGCATGTTAAAACAAGCAAAGAGCCTCAGATATTTTATTAAGTAGTTTTATTTGAAACCCCATGGTGCATGTCCATGGTGCAGGGTAATACTAACACTTATTGTTTCTGGGGGTACGTGTATGGCAGATGGAAATGTGTGGGTATGTGTGCATCTGTCCATTCTCACATGTTCTCACTCCACAGGTGTAATGAAGAGTGTGCAGTGGGGAGCTATGGGCAGGACTGTAAGGGCATGTGTGACTGCACTAATGGGGCGCGCTGCTATCACATCGACGGTGGCTGCTTGTGTGAGCCAGGCTTCAGGGGACCACAGTGCTCTCAGAGGATGTGCACTGATGGAGCCTTCGGCGTGCACTGTGAACAGAGCTGCCTCTGTGACCGCCAACACACTCTCACGTGAGGTTTAGGGTAGTTTACCATATTTTATAGGTTCTGTATTTTTTGTGTTATTAAAGAATACATTTAATCCTACAAAAATACAAATATAATTACAATGCATATAAATGTGAATTGGTTTTGTTTTAGCAATGGTTGTTTCATTAAGATTATGCATCTCTTTTAAACATGAAGAGCTGTTTTTGTTTTCAAACCCCTGCATTATAATCCTTTATATGCACTTACTTACCTTACTTACCTTACCTCACTCCCTAAGTATTGTTTAGTATATTCTTTGTGATGTAAAAAAAAAAAAAAAAAAAAAAAGATCACTGTATTCATGTGATGAGTTTATAAGAAGATTGCAAATCTGTTTTCTGTGGTGAAAAGTTGTCTAAAACCTGACCAAGGAGGTCTATGGTCCTGGATCCTAATACCTCCCTACTAGGAATAAAAAGAGTAGAAATTGTTTAACAAGTGTTTATTTATTATTGTTACAACCATGGAAATTTTAATATACATGTATATTTACATGTGCACACTATATTGCAGTTGTCACCCATTGAAGGGAGAGTGCACATGCCAGCCTGGGTGGGCGGGGCTCTTCTGTAACGAGACCTGTGCTCATGGGTACTATGGGAATGGTTGCCTGGAGCCCTGCCTGTGTGTGAACAGTGGGGTTTGTGATACTGTAAGCGGTTTGTGTCAGTGTGCTCCAGGATACACGGTGAGTGGATTTAACATTAATCAGTGATTATCAGTGACATCATATTAAAACTGGCATAAAGGCATTTTTGCGATATGGAAACTGATCAACTGACAGTGAAACCATCAGCTTTGCAAAGAAAGTGCTTCTGAGGCTGTCGGGGGTTATACGTAGCTTTATAGATAATGTAATGATATTTAATGATATTTTCTGTTCTGTGGTCTCCGAACCGTGTGTAGGGACGCCACTGTGAGAGGCACTGTGAGAGTGGCTTCTATGGAAAAGATTGCTCATTTGAGTGTACCTGCAAAAATGCTATTTCCTGCTCTCCTGTAGATGGAACATGCTTCTGCAAAGAGGGTAAGCTAATCTACTGCTGTCAGCGAGCAAACAGCTTACAAAGTCACCTATTATGTGTGGGTGTGACTGGAAGGATAAATGAATGAAAACTTTTCTCCCTCCTCTTATAATCTAATCATACATTTAACTGTCCAGTCAGTTTATTTAACACTGCCTTCTTTTTAGTCTTAGATCTTGGCTGACTTTGATTCAGTCTCACTGAAGCCATTTGGCCATCATCTGTTAACATGGGTATGTGGATGTATGTTTGTTTACAGGGTGGAGGGGTCCAGACTGTTCCATTCCATGTTCAGAGGGGACATGGGGTCCAGGCTGCAATGCCACATGCCAGTGTGCCAACAAGGCTCAGTGCCACCCAGCCGATGGCTCCTGCACATGCACGGCTGGATGGAGAGGAGATCTGTGTGACCAACCCTGC
The DNA here is from genome assembly GCA_037576675.1 of Pangasius sanitwongsei. Classification (NCBI taxonomy): domain Eukaryota; kingdom Metazoa; phylum Chordata; class Actinopteri; order Siluriformes; family Pangasiidae; genus Pangasius; species Pangasius sanitwongsei. Next base: position 18,509,645 of record CM075003.1, read on the forward strand.
CCTGTGAGTCTGCCTCCAAATCCATACATTAAAATAATCAGAAATCAGTTACCATCAGAGATATACAGAGCCAAGATGTGCTTGCTGGTAGGGAAAACCACAACAGAGCCCTTCCTCCACCCACAACTGCTAAAATGCTAAAAACTTTTTTTTCTTTTATAGCAATTCTGTGCTATTTCACAAGTCATTGCTTTTGACTTTGCCTTTGATAGCTGTCATTAAGTTGAACTGTATTCCTACCTCATGCCTGGCAATCATTCCATTTAAAATTAATTCATACATGGCTGGGAGTTCAAGAGTCTGTGCTCCCTGAGTGGGACTGATGGCATTACTCTCTCACCTGTCAATCAGAGTTACATCGGCTAATTTGCGTTTGTGAACTCATGGCAGATAGCATCTTCCTTTGAGAGTGTTCAGCTGCCTTGTGATGTAGAATGAGCAACAGGTTTTAAAAAAAAAAAAAAAAAAAAGATGTGGTGGCTGGTTTCACATGTCTCAGAGGAAGCGTGTTAGAATTCAACAAAGTGGGGTACAAAATGAAACAATCAACATAAATCAAGCTAATAGTTAGCTTAAGGCTGTGTATTCTTCTGCTCACAGCCGACTGCTTTACATCATTCCTTCTGACTGAGAAGAATATTTTCCATTTCTGCTTGTCCTTGTTAAACAGGTGGGAACCTTCGGCCCAGGCTGCCAGCATAAATGTGACTGCCTCCATGATGAAGGCTGCCATAGTGTTACAGGACAGTGCCAATGTCTGCCAGGCTGGACGGGTACAATTTACTTAGCATCTTTTCTGTTAGTTGAGTTTCACTGTAGCCATGTATATATAAAGCTAAACAGTACTATACTAGACCCGTTGTAATTTAATTAAACTGTGTGTGTAGGTCCGCGTTGCACAGAGCAATGTTCACAAGGACGATGGGGCCATCAGTGTAATCAGACCTGCTCGTGCCTCAACAGCGCATCCTGCCTGCCACACAATGGAGTCTGCATGTGTAAGCCTGGCTACTGGGGCTCTCAGTGTCAGCATGGTGAGTGCAGATCCTCTCAGTCACTGTTCCTCGGCTCACTCTTCGATTTAAGTGTGGTTTAAACTAGCTCTCCAACGAAGATCTTAAGTATATCTTCATAACTGGCCTTAAAGTACCCCTGAACCTAAAATCTGGATTTTTAAATCCAGATTTCCTCCCTGATTTGGATTATAAAAATGATTATTATTAACTTAGCAAATGTTAGTGTGTGGGGTGTTATGGTATATTTGGGGTGTTATGGTATATTTTGACAGATTTGGCTACTGTTAAACAAATTGATGCGAATATGATGATGCAAATCATGACTAGTAAAATCTCACTCATGTCTATCTGAAATAATAATGTTTTATCAGACTTTTATTTTATACAAAAAAAAGTTGTACTTTCATTAACCTTATCGAGAGTCAAAACTATTGCTCAATATATTAAAAGTTTAGAATTGTCAGTCAGAACCTAAGTCCAAGGATATGAAGTATGATCTAATTTACTAGGCTGTAGGGAGGGCATTTCCAGATTGCATTTTCATATATAGTCATATATCCTAGAATTTGTACTAAGGGTAAATGTGTGTTTCTTGAGCTTTCTTGAACTTGGGCAATAAATATACTTTATAAGTATATTTTTAAAAAAATATTAATCTATGTAAATTCTTTTAAGTGAGGCAAATTACACATTTAGGGTTACTTTAAATGATTCATCAAACAAATTTAGGGTTAGACCACACTTGCTTCTTTTTCTTCATGAGCACTAGTCAGGGAAATAATAAATATTTGTACCCACAACAACCACCATTTTAGCTATACCTTTAAAGTAGAATCATAAAAAGTTTATATAATACATGTAATATAGAATGGAACGCATTCATTACATGTAAGTGATAGTAATACAGTAAATGTGACAATAGATGTTAAATATACTAAACATATGGCAGCTATTTATAGGTTAGCTGTGTACAGATCCTGTTGTTCTTCCTCTCAGTGTGTAGTCAGGGTGTCTATGGAGAGAGGTGCAGTCAAACTTGTCCTACCTGTGTCCACTCCACCTCATGCCATCACATCACAGGCCAGTGTGTGTGTCTACCGGGCTATACCGGACCCCTGTGTGAGCAAGGTAGGAATCTTAATATACACAAATGTAGACTCATACATGCACATACACACAAATTACTCTGATATGGAGTTTAGCCTGATCTCTGTGCTGAGTCAATGTTTTCGATAACATGAGTAACATGCTGTTAGGGTCCTTTGTTATCTTTACTTTATTAAACTTTTGTTTATTTAGAAGATTACAATCTGTTTCAAATAACTTATTTAGGACAAACCGTACACAAAGGTATGTTTTTATTGTCATATAAACTGAAAGGTATCTGTGATTTCTAGTGTGTCCAGTTGGTCACTTTGGTAAGCAGTGCAGTGGTGTGTGTAGGTGTGCCAACAATGCCACATGTCATCATCAGGATGGATCGTGTCACTGTCTCCCGGGCTGGACTGGATCACACTGCTCTGTGTGTAAGTCAAAGTAGCTGTATGACAAGGGACTGTCTTTTAAAAACTAACACTTATATGATAAATAAAAAACCTGTCCATAAAAAGTCATGATCAGAATAATTTTGGTTTGCCTTTGCTAAGAGTCATTCTAATGCCACTTAATAATATGTAATTTAAACTTATGACAAACGTCACTCGCATTAACAGCAGAGACACACTTACAAATTTAAAAAATACATCAGAAAATGCACACATTTTCAGAAAAGTTTGTTATTCAACTTTTCATATAATGTAATACATTAATATGAATGTGTTATGTAGTGTAATATAACTTAGTTCATAGACTGTGTAAATTAAAAACTGTAATAAAAAAATGTGTGTATATATACTGTATGTATTTATTTAATGAAAGAAATAGATAGATAGATAGATAGATAGATAGATAGATAGATAGATAGATAGATAGATAGATAGATAGATAGATAGATAGACAGGCTCTGGACAGGTGTACCATGCTAAATGATGGTAAGAATAAGCATTTATAATTAAGCCCTTTCATTGGTCCTCAGTGCAACATATTTGAAGTAAGATGAGTGACATTTTCAAGCCAGTGCATTTGCCTATTGTTGCAGTACAATGGTTATGTTGATGAACTGTTGATCTTAGTTGAGCATTATTTTGGATATTCTTTATTTATTCATTAGTTCCTGTTGCTGTTTGTAATGTGCAATATCTCTGTTGCAGTGTGTAAAGCAGGGACATTTGGAACTAACTGTAATCAGATGTGTTCATGCTCCCCTAACCATTCATGTGACCCTCACACTGGTGCGTGTGTGTGTGAACCTGGAACTGGAGTGGACTGTGCGCAAGGTATTCACTCATTTTGTAAGAACTGAACATGAACATATAGCAAATAACAATATATGAGATGTATATGTGTTTTACTTCAAATACACAAGTTTGTTACATATTCTTAATTCTGTCTTTCATATTTGCAGGAACTTAGCAGTAATTCAGCACCTAATAACAAAATATCATAATATAATAACTCTTATGAAGATTTTACTAAGTTATATTGTACTACTGTCATGGAGTATTGTTAGTAACGGTTGTGTTTTTGGTTTCCTACAGAGCGAGTGGTAAGCATGATGGTGCCCGTGTCTCCAGTGGAGAAGGACTCTTGGGGGGCGATTGTGGGCATAGTGGTCCTGCTGATCCTGGTGGTGCTGCTGCTGGCACTACTGCTGCTCTACTACCGACGCAGACAGAAGGACAAACAGAGCAACACACCCACTGTGTCTTTTTCCTCCACCCGCAATGTAACGTCTGAGTACGCTGTGCCAGGTAGGAGTCACTACAACTAATATTTTTGTGTTTGAAACACCCTGAGCATAATTCACTTAAATGATTTTAAATAACAAAGAATCTTCTTATTCCCCTTTCTTTGCATTAGATGTTCCACACAGCTACCATCACTACTATTCAAACCCCAGCTACCACACCCTGTCCCAGAACAGACTTCCTTTACCCCAAATCCCTAATAACCAGGACCGGCTTATCAAGGTATTCAGTTTAGTAATCTAGCCTGTAGTCTGCTATGAAATTAATGGGATGAATGCAAATAGTCAGTGTGAATACAGACACAATTGTAGCTTAATATTTACTTCATTTACTTCAATAGTCCTCCTTCACTCTGCTATTTTGTTGATTCAGAACACCAATAAGCAGCTGTTCTATAGTCTGAAGAATATGGAGCGGGAGAGAAGAGGCTTATTTGGAATGGAAACTAATGCTACTTTACCTGCTGACTGGAAACACCAGGAACCTCCCAAAGACCAAGGCATGTCTGCTTATTATGTAATTTACTGTACAGTTAATTTCGACCTCAGAATATGTGTGGAGGCCTGGGCAAACCCTCCACGTGATGAAATTATGAGATTTTCTGAAAACTGTCCTGAACTGAAATGTTTTGTATGTATCTCAATCAGAAGTAAAGTTATAGCATATAGGTGAAGTCAGTTTACCCTCAGAGGTGAAAATGGGGAGAACTGCATTTAAATATTCCATTCTGACTGTGGCACAGGAGCATCACAGACAGTTTAACAGCTGATATCTGATTATTAGTCTTATGTCCAATTCTGTAAGGCACACAGCTATCTAACAACTCAATCAAATTGTGCAGAAATCACAATTAAATACCAAGGGTTTAGACAACTTTAGGCAGACTGTTTTTACTAACCTGTTTGTTAAACTGGCTTCTTACACAGCATGGTCTTTGCAGGAAGATAGCCTAGGCCTAAGATTTAAAAGTATTTCCACAACATGATGGTAAAATATATTCATTCATTTTTAAAGCTGAGGTGTCAAAGTATGTTATTAGAAGAAAAACCCTACTTTGACCAACACCAGACTTTTTTGGGGTTTTGGCTGTTATTACACAATCCTCAATGGATTCATCAATAAAACCTCTTTAGTCTCCTCCTAATGTATAATTTTTGTGTTCTGAATTTATTTAAATTCCTAATTTGTGCTTTGCAGGGGCATTTGGAATTGACCGTAGTTATAGCTACAGTGCCAGTCTTGGGAAATACTACAACAAACGTAAGTGGTGTTTACAGTATCACAGTGTACAGTATGTTTGTTCCTGTGGTATGCAAAAGTCCCAGTTATTTCTTTTTGTCTCTAATGCTTCCCTAATCTGCTCTCAGAATTGAAGGACTCCTGCATTGCTGTGAGCAGCAGTTCTCTAAACAGTGAAAATCCATATGCCACCATTAAAGACCTGCCTGGTCTTCCTCCATGCCCTCCTGAGTGCAGCTACATGGAAATGAAACCTGCTGTGCCTCCTGAGAGATCCTACACTGAACTCCGGCATCCAGTCCTTCCTTCCACCAGTTTCTCCTGTAGAGGTAACTCTCAACCTCTGAACCTTATTTATCTTAGCACGGTTCATCCTGAAGGAAGGATGCCAAGCGGAGTTCATGTCAGAGCACATGATTGTGTGTGAACCAAAAATTCCTACAAAGCTATCATCCAAAGATATAAATTATAGCCTCTTATCAATAGCACTGGACTTGGAAGCGGTATTAAATCTGGAAAGTTCACTAGCACTGGATTTAAGAGGAAACGATCTGTCACTTCATAAGGCCATTTTTCAGAAACCACTTAGGCCAGTAAGTGTGCATTAATTCTTCCTACTGCTTTGTATCTATGGGAGCATGTTATACACCTGATCTGAGAGTGAAATGTGTTCTCTCTGAGAATAAATGGGGTTTGAGAAACTGAAAATGTACAAGGAGCTAGAGAGGTCATATGAGTACAAAGAGGGGGTAAAAGGCAACAATAGCAGGAGTGTGTGCTAAAAGGAGTGTGACAAAATTTGCTTGAATAACGAGTTTCTTTTTTTGCTGACTAGAGCTTACTTTAACCCTAGAGCAACCCTACGAACACAATACAATAATAGTAGACTCTGGACCTTTCAAATGTCATGTTTCATAGCACATGTTTAAATTAATTTTGTTTATTTTGTTGGTGTACCGAAGACGATTCAGTTTTTTCCAGGAGTTATTTGTGCAGTCAGGGACATTTTTGGCTTTTCAGTAAGCTAGAATGTTTTATGAGGCAGAAGCAAGAAATGTTCATATTTGGTTTGGACTCTGAAATGTTCCATGTCCCATTTTTTCCAGAACAATGTCCTCTTGGAAACGTTCTGGAACAGGATCTTCAGAACCATTATGACCTGCCAGTCAACAGTCACATACCGGGACATTACGACCTGCCACCAGTCCGCAGGCCTCCCTCTCCATCACCACGCAGACAGGCCAACTAATCACAGCCTCAACACACTTGCATGGGTTAAAATACAGTGGATGACATGTTCCTAAACACAACCACTGCCAGTTACTCCTCTGTATTTTCCTTACAAAGTAGAAAGGGGGGGAAAAACTGCCCCTGCATGGACAGGGGATTAATAGAGGAATACACTTACCCAACTGTATAGCATCTGCAAAATGAAGAGTTGGCAGATGAACTTGCACATCCATCCTAAGCACACTTTATACTAAGATCAGCATTTGGGTAAAGTGAACTGGTTTTGATAACGTCCTGCAGCAGCATAACACTGCCATCTGATGGACATTGAATTCATTTTTCAATGCATGAACTTGTAGAAAGTTTTAAACGCTTTTCATTTTAATACTGAGTTATGGTTTCATGTTATTTGGGAACTGGGATTTCTCAAATAAAATAGACCTGTCATGAGGTGAATATTACATTTTCATAAAACGTGTCTTTGGAAGGCTGTACATTATGCACTACATTTACGTTCGTAGAATCTCAACTTTCAGTGTCAGCTGAATGTAATCCTTCAAGAACTGTAAATACTGTAAATAAACTGGAGATTTTTATGCATTTCAGTCTGTGTGTAATTTGTTTATCCATTTGCAAGTTTCATTGAGCAGTAGGTCAGTTTTCACAAGCTTCAATCCTGGAGGGAGCAGGGTACTGTGCAGCCTTCAGAGACACTGAGGCTCTCAGGAGGAGTGATACTGCACATGCATGAGCTGCTAAACAGTTTCAGTGATCTGCTGAAGAAAAGAAGACAGTGGACAGTACTCAGAAATCAGTGAGTAACATTAATGCAATATAATAGGACAATTTTTTTTTCAAGTGTGGCTTCCCCAGAATTTTTTGCTTATCTTGACAGAACTCAAACAGAACACAAATATAATGTCAGATTGTTTGTATCACATAGGTATTTGGAGAAACATGAAAATGACTTTTATTTAAAGCCCCCCAGTGGCGTCCAGAGTGTGACTATTGTACAAACGTAGACTTTGGGGAGAAAAAAAAGAAAGAAAGTTAATGCAGCATTAATAAAAGCTACATGTCATCTTTCATTAATACATTAAATAAAGTAATAAATTGTCTATCTGCATATGAAATTTGAGCTGTCTCTGGCATCTGGCATCACCATCAAAAAAATGTTCTCCGACAACTCAGCAATAACATACAGCTGACAGGTAAAAACAAGTTATATTTAGTTTATTCACTTGCTCATGAATTTGTTCTGTTTTGTAAAAGACAATGTCACTTTTAAAATATCGACAGATTTTTGAGTTTGCTCCATATTTTTTATCCAATTTTGATATAAAATTTATATAGTCATTTGAACCCGGAAGTATATCGCTATTGTGTACAAATTCATTAGCAAGTGAATAAACCTTAATTAAATTACCTGCTGACAGGTAAAAACAACACTTATACTTAGCTTAGTTTAGTTCCTGCTCATGAATTTGGGAATTTGGGAATTTGGGGGCAGTCGTGGCTTAATGGTTAGAGAGTCTGCCTTGTAACCCGAAGGTAACCCATATGTATTTACTACTGTGTGTGTGTGCACTTGGATGGGTTAAATGCAGAGCACAAATTCCGAGTATGAGTCGCCACACTTCACAATAGCGATATACTTCCGGTTTCAAATGACTATATAAATTTTAGATCAAAATTGGATAGAAACTATGAAGCAAACTCAAAAACATATTTTAGAAGTGAAGCTGTCTTTTACAAAACAGAACAAGTGTGGAGCTCTCAGGGCTCAGGGCTCTCCAGTAGCTCGTGGCCTGATACCTCGCCAAGACGTTCTGGAAACCTTTTCCCAGGTCATCCAATCAGAGTGAGCTACAATAATACACACAGGTGTCCCACCCCCTCCAATGAAAATGTAGTATGTATGTATGTACGTATGTACATATACATCTCACAACAGTAATAGAAAAACTGATAAGGGTATACAGAGAAAAAAAACAAAAAAACAATAACAAGTCCATGTACATGGGTTAAAAAAATAGTTCTATGCCAAGGATGAAAAAAAAAAACATTTAATTAACCAAATTAAAGTGACATAGGGTCACACAATGACAAAGGTCTTTTTAGCTTTTTTTTTTTAGCTGTTTCTAATATGGTGCAAAGTAGTACCATATTGTTTAATTTCTTTTATAAAATGTTCTCAATTTGGCTTAGCTTTAGCCCATTTCTTTACTGAATATTTTCCAAGTAAAATAATTAGTTGTGTAAGAAAATAAATTGTATTTTTAGAATCAATGGTATCTTATACAAAAACAAATATGACATCATACATTTCTATTTGTATTAATGTTCCAAACATCCTAGAAATGAAGTTAGAGATATCTACCTGAAATAATCTTATGTATACACATTGAAAGAAAAGATGAATCACAGATTCTTTAACAACACCACAAAAATCACAAGAGTTTTCCGTATCAGGTCCGAACCGTTCAAATAATTCTTTACCAGGGTAATGTAGTATTTATTTGCCATAGGGTGCGTCAGGTTATAGCACGTCAACGTTTCAATTAAGCACGTCGTCACGCTTATGTGCCTGAGACGGTATTAGCTAGAAACTTCTGTTTGCTTCAGTATGCGTAAGGACAGCGTTCAACCAAAGAAAAGGAAGAAAACATACTATTTCCACCAGGAATGGGAGAGTGAGTTTTTCTTCACAAATGTAAGCGAAAGATGTGTGTGTGCCTAATTTGCGGCGCTATAGCGTTGCTGTCGGTCAAAGATGTAATGTTCAGAGCCATTTCACTCGAGTTCATGGTAACTTTGCACACGGGACTTTCATGTGTGTAGCAGGCTACGGACTGAAAAAGTGAAGCAGCTGAAAGCAACACTACAAAAACAGCAATCTTTAGTCACCAAACCGGTAAAGAGAGGAAATACTGTAACGGAGGCGTCATTAAAATGGCGCGCATCTTGGAAAAAAAAACGAAAAAAAAAAAAAACACAAGAAGCCGGTCACAGATGGCGCTGTGGTGAAGGAAGTGATGAAACTTTGTTCAGGGACCACAAAAGCAAGACAGAAATGATGTCTGCTATCGCTGATGTCCAGCTCAGGGGCAACACAGTGGCAAGGAGAGTTTCCTTGCTTTGTTCAGATGCGGTGGGACAGTTAGAAGAGGACAGGTGGAAATGGTTTTCATTTCACTGTGATGAAGCAGTGGACTTGAGTGATGCAGCCCAGTTGGCTGTTTTCGTCTGGATGGTTTCTGATGATTTTTCCACCAAAGAGGAGTTTCTGACATTGCTTCCTCTGAAAACCACGACCAGAGGAGTTGACTTCTACAATGTTTTGAAGAACTACTGTGTGGAAAAAAACATGCCCCTTGAAAAGTTGGTGTCTATCACAACACACTGAGCTCCAGCCATGATAGCGCGCCTCTCTGGATTTACTGCACAGTGCAAGGCCGACCCAGACTTTCCTTAATTTCTGAACTATCATTGCCTTATTCAACAGCAGGCAATCTGCACTAAGGTTATGGGCTTTGATCGTGTAATGACACCTGTTGTTCGGATTATTAACTCAATTCGAACAAAGCCCACACAACACAGATGTTTCAAACTGGTTCTTGGTGAACTTTCTGCAGAGGATGGCGAGCTCCTCCTTCACACACAAGTCAGATGGTTGAGTAAGGGTACGGTACATCACCGCTTTATGTCCTTGCTGAGTGAAATGAAGGCTTTTCTGGAAGCAAGGTGGGAGGAAAACTAACCTGTTGTCTGATGCCGGGTGGCTGCTTGATCTGTCATTCTTGGCTGATGTGACAGAGAAACTGAATCAGCTCAATCTTCAGTTAGAAGGTAAAGACAAAACCATATGTGATATGATCAGTGCTGTGAAGGCATTTAAAGCAGAACTGTCATTTTACCTTCATCAATTGAAAAACAAAAGATTGCAACACTTCCCCTCAGTGGTAAAGATGCTAGGAAGCCACACAGATGCAACTGAAGTTCTGGATGTACTCAAGTATTGTGACCTCCTGTCCAGGGTTGGGCAGGAACTTGAGGAAAGCTTCAGTGATTTTGAAAAACTTGAGCCATGTGTGGTATTCATTACCAACCCTTTCATGGAGCTAGATATTGATCACATTTCAAAGCAGATGACTGAACTGTTCAATGTCAGTGCTGTAGAGATGGAGATGGAGGTTGTTAATCTTCAAAATCATAAACAGCTAAAATCTCAGCAACAATCACAACATTTCTGGAGTCTGGTAGACTCAGGAAAGAACAGGAACATTCACCAAGCTGCCCTCAAAGCATCTGCTTTATTTGGATCTACATACCTTTTGTGAAGCAGCATTTTCTGATATGAATGTGATCAAATCTAAATTCAGAACAAGACTGACAGATGAATGTTTAAATGATTGCATAAGAGTGAACCTAAGTGCATACACACCAGCATATACCTCTCTTGTGGAATCAATGCAGTGTCAGTAAGCTCATTAACTGTAAGAAAGTGTGACATCATGTCTTATTTGTGGCTCATCATGCAGTTTTGTCATTTACCATGAACTCTCATTCAGGTGGCATACATTTTATTTATGAATGTATTCCGAAGTCGAAATGCTACTGCTGTATATATTCCAGTTTATTTTAGTTTGGACTTTGTGTATTTGTGAAGACAATGATAATATACAAAGTAGTTTTCCATAAAGAACTGTATTCTCTGATTCTGTTCACTTCTCTGACTTTAAAGGGTGTATACAAAAACTCTTTCAGGTGTACTTTAGTTTGGATTTTTGTTAATTTGAGAGTTATGATACATTATGTGAAAGATGTAAGTATTGTCCTTTTTTTTTTTTTTTTTTTTTTTTTTTAAATAAAGTAGCTCTCAAATGAAAAAAGGTTGGACTCACACCACTAAAGCGCTATTTGCTTTTACAGATGCCAATCAACGTAATTGACATTTGTATGAGCCAATTTTATACATTCTAAGAGTTTCAAAACGGTATGACAAGATTGGTTGGAGGATTCAGACGTTCACCAATCACGTTGCGCAAAGGGAATAGTGGGTCTGTGCGTAATTGCGTCACTCAGTGCGTCACTCAGTGCGTCACTCAGTGCGTCACTCAGTGCGTCACTCAGTGCCATAGTTGCCGAGTCTGTGGGAATGTATTTAAAAAGAAATTTGTACCATGTTCAGCAGTGTTTTGGTCATCTCTTTTACCCTGGAAAAGGGTCTGGACAATAACAAACAAATACTTTGTAAGTAATAAAGTTAGAGAGGTATCCTTTAAAGTAATACAGAATCTATCCTGTTACACAGTTATTTGAACGATTTAATTTGGATATTGAAAATTGTTGTGAATTTTGTGGCGTTGCAAAAGAAACTGTTGTACATCTCTTCCTCCTGTGTGTACACTCAAGAATGCTTTGGACAGATGTCTCTAACTTTGTATCAAAGAACCAATGGTTCTTGACAAATTGAGCTGCAAGATGTAACTATATTTTCTGTACATGATACCACTGATTGCAGTAGTATTACTTATTTTATCATACAGTTGCTTATTTTACTTGGGAAGTATCACATTCATGTGAGAAAATGGACTAAAGCTAAGCCAACTTTTCAACAGTTTATAAACGAGGTTAAGCAATATGGATCTGCTCTGAATGGCATCAGAAACAAAAAATCAAGAAAGACACATGAGGCACTTGTTTTATTTAATGTATTGTATAGTGTAATTTTACCCCATCACAACTGTATATTTTATGGTTTTGTTGGTTTGTTAACATCTGTTGTGTATAGATTTGTATTAATCTTGTATACGATTTAATAAAAGTTTATTTAAAAAAAAAAAAAAGTTACCCAGTCTGTTGTGAGCTATTTACTCACATCAGAAGTGTTTTATGTGCGATTTTTTGTGAGTAACACAGTGGCAGTTTGTTGAGGAGAGCTTGAGTCAGCAGTGATTGTGTGCATGAGAGCTCCGGGGGCTGGCAGGCAGAAAGCACACTCCCCGGTACTGGACGCGTGTGAGGAAGGCCTGGATGTCCTCATCGATTTGTAGGTAAATCTGTAGTAAAACGTTTACAAATCTTGTAAAATTGATGTTCTCACTGGTATTTTCCATACTGGCAAAACGTTATGCAACCATAAGCTGCTAAACTAGTAACAGGCTGCGAAACTAGTAGTGAACTAGCACCAGTGTTGCCAGATTGGATTGACGGTTTCCAGCCCAACTACAGAGTAAAAGCCGCCCATTTAAAGAAACAGCAGCCCAAAGCGCGTGAACTGTTACAACTGATACAGTACAACTTTACCGTCAATATAAACAACAAAGACGCCAAACGAAATATGACTATAATACACAGTGATTTTTGCTTTATGCTTTTTGGACACACACACACACACACACTACTCCAGCCGTAGAAAATGTTGAATATTCAGCGTGTTCTTTTAAATCATCATGGGTCGCTCTGCCATTCGGTGGGACTTTCTGTATTTAGCCCACTATTGCATGGTGATAAATCTGCAGCTACGCTGAACTGATATTATTTGACGACTCCAACTGAACTCAAAACCCACCAACACAAGCTTGAAATCTGACCGGGGCTTTGGGGATCTCACATGAGGAGCTGCACTGTGGTGGCTTTGGGACTGTGACTGCTGTGAGCAGTTTTGCACTCAGGACTCTATCAGTGGACAGTGGATAGGTTTAACCAACCAGACTTCCTGTGAAAACTGTAATCAGTTTCCTGGTTGCACAATGGAACTATTTGTCCATGTAGTACACAGTTATAGAAGGGATTTATTTATAATTGCACTATCTGTTATCACCCAGGTGAGGATGGGTTCCCTTTTGAGGTTTCTTCCTCATGTCATCTCAGGGAGTTTTTCCTTGACACCGTCGCCTCTGGCTTGCTCATTAGGGATAAATTCACACATTTACAATTTATATTGATTTAATTTGATTTGAATGTATTTCTGTAAAGCTGCTTTGTGATGATGTCCGTTGCTAACAGCGCTGTATAAATAAAATTGAACTGAATTGATTGGACAGGACTCCCTGAACCTTATTGTCTAAGCTGAACTATATCACTGAAACGTCAATATTACATATTATAACCGTGATATTTTACTGTAAATTTCTATTTTATGGAAGAATAAAATAACATGTTTGTAGTCAAAAAAAAAAAAAAAAAAAACCCGCCAGTTGTATAAAAAAACAGCCCAAATTTCACCCACACACCCACCCACCCAATGCATTTTTTCCGGTCCTACGTGATCAAAAGGACCCCAGTTGAGCGGGGACCCGCCCAATCTGGCAACCCTGAGCACGTGCTAGTCGGTTTGATGCTAAATACATGCAGTATGTTGCGCACGTTATTAGCTAATTCCGTGCGACAGCACACTTTCTGTTATGTAGAATGCAATCTAGGGAAATTACTTTATTCAGCTCAGTCTGATTGTAGTTTCTTTATACATAACAAAACAGCTATGCACCGTTTTATTGCAATCTGTATGAAATGTGAATGCGTAAGAATATTGTCATGGCTTTGGGGAAATATCTCTATATATCTGGTACTGTAGTCGTTATACATATATATATATATATATATATATATATATATATATATATATATATATATATATATATATTACAGTTTTTTGTTTTTTTTATTGTATCCTCATAGGGCTCAAGACACTGCGAGAGATGAAGCAATACATGAAGGACAAAGCTAACAAAGTGAGGCTTCAGGTTGTCTGAATGGCTACACATGTGACTTCCGTGTATTCCAGGGGAGAAGATAGTGTACACTGCTGCGCACATTGGCAAACGCTTTTTACAGAGTTAATAGTTGGTGCAATACATGTTGAGCCTTGTTGCTATTTAGTGTAGTCTACATATTTCTTTTTCCTCCTAAAATCCGACCCCTCGTCCACATCACAGGAGGTGGTAATGGCACACCGCATTGTGTTTGACACAGTATACAGTACACAGAACTGAAAATGCTAAGGAGCTCTTGTAAAAGAATTACAGTGACTACATTTTTACGATTGGACCACTGAACTGTAAACAGGAGCCATGTAAACTCTTCAATTTGTCATGTCAGGTCAAGCTCCTACTGCTGTCCCTTGAGAGAAACCTTCTAAGTGTCGCAGGTCCCACCTCCGGAGACCCGTGGACAGATTACCGTAAATACAGGAAACAAAGAAGAGAAACGGGAATCGCGTCTGCTCTCTGCCAGCTCCTCTGTTTGTGTTTTTATTGTTACATCAGTATGTATTGTTACATCAATTTGTTGTTTAAACATTAAAAAATAAAGCATTTAAAATCTTATTTCTTTGTGTCTCCTTCTTAAGTTGCTTTACATTGTCTCTTTCTCATTAAGTCTATTCAAGCCACACCGTAATAGACAGTCAAATGTAACATTAACTTACATAAATTATGAATACATATATATCTTAAAGCTGTTTTACATTCGTGTAATGTATTCGTGTAATTTATATTCCACATACAGTGTTTCAATACTAATGAAACCAAACAATAACAGCTGTACAGGCTGCCGTTAACCGTCACTAATCACGTGACCAGAAGGTGCACAAAGCGCAAATTCAACTAATAAGCCCTTTAATCTCAGATTACATAAATAACAACAGATTTGAATTAAGAATATAAAGTGTACAGAACTATATACATCACTTGTATCGTCTCCGTGCCCTGCACGACACTTTTCACAAATAACACGTCAGATTTCCAAAATGTCTCTCAACTATAGCACAATATACACTTCGCTTCAACTCATGTTATGTTATTTGTACAAACACTTAAATAATTTGACCTGTAAATACAGGAAACAGATTACTGTAAATACAGGAAACAAAGAAGAGAAACGGGAATCGCGTCTGCTCTCTGCCAGCTCCTCTGTTTGTGTTAGGAGTTGCTATGGAGACGGCCCCTATACGCGATCTTCCCGTTTTAAAATAAGAGTCTCTGCTCGGATTGGTCTTTTTTGACTTGTCCATATAAAAAAAAATGAAGGAATTCATGAATGTTTATAAATTCGTGTACACACTTTCTGTGGGTACCACATAAGCATAGGTTTAGGATTAAAAGATGGCAGTACACATGTGATATGAGTTCAAGAAAGCTTCCTGTTGAGTTAAAGTAACAAAGACTTCTTGAATTATGGTGCAGATATAGTATGGAAGAGCAGTGCATTTGGATAGGTGTTTGGCCACTTGGAGAGTTTGCGAGGACATCTGCTGACACCTTTCTGATACTGCCTTATAGAATTTGAATGGCTTGAGATAACTACGCCAATTTTTTTTGTCCATGTTGACAAGATTGTGAGACAACTAATGTAAAGAATGGTTTCCTAAGTGCTTCTAAACACCCAGAGTTTCATTTTTACATTTACATATACATGTACATTTACATTTACAGTTTCATTTTAAATTTAAAAAAAAAAAAAAAAAAACTTTTTTGTGCATTCACAGGTCATAATTATTTTCAAAATGATGAAATAAAATATTTTTTATCCATGATCTATAATGGTACAGGTCTGTCCTTTAATTTTAGTGAGTAGTTGTTGCTATGCAGTGCTAAAATCAATAAGCAATAAGATTTACATAGCATTAGTAAAAACAGGTGGAAGCAGAAGAGGGGTAAGCGCGGAGGTATCCGGGCTAGGCTAGCGGCTAACCCACACAAGCCAGCGATCCCCACCATCGTATTGGTCAATGTACGCTCTTTGGACAATAAACTGGACTACATCCGTTTACTGCGCTTCACTCAGAGGATTGTAAGAGACTGTTGTGTTTTTGTATTCACGGAAACATGGCTCAGCAACTGCGTCCCGGACTTCGCCATTCAGCTCGACCAGCTAACATGCTATCGTGCAGACAGAGGGAGGTAAGTCCCGCGGCGGCGGGCTTTGTGTTTACATCAATGATGCTTGGTGCCGCGACGCTGTTGTGGTCTGCAGACACTGCTCACCCCTGGCGGAGTTCATGATTATTAAGTGCCGTCCGTTCTATCTACCGAGGGAATATACAGCCATACTGCTCGTTGCTGTATACATCCCTCCCAGCTCCAGTAACAACAACAGGAGTGAGGCACTGAATGAACTATACCAGCACATCAATGAGCAGCAGACAGCCCACCCTAAAGCATTTCTCATCTTGGCTGGGGACTTCAACCATGCAGACCTAAAGAGTGTGTTTCCTAAAATATATCAACACACAGACTTTCCAACTGGGGGAAACAACATACTGGACTTTGTTTACACCACCCAGAGAGGAGCTTACAAGGCCGTCCTTCCCCTCCCCCACCTTGTTGCCTCAGACCACATCACTGTCATGCTAATGCCTGCATACAGACCGCTTGTTAAAGTCGCCAAATTAGTTCGCAAACAAACACGGGTGTGGCCAGAGGGGTCTTCAGGACTGTTTCAGCACCACAGACTGGAATATGTTTAAGCAAGCTGTCACATACAACACCACTGACCTCCAGGAGTACACAGAGACTGTCACTGCTTACATCACCAAGTGTATTGACGAGACACTTGGAGCCTGTGGCGGGGGATACAGACCATTACAGACAACAAGCCTCCACCACAGACCTGTGACAGCACCATCTCTCTGCTGAACGCCTTCTTCGCTCACTTTGAGGCACAAAACAGCACCACTGCACAGAAGACTCCACCTCCTCCTGGCGACCAGGTGATGATACTGTCCCCGCACAGCATGAGGCGATCCCTTAGTAGGATCAACACAAGCTCTGGGTCCTGACAACATACCTGGTCATGTACTAAGAGACTGTGCAGTGGAACTCACTGATGTCTTCACAAACATATTTAACATCTCGCTTAGTCAGGCTGTTGTTCCCACATGCTTCAAAGCCACCACCATCATTCCAGTCCCGAAGAAGTCGTCCTCCTCCTGCTTCAGTGACTACCGTCTGGTTGCACTTACTCCTATCCTAATGAAGTCCTCTGAACGACTAGTCATGCACCACATCCACATCCATGCACCACATCCCTCACACATTTGGACAAAAAAGACTCATACATTAGAATGCTGTTCATAGATTTCAGTTCAGCATTCAACACAATC
>CM075003.1:18527182-18564168 GCA_037576675.1 Pangasius sanitwongsei
TGAAGGATTTTTCTGAAGAACAGCAGGCAGTTTAACTGTTCAGGACAAACAAGGGACTCATGAACAACTATCACTAACCAAAAAAACACAACTGTGGATCATTCAGGTAACAGCACAGTATTAAAGAATCAAGTGGATGTAAACTTTTGAACGGGGTCATTTTTAGAAATTCAAGTATTATTTTCTCTTGTAGACTAAATGTAAACATCTTTTATGTGGAATATCTTATTCAGGTCAGTACTAAATAAACAATAACATGCATTTTGTACGATCCCTCTTATTTGGGTAAAATAATTAACATTTTGCAGATTCTGAAAGGGGGATGTAAACTTTTGACCTCAACTGTATACTACTATATATATATAAAATCTCAGTGCCTTTAAGCGTGGCACTGTCATAGGATCCTACCTTTGTCTAAGGAATATTAATGTGAAATAACTTTCATGCAGTGCCTGTCATTGATAAGCCATTATGGATTTATGGAAAAAATTCCTTCCTTTGTCTTGGATCAGTTATTTTGGAAAACATCTGTATCAAGTACTGAAATCCCTCACCGTCCTTTTTCAGTGGAGAATTTCTCTTGGTGTGACTGGAGCTGTGCACAGCTAACATACAAGTGTCACAGATTAACACACAAACATTGAACAGTGCCACAAATGAACATACAGATACAGAGACCGCTCTGACTTTACAAAGTGCATAGACAGTAACACTGATTTACAAATAAGGTGCATAGTATGGGGAAAGTGACCTGGTTTCAATAACCTCTTGCAGAAGCACAACACTGCAACCTGGTGGACTCTGCCTGCACTTCAGAGAACTTGAAGAAATTTGAGATAAATCTAAATTCTGGTTTCATCTTAACTGTAATGTTATAGGTGTGCTTTAATCTATTTGCCACCATGTTTTCTTGATGCTAATCTTTAGCCCAGTCTTCATCTTCACTGTTGGGCTGATTCCCAGATGGCTTCCTTATCACCATTTAAACACACTGTATATGGTACAGTACAACACAATGGCATTCTATGGCCTGCCTAGTCACCTACATGATTAAAAGATGTGATTTGAGATTCAACAACATTCCTGGCGTGAGGTTTGGCTCTATTTGGGTAAATGTTTGTTTACTGAAATATGTACAGCAAAAGCCTATAATCTCGAAATGTGACATCACCTCAGTGAGTTTTAGTCTAACACCCACGTACACAAATGAAGCACACTTTCTCTAACAGAGCAGCTATTGCACTGCTTTTGTGTTTTCAGACAGGCCTTTACATTTCCACACAGTCTAAACGTTCACAGTCTAAACACCTGGGTTAGCTTAAAAAAATAATAAAATAAAATAAAATAAAAAAATCCAAGTCAGAAATTGTATTTTTTAATGAAAGACTTCAAGGCACTGTTTATGCATACACCTTCTACATCAGTAATCACTTTTATGTGCAGAACAGAATAATTATTCAAAAAAGCCGCAAAGCAGAAAAGGGGGGAAAACAGTTGTTGCCAATTACAGAATACTATATATTCAAGATCATCATGGGAGAAATGGAGGTTTTTCTTACCATGAAGTTTTTTTAATTGCCATATCCCACCCCATATATTTTAAACCCATATTAACATTAATGATTGTTGGTCAGGCATTAATCAATCAATTATCAATAAATCTATACATTTATTGTCATTTCAAAAGTGGTAATTTCAATTGGTCTCAATTCCATTTGTAAAAATGAAAAAGGGAAGGGAAGGAAAAAAAAAAAAGGTTCCAATGCCTGACTAAAACCCACAGCATTCTAGCACTAGAACGTGAGCACAATAACATGAGAACATGAGGAGGGAAAAGCGTCCGCTATTTATGCAAGTTAATGGTGTCCAGTCCACCACCTTCTGAGATACACAGAAGTTACTGGGGTATCTTAGAATAGGGTCATGTCCCATTCAGCTCTCCAAATGATCGTGTACACTGGATATGCAGGTCTCCGTGAATACATATAGCTACATGTGCATCAGCTAACATGCATGTTAGGAGTTTTCTATGACCAAAGACCAAATCTGGTGAGGGCTACACAGAAGCGGAGGAGTGGACACCTGTCATTTAGGTAATAGCTGCTTCAAGAGAGAGGAATGACAACAACAACAAAGTCAACACTTCCAGCTGTTCAGCCTGAGGATACAAAACAATCCATAAGCATAAGCACCTTTTATACGTTTCAGTTCAATTACAATTTTCAACTGTCCTCATGTAGATATGAAATATCTAACTAGGGCAAGACTAGTTATGTTTTAACTTATATTTTGGCTTTCACCTATGTTTTGGCTTTCAATGCAATATTCAGCTCTCTAATGTACACAGTCACTTGTATGTATTACTTACACACATTCTTGTGCTCCCTGTCTTCTTAGGTTACAAACAATGAATGTTACATCTTAGAAAATAATTTCAAATTGTACTATATTCTTCACTACCTTGTACCTAAATGTATTATCTACAATTGCTATCAACGAACAATTGCATAGACATTCAACACTCAAAAGCTCATATAAAGTACATATGTTGTATGTTTAGTGTGACAACTTAGAAAAGGAACTAACATTTATTATATATTTGTCTCTGATTCCAACACTGCCCATTGCCTTTTCATAAGAGGCAGAGAATAAGAACACTGGCACACAGTGCTACTGAGACACATAAATCTATAACACTGCATTCATGTAAAGGCACAAAAAAGCTTCTTAAATAAAGTGACATGGTCCTGTTAATCATTAAGACTGTGCTTCCTGCATTCCAAAATTTGATTTCTAACATGAGTTATTGTTTAACACTTTGGATATCTGAATTATGAAACCATTTGCTAAAAGCTGAAAAAAAAAAAATGCAAAGAATAGCTTTACATTACAGTACATTCAAAGACACTCCTGACCCTTTGGAACTAAACTTGCTGACAGGAGTACTAAGATGTGCGTGTTGTGTTGTGACAGCATTTTATAAGACAGCTGAAGACGGATCCTGTTCTTTGGATAAGTGTGAAGTGATGTGCCTACCTCTCTCCCTGAACATCTGTATAGGAAAGCAGCTGCCTAGCCAACATGCAAAGACTAGTATACAGTACTGTATATACAAACCCTATATAGCACCCAAGCTGCATGCAAATATTTGTCAGCCAGACAAAAGCATTTCATCTATCCTGCAGATTATTACATACAAAACAAGAATTAAGTATATAAAGTATGAAAAATAAAAAAATATAGATGACCAAGTTAGAAAAAGAAATTAAGTCTCCCAGTTGGCACAAATAACTGATCTTGCTGAACTGGGTGGACATCATGGTTGTTCCTGGAATTACATGATGGAGCATTTTTCCGGTTTAGGACCTCCCTGTGGAGAGAACGAGGAGAGGAATTTTACTACTACAGTAAAAGCTACTATAGTATAATGGCCAAAATGTTTCGGGGGTTTAAAATGTCTGACCAGTTTCAAATAAACAATTAAACAATTAAAATATTGAATTAAAATACCAGGATAAAAATGTTTAAAAGATATTTATACTGATTAAAAATGATAGTAAAGGTACACAAAACACAAAGAAAGGATTGGGTGTCTCAGCTGTTAGTCATTAAAAAATGATGATACACTAGTACAGCAAACATATTAGTGTTTGAATAAAACATATGGTCTTGTCACAATTTAAACTAAATAATAATATAAAATAAGTGCAAACTGTGCACAAACATAAGAATAAAGACTGCAAATATTATGAGAATTTTTCAACCAATATTTATCACAGTTTTTATATATACATCAGCTGAGGAAGGTTTATAGTTATTTTTAAGAAATGATTGTAAATGATATTGGTGGGGGGGAAATGTGCTTTTGCTAATATAAAAATATGTTCTTTTGATAACTGGCTTTGACAACATACACACATACACACATACACACACACAGGCCAAAACCTATTATCAAAAATAATAATAATAATTTTTTTAATTATTTTTTTTCCTCAATATTTTTTAAAATCAGTTCTTAAAAATTACTATAAAACTCTAAACAATAATATGAATAAATACTATCATATTTAATTATGTATTAATTTACTTTTCAATTTACTGCTTTAATTAATTGCGATATGTGCTCTGTGAGAGTACTGTTCATACTGTACCTGTCTGGGTTTGTCGTTGCCCATAATAAAATGGGAGTGGGAGACCAGACCCTCAGGAAGTCCTCCTCCTCCACTGGTGAAAGAGCGAGAGGCGCTGGAGACTCCAGAGCTCGCCGTCGCACAGCTGCCAGCACTCCTGTCCGATGGCTGACCACAAGAGCCACAGATCACCGTGCGGCTACGCAGGTTATATTCTCCATCGCCACATGTACTGTGAGCAGCCTACACAAGATACACAACCAAGAAAAAAAAAAGACTTTCTAAAGTTGTACATGATAATTAGGATGAAGGTATAGAGATGGCTGTTTCTCATAAGCACAGACTTCATATATACCATGACTCGCTGTTCTATTTAAATACAACTAAGGAGTCCATGATTGTCAGAGGTTTAGGACCCAAGGAAAGAAATATGCTGATGAAAGCACTACATACCATTTCCTCATCTTCTTCTTCCTGGAACAGTGTGCGTGTCACTTTCCGCATTGCCATCTCCTAGAGAGAGAGAGTTAAATGAGCTAAATCCATTTTGGAAAATGTCTTAAAGTAACCTGTAATTTGTGTCTACGGCTCATGCCGCACCTCTCCATTGGAGCTAATCAGAGTAGTCTGGAAGAGATCTCCACTTCCCCAAGAGTTCTGACTCTTCCACACCACGTCAGAGGGAGGATTGTGGGTCCCACCAGCTCCTGCAGCCCAGATCTATCAACCCAGAGACAAACAGAGAGTGTGAGTTCAATTCTTGAGTAGTTTATGGTCAGACTATAACAGGCTCTAAGTATGCATCACATAAAGTATGTAGACACTTTGTTGTTGAACATCCCAATTTGGAATTGGTCCCTCCTTTGCTGCTGTAACAGCCTCCACTCTGGAACGTGGCTGTGGGGATTTGTGATCATTCAGCCAGAAGAGCATTAGTGAGGTCAGGCACTGATGTTGGGCGAGGAGGCCTGACACACAGTCGGCATTCCAGTTCATCCCAAAGGTGTTCAGTGGGGTTGAGGTCAGGGCTCTGTGCAGGCCACTCAAGTTCTTCCAACCCTGGCAAACCATGTCATTATGGGTCGCTTTGTGCACAGGGGCATTGTCATGCTGGAACGAGTTTGGGCCTCTTAATTCCAGTGAAGGGAAATTGTAATGCTACAGTATTCATTTTGGGGAAGGCCTACATATGGGAGTGATGGTCAGGTGTCCACATACCTTTGGTGTATTGGTGTGTATCAAGGAATACATTGTCATACATGTTAATGTTATAAATGTTAGAAACAAACTTGTTTAGCATATAACAGAACTTCAGTGAGTGCAAGACAAACATTGAGAATATAGCAATGCTATTTGTAAAATAGCAATATGTAGTAAAAGTGATAGTAAACTGACAAATTTTTGCCACTTGACTTGAAATGATTAATTTTTCATGAATATAACTTCTGACTTTAAAAATGAAAGCTCATCAAGTGAAGATGAAAAGGAAAAAGGGGAGCCAATTTCACCAGATGCACCTTTAACGGGAATGTACAAATCATTGTGCGCTAGCTAGCCAGCTAGCTAACGAGCTATCGGTGAGTGTGGCTTCTTTAGAATCTATTTCCTTTTGCAGAGCAAAAATAAGCAAATTATTTAGCTGAAAATATCAATTTCTTTCTTCTTGAAGATATCAATTTCTTATTTATAAAACAGTGGTATAGAAGCAGTGTCGCACTCACAATCATGCTGTTGAACTACGTGCTGATATTCAGTATATCTGCACTCTTGCTCATGTGATATTGCTTAATTACAGTTGTGTTTACTAAAATAGCAAGTGAAGAACTTCTGATAGACAGAAAAAAAACATAGAGGGCTTTCTTCTTTTCTTACTGAGAAAAGAAATTAGACAAACAGAATTACCAACACTTATGCATATGCATATGAGATACTACAAGCAGAAATAAGCAGTTATTGCAGAGACGCTACAAAAACGTGGTTTACTTACAGAGAATGTTATCAGAACACAGTAATGTATTTCAAGAGATGGTCTGGCTATGACATGTAAGGAATAAAACACTGGGTATGGTGCTGTTGTAGTAAAATACTGAGTGACGGGGTGGTGTAATGAAGCAAAGTTACTATTACCACCTCAAAGTTGATTATTTTTCTATAACAGCATGTCCTGAAATGTTTTATTCCCCTTATACCACTTACCAATGATGTACATATAATATTATGGAACATTCCTGTTATCACTTAAATTATAGAAGTTATAAACAGTTATTTGCTTCACCAGCCTCTCTTTTTTGTCTCTCTTATGCAGTTACAGTAAGTAATGTTCGTTCCCAAAACTGTTAAATAACAGCACATTTTTCATCTATTTATTACTATGTTTAGATTATGTGGAGCGTCTGCCATACAGGTTTCTCTGAATGAGCTGTTATTATAGAAAAGATAATGTACTAGAATGAACACATTAATAAACCTGTGATTTGCTGCTGCACTACTGTCATCAATCAACACCTTCTGACCAATCAGAACGCAGAATTTAACAGCACTGTGCAATAAAATGCAATAATAAGGTTCCTGAAAAAATCTTGGGAAAAAAATTGTCTAAAATAATGATCACTCACACAATAGTCCTAATTAGACATTATGGAAATGTTTGTGTTCCTAAACTCAAATTTTCATTAAATATTTCTGATCTAAAATGGTTAGTGAAAAGTTTTCTTTTCTGAACATAACATTGTATAGTTTTTGTAAGAACGCTTGATGCAGCATTAATAGTTTTAAGAATGTATTCTGCTTCAATGATTTGCTCTTTGAAAGCAGGACAGGAGTTTCATACTCTTTACTCCACCAATCTGTTTAGGCTCAACAGTCTATTTCCATGGAATCATGGCACACATCCTTATACGCCTATCAGAAGAACAATCATATACTTATAAGGAATGGTCAATAACTTCACACACACACCAATAACTAGGAGTGGTGGAGGTTATTGTATGATTACACCATAAAACTTTCCCAAACGTAGCAACACTTTATCACATATATCTAACAGTTCCTGTGAACAGACTGGACACGCTTTGAGTAGACTCATAGGTGTTAAAATCATACCTGCACTCAATTATTAACTCTCTTTGTTGAAAAGCTTACTGAGAAATTTACAAAGAAAAAAAAATGTAGAAAAATGGCTATATACAGTATATAGTTCAGGTCTTCTGCTATATTGCTGTGTGAATTAAAAAAAAAAAAATAAAATACAAAGCTCAAAAACTGTGAGTCAACCCAGTATATAACCCAGTATATAATACTTAAGACTTTATTTACACTTGGTGACTTGTTGACACCAATGAGAATTCACTACTATTGTGTAGTATGTGGGTAACTCACTGTAACGGTCTGTCCCGCTTTGAGGGTGAATTTAGGCGGGAACTTGTAGATGATGGGAGTACCGGAGCCCACCTGTCTCTTCACCTGCCAGTGGCCCAGAGACTGGTCCTGAGAAGAGGGAGGCAACAAACCTCAACTACTCACAGAACAGATAATAGTGAGTGTACTATCTGAGTGATGATATAGTAATAGGAAAGTATACTATGGCAATGAAAAGCTTAATAAGCTGGTACCAAGTGTGGCAGATCCCCTGTAATATGCTTTATTACATTTGTAACAAACCAGGTGAAAAGTGAAGAATATGCCATGTCTACATTATGATAATCTAAAAGTACATTTCAAATATGCTCGTATTTATGAGATAATAATTAATGGCTTCTCTGCTCAAAAATAACCCATTTAAATGCCTTAGAAATCTTACAGGCTTATAACATGATAAAATGTTTAAACGGTTGTACGAGTGTCACACCCTGAATTTTTAACAGGATTCTAATTACAGATTATAGCCTTATTTTAAATGTATATTGATTTGGAAGTGTGATTGTATTCTAACATCATCACATCCCATTCCTATGGCCATTACCCAGCAGACTGTTGTGATGTCATTGTCCTCTTACCTGGTCAGATTTGTTGCTGAGACGAACATATTTGCCCTCCAGGTCCACCTCATCCACAGTGACCCGGCCACTGGCTGAGGCCTGTTGGGAAATGCGAGTGCGTGTCACTGTCCCGCCCGTCACGCTGGAAGCCTCGCTGTCGGTGTCATTGAGGCGCCGTTTCTTAGCGCTGCCAGATGAAGTGCGGGTGCTGCTGCTCTGAGCCAAGCGGGTCTGAGTGTGTGTGCCAGAGCCTGAAGAACGAGTGACTGATATCACACGACCAGGAGGGGGACTGGGAGAGAGACGCAGCCTAGAGAGAGAGAGAGTGTGATGAGTAAAAGATTACCTGACCCACCACTTACACGTTGTAAAAACTGAGCTGAGCCGCAGGACATGGGCTCAACATGAGCATGTCCATCACATCCATCATTGGTTTCTTACCTCTCCTCTTCTCCTTCCAGCAGTTTCCGGTAAGCACTGATCTCCATGTCCAGGGCCAGCTTGATGTCCAGCAGCTCCTGGTATTCATCCAGCTGCTGCTGCATGCGGTGGCGCATGTCCGCCATTTCCTTCTCCTTCTCCTCCAGCCGCCGGCGCGTGAGATCTCTCTCGCGAGACAGAGCCTCCTCCAGCTCACGCACCTTAGCCTCCCGTGCAGCCAGCTAACACATACAACAAATACTTGTAGGTAGAAATCATATACAATTAAGACCATATCATACAATTAGCATGATATCATGTTGGAAGTTACATCATTTTTATATTCATTACAACTACCAAACATGTGGGAGGAACAGAATTCAACAGAAGCAGTAACTTCAGCATTTACAACTGCATCACAGTTTATGCCTGCATAGTGACAAGGTGAGATCTCAGTGCCCTCTCCCCTAAACATGTTGGTTTAAAAAATGACTGAATGACCTTTTAGGATTAATAGTTGACCTGTAAAGAAAGAGTTGTTTGGGCTTTTACCCTCCATTTGGTGGTGCCATTGAGCTACAGAGAGTGGTCAAGTACTCTGGACCATGACTGACTTAATAAGGAGAAATCAGAATAAAACGCTTACTACTCACGTTAGTGAGTACATTCATTACTATAGAAAGTTCAGAATATGAAGGGAAAAAAAAAAGAAATATACACACAGATGAATATAGTGTGAACGTATGTGAATGTAAATCATGTGGGAAATCCTAAGCATACTGTAGTGGGTACAAAGAGCTTACACAATCAGATAAGACAACTCCAGCAGAAAGATAATAAGAACGTGAAAGCCATGAAGGTCAGAGAGAATATGACAGGGCACAGGTGTGAAGTATTTTTTAATTGCTCCTGAAAGTCATACACTTATTGACAGACTCAACAAACAAAGTAGTGTAAAAAATTTCAGCAAAACAAAAAACTTGCACTCCAAAATTGAATAAAAGCCAAAATAGCTGATTTAATCCTCATTTGATTTGACCTTTTTTTGGTTAATGCATCAGCATATTTATAAGTATTAGTATTTATTTTGATGTTGTACTATACTTGCACTATAAGATCATCTCATTGAGTATGCTATGGATTGCAGTACCATGTTATTGGTAAATCGGACAAATTTTTTCCTGGTGAACGATCATAGAGTGTTTGTCATCAATCATGCTAAACACTCAGGTGATGATGCCTTTGCCCTCAAGATTATGGTTTGTGGATTTTTTTTTTTTTGATACACTGAAGACAGGCTATTTAACCACAAACATTTTGTATTTTGTATTGTATTTTGTATACAATTCTGTTTTTGTATTTTGTAAATATATTCAGTTAAATTCAGCTGTTTGCAGTGCTTAGCCAATTTGGATTTTATTCTATTTTGAAGTGTGAGTTTTTCATAAATCTAAAGGCCCATTAAATAGCATTTGGATGAACAAATAGAGGTTTGGAATAATTCCGTTCATATAATGTACTACACTGGAACAGCCATATCTATTAAGGGAAAATGAACTCCAAAGCTCCTTCACCTTTTTTATTGTTAATCTGTAGTTACTGCTCACCTGTTTCTGGAGCTGGGACAGCTGAGCAGACATGCTCTCCAGCCTCACACGCGTCTGCTGCAGCTCCTCATGAGCTGCTCCAACCAGGTGACTGTTTCTATCCGCAGACTGACGCGCATTCTCCAGCTAGGGGAAGAAAACAATTTTTATCAAGTTCATGGCATAGACTTCAGCCTGTGTCTGCATTTAACACAACTGAAGAAAAAATATGCTGAATAAGTATAGCATGGCTCAAAATGTAATAATTACCACAGCCAGGTTATGCTACCTTGGCATTGTATGTTTTCTCAATCTCCTCCTTGTAGATGCGAAGCTGCTCTTCATGCTGGCCGCGGAGTTCAACCAGAGCCTCAGCCAGCTTGCTCTCGAACTCCTGCTGTCTGCCGCTGTCAATTTCCACCATACGCGACTCATGCCTACGCTTTGACTCACGCAGCTCCTGCAACACCAAAGACCTCATATTAGGAAAAATAAGAGTGCACAACCCACTAAGGTATTATTCTTATTATTCTGTACATGAATCGTGATTGGGTGCTCTCTGTATGTTCACCTATGAAATACGTTTTCTCACACTTAGTAAAGCCCAGCCGAGCAGTTCTTTAGGAGTATTAATGATTATACAGCACTGACCTCGGCATAGATGTTCTTCTGGAACTCCAGCTCCTCCTTCAGAGTCTGGATGCGGTTCTCAGCATCCACCCTCCTCAGCATCTCATCCTGCAGCTGCTTCTTAGCATCATTCAGACTGCCTTCCAACTACAAAGATGCACCAAAGATGTTTTGAAACTTTGATGGTTTTAAGGGAAATGGGAATATGACCATGAGGAAAAAATATAGGCATAGACATCAATTTGATGTATGCTATTAATCCAAGCCTGTGCGATTACATCATTTAGTAAAATGCACTTAAAGACCTTCTTAGGTTATCTCAAGGAGAATTATATTTACTCAACTATAGACCACATCACGTTTATGAACTGATGCAACTGGACTCCACAAAATGACTCCTCAGAAATAGATGTCAGGTATTTTATAAGTAAAATAGCATGTAGTATTTCTACCTTAGCCAACTGAGCCTTCAGATCCCTGACTTCACTCTCTAGAGACCTCTTCTCTCCTAGGGCTGTGGTGAGAGAAGCATCCTTGGAGTTGAGGAGAGCTTCCAAATCCTTTAGCCTGGCCAGAGCTGACTCCAGATCAGCCTCTTTCTTACTGTTCCTACAGACACACATGAGCAAGACAAGACAAAGAGTTAAGATATTAGCATTAGAACATAAAAATGCCTTAAATAATGCAATTCGTTTACTGCAATATCACTTGGATTTTTCAACTGTGTGTAAAATAAAGTAAAGTGTAAACTACTATGTTATTTCAGTTGAGTATTGTTATATATTTTGTTAGATTTATATATATATATATATATATATATTTTGTGATGTGATTTCGGACGGTTAATTTGGGCAGTGAGCTTAATAATATAGAGAGAATAATATTATTTCAACAGCCAACTAAAACTCTACACCATATGGCCTTTTCAAGGCTTTTCATTTAACATTGTATAAACAGCAACACAACATAAATGCAACCCATAACTGAGGCAAACCATCTTAGTAAACAGACCAATAAAAGAATGGCTGACTGGAGGAGGGCAGTTTAATGCCAGCGTGGGATTGAATTAGGAAAAGAACCAGAGCCAGTGTGATGCTGGGATAAAACGCTACAGCCCCCGAAGTATTAGGCCCCAGTGTCACTAATGATAACCAGCTGAACTGAAATAATTTCCAGAACACCAACCTGCATCTCCCTGCCTTTTAATCCTCTCTGTCTACTCAGTTAGAGTACAAAGATACACAAATGTTTGCATAGAAATGTAAATGAACACAATAATCTTGCTAACAACATACAAATATGTGACTATGGTTCATCCATCATGTTCAATACTAGATTCAAAAAGCAGTATATTAGTTACACAAGTAAACAATTGCTTTTAACTTAATAAGTTGTAAAACCCCATTCAGTCACACCCCCTTCCTTCGCATCATACCACCCGACTCTGTAAGTCCTATACTCTCAGACAACACACTTTTAACCAGAAGCGTTACACTAAAGAAGCCTTCAGAATCAACTCAATGCACAGAATCTATAGTTCTATCTATAGCTCTCTTCGAATACTCTACATATCTACATGGCAAGGTAGGGTAGGTGCTGGGTGACTTCCTGGTCACAAATAAAAGCCTTAAAGCTCTTCTATTTGTCATCAGGAAATCACCCAACACTTTCCCGACCACCGCTGAGTCACAGCTACACTGCATTCGCCCCAGGACAGCCATTCCACACCTCCACACCTATAGAGGCATAGATATCAGCTCAGTGTAGCTGCCTGGTCCATGAATATGGATAGATTTTTTTTTTCCATGTAACCTGAGCACAAAAATAGATCAAATAAAATAAAAACGTGATTTTATGGCTATGTGGAGTTTGGTTGCCGACAGTGTATTGTGGATATTCTGGCAAATATTTTGAACAAGTGCCATTAGGAAACTGGACTGTATTTGGAAGCACGCGATGCAGGCTGAAAGTTTCTTTTGGCGGTCTAAAAAAAATATTTGCATCCAGATGCAGTAAAAAGAGTACAGCTGAGTCACCAGACCACAATGTTTTGTTCCCCTGCTGACAGATTTAATTTTTGTTCTCATTATACCAGGCTGAGTGTTATTGAAACAGTAACACTATAATGAAAGATTTCACCAATGGCAACATATGTGATGATAAAGAGCAGCTCTGTGAAGTTAAGGAGTTGCAGTTGTTGCTAGGCCAGAGGTTGAGGGAGGATATGTTCACTCTTTTTTATGTTTGACAATGTTACTCAGTGCCTTTTAGAAAATATCTTGCTATGTGCAAGCTTCAGGTTTAAAGGTTTAGTTTCTTAGAACTGAAATTCAGCCACTAGGCTGTTTCAAATTTGCACAGAAAATCTTCAAACAAAAGTATAAACCTCCCAATTACATGCGTAACGTCATTTCATCATTAGTTCTTGCATAATGTTAATACATGTGAATAGAGGTTAAGCTGAATAAACTATATGGGATTTGAGCATCAATATTTCCTGTGTATCTTTAGCACAAATGTGTTAATTATAGAAACAAATTTTGTGAGACACTCAGAGAGCTGAAAGAGTGAATAGATGAATTAAATATCTTAAACACAGTCCTCTTAGTGACCAACATATGATTTTAGTCATAATATTAATCAATTGCTTGTGTCCAGTCTATATTTCAGCTTTATTTTTTAAACAATATATAAATAGTGCATCAATTTATTATTCTTATGCCAATATATATCTGCTAAGTTCTCATACCACATATCTTAAAAAAAAAATCATCACTGCAACAATATAATCCTTATTTTGGTCAGTTTAGTTTTAACATGCTCCTATTGTCTCAAAAAAGCTGCTCATAAAGCCATTTCCTAATTCCAGAGTGGAATATCCTAAACGCCCTGCTGCTGTATAAATATCCCTCTCTCCCTCTCTGTGCTTTTGCTACTGTTAAATGAGGGCCCCAGCAGGACACACTAGGTCCAAGTAGGGCTTGGAGTTTATATTACACACACTATCACCATCTCGGGATCATTCCTAAAATATGTCAACAAAAGACTAAACAGAGGCTGTATATGGAAGGAGGTAATACATCATCTGTGTGAGAAATGGACAGAAGTGGAGACAGAATGTGGAACAGCAAACAAAACTCACTTTTGAATAAAAAAAAAAGAAAAAGATCAGAATGAGATTGGGCTGGGTGAAAAAGCAGAAGCGAAAAAGCAGAAGGAAATCATCATACAATATTAAGTGGGTATTTAACGTGGTCTCAGGTACTATCAAGCCAATAGGCACAGAAAAGTAATTAATAGCTTGTATATAAAAGAAAACTTTGAGGGAAGAACATTCTGTTTCCATTTATTATCCCAAAGGAAACATCACAGGGCATAATGAAACCAAACAGGGAAGCAAAAAGAAAGTCTCTGGGAGAGAGAGAGAGAGAGAGAGAGAGAGAGCAAGAGAGAGAGCGTGTGTATGTGTGTGGGAGACAGGAATCCCAGTGGCATTACTATCTTTATTCAATTCTATGATTAAATGGCACTCCCAGTAAAAGCATTCCTGAAGCTTTCCTGTTGGGCGATCATGCCAGCAGGGACTCGGTTGACCACTGAGGGTGGAAATCCTGACTGTGGTGTCTTTAAGGACACTGGAAATGGGCTTTCCTCAGCCACTACTGCTGCTAAGGATTAAAATAGTCTTTAACCAACTGCTGCCAAAGCACTGCGAGCACATACACACTTCCCACAATACCTCAAAACATTAGCTATTCATTAGACACTCTCAGAAAAAAGGTTCAAGGGTTTGTTCCTCAGGAGGTACCCCTATCATAAAGGGTTCCAAGTAGAACCCCATTAGGAGCCAAAGAACCTAAGTATCTAAAAATCCCCTGAGAAGCGAGTTAGAATAATTCCAGCTAATCCAGATAAAAATCAGGCAGTGGCCTAGACAAGTCATATTATGACAAATACTAACCCTTTATAAAAAACAGTGGAATTCCCAGTTAAAGGCCCACACTCACACACGCACGCATGCGCACACACTCATACACACACTACACAGACACACTACACACAGATGCACACTACACCTACACAGTTACAGGCCTCCACACATTTAGAAACACAAACACACAGACACACTTAGCAGTTAGACACACCTGTACATGCATGCAACATCCCATTTATGCTCACATTCTCTGCATTCTGGTCATGCATTCTTTCTCTCAACCAGCATTTCATGCACAAACTGCACTTCTGCTCCTGTCAAAGTTCACACTAAGTAACACACATAAAAGTTGACACACGTCTGCACAAGGATCACTGCTGAAGCAGTGTAGCAGAAACAGCATGCTCAGGACTTTTGTTTGTTAAATCTCCCAAATATTCCCAAACATTTGGAGAGCAGGTATGATGTTTGATGAAAGCATTTTTCATTACTTCAATATTTCGCACATCTGTATTAACACTATAGTTAAACCAAACAGAACTAATGTAGTACAATTATCCTTTCTTCAGTGTTGGGTGGTGCCATGTGTGAGTCACTCCATAAACAGTCCAGTCTCAATCAAGGGGCCTGCTTGTTCCTAGCGGATCTAAACACTTCCCTTCTAACCAAAAGACATGTCTGAGTCATACTTACCAAGAGAAATCTCTTTGAAAAGAGAGAGGAATATGGTCTTTGGAATATTGTTGAAAAAGTAAGAGGTCTGCATATAAACAGTCTGGAAATAGCAGCTGCCCAAGCCAAAAGCATGACCTTTACTATATACACCAGGAAGAAGGAACTGAGAAGTTGCCAAATTTTGGATAAAGCTGGAAAGTATATCAAACAAAAGTTCCATACTATGGAAAAAGAAAAAGGAAAAAAAAAAAGGAAAAAAAAAAAGGATCTCCATGGATCTACTCTGAGATATTGGTTAAAATAGTTAGGAAGTCTTTGCAATAAGATACTAGAGACATATTGTGTTCTTCCAGTAAATTGCACAATTACTTTAGAGAAAACCGTTTGTCTGAGGAATGCTTGCTGGCAGAGACAACCTTTACTCCTGAAATAGGGGTGAAACTGAACATTTGGCTACACATCGCTGACTGTTTAGCCCTATGCCAGAGATTGACTTGATAATGCACATCTTTGATGAACACTGAGGAATGTGCAGTCTTAATATGCTTTTGGAAAGTATGAAAATATTGGAAGCTAAGAAGTAAACAATTAGCACATCACTTCTTCGGTCATATGAAAAAATGAAAAAAAAAAAAGTTTGAGAGGTTAGTGTAGAGAGATCTACACTAACCTCAGACACACCCCTTAGATAGCAGTTAGATCTGAAACAAGTATAAAGACACTGAAGGAAAAAGAGTCATTATGGCATTAAACCATAATACAATAATTGATTCAGAGTGGTTAGCACATAACGTGTTTACAGTATACCGGTGTAGCTGTAAGGGTGTGTACTGTATGCAGAACTGAGTCTCAGCACCAAAACTGCACACATTCTTCCCTATTGCACTGACAATGCCTTTGGCAGAGTTGGCCAAACTGTCTTTGCATAATTTAACTAGCGTGTCCACACAGGCTAAAAAATATGGAGTGCGAGAGCATTTATACTGATTGGTTACGGATTATCATTAAAGCACGAGCATATATAAAGTTCATGTGAACTGTTACAATGTGCTCCAGTGGTAATGTGTAGATGTTTAGAGTAAATGCTAACAGCAGAAGTAGCCAGCGTGGCACTTTAGTAGTGGCATGCTGCTCCAGAAAAGGGTGACTCACTCTCTCCTTCACTCCAACTATAGCAAGACTATTTCATATGGAGTATACTCTATCATTTCATAATGAATCATTGGCTTTCTATACAAACCCAAAATGCTTTATGACAGGCTTTTCAAAAGAATAAACACAAGCAGATTCTGCAGCAGCTCAGTTCCTTTCAACAAAGAGCTTGTCTCCATACAGCTGCCTCTAGTTTAGAGTGGGATGGAGGCTGTCTCTGTGTGTGTGTGTGTGTGTGTGTCTGTTTGTTTAGAATTGGAGAAGAGTGAACCTCCTCTCACTACAAGCCTCGTGGCATGGCCACGTGAGAATCCATTACACTCTCTCTAACTTTTCTCTGGACCTTTTTACAATCCCCACTGCAGCTCACCTGAGACCACAAGGTGCATTAAACAGGAAGTGTCTTATTCATAAAGAACTCAATACTTCTGATTTCAAATGTTTGTCCCAGTGACAATTAGAATTTTGGTAGAAGCAGTAAAATGTAAGGTAAAATAATGCATTTTATGTATAACAAAAGCAAACATAACGTCTTCAATACAATTCTCAACATGCATCTTTCCATAAGAAACTGCAAGAAAAGTGGAAACAGATTGGGTTTTATTTTTTTGAGCAAGAAAGCGAATGGAAGTTATACAACTGACTGAGTGAGTCATTCGACAGTTCCCCTAATTTCAACCACAATTAAATGGGAACCATTCTTTATAAGTGTGTGTGTGTGTGTATGTATGTAAGTAACTGCGTGTGAGTGAGTGTACATTTGCCCAAAATCTTTTCCTGATTTATACTGAGTGACTGACTCATAGCTACTTGGCAAGCTATAGTTTAAATAAGCCCAAAAGCCATGGAAACTCTGATCCACTCTACTCCACACACATACACACACACAGCCCTGAAGTCTGCACAAACTTTCCAGTATGGACCGGGAAGTAAGACCAGCACTATGGACAGCTAGAATCACTCATTATCCGACTTCTACCACACAAAATGTCTTTGTATGCCTCTGAAATCATCCAGTCATTCAGTACAACCGTTCCCCATCTGGTTTCTATTGCCATTTCATGAAAGAAATTGACTTTAGCTTTACTAGACTGAGCACAGTGTGGACCTCAGTGGAGCCTAAAGAACCAACGATCAGCAAAAACAAATGAACTTGAATTGTTCTACAGGAAGGTTTTGTAAGGAAGCATAACCACACAACCCGTCTGAGCATATAAGATTGACTATGAGAGGCCCTGTCTCACCTTGCATAATCTGAGAACATTATGACAGGTGAGCTCAGGTGAGATCATGATAATGTTGTTGGACCGGCAACTGGCCCAGGGGTGCAACCACATACCCAGAACAGAAAAGACAAACATAAAGAAAGAACTGAAAATAGAGATGACCTTATTCAAATCCATTCCTATACTCATAATCAGATACACCTAGCCTCCAGCCTGTTCTCACCACATGCCTCATGTGATCAAGCTGCTTTTGAGTTATAAGAGTTTGGAAAGCATGTGAAGTGAACGGCGAGTGAGCTACAGTCATCGTTCTGTCCTTTTTTGGCCATGGTGTCCTGAGCTAAGCATCACAGAGCCATGATCAAAGCTGCACTCTCTGGAATGTGTCATTGTAAGAGCCTATAAACAAATATGTGTTCCAATTGTATTCAGATAAATAATAACAAAACGGATGATGTCCAAATTTGATTACAAATATGATATTTTATACAAGTTAATGCTATACACAGTATGTTTACAGTATGAGAAACAGGGACAGCATTATTCAGCAAAATTTGTGACTATCCAGGAAACAGGAAAATGTGATAAGTGTTATTCTACATGCGTGTTCCCACTGATATGCGAAGTGCTGGAAACTGGGAGAGCTTCTATTTCATTTCAACGTTCAAAAATACACCTTAAAATTATAATTAAGGTTTACAGACCCTTTCAGAGTCATAAAGACGAAATACCACTATAGACACATGGAATCAGATGACGAAATGAAGACAGTTTGATGTACAGATGCACTGAACCAACATAATGCATATATCTATTTTAAACTTGTTAAATTTTCCCTCCAGACCAAAAAAAACAAAAGCCTTGTTTAAGGAGCAAGTTTCAATGGCCTAAGGTATCACATACGTTGGCAAATAAAAGCAGTGCAACTGCCAGGAACTGAAGTACCTGTCTGTTCATGTAGCTGAATGGATCCAGTTTAACTGTGAGCTACCATACACTGTGCCAACATCCTCTATGGGGCAAAAAGGTGTGTGAGCCCATGCCAAGCACCCCAGCCACACCCAAACCCACACTTACACACACACCAACCTCTTAGAAAATGATGATGAGGGTGTGAACGTTTGATATCTGTCTGAGTCAGCATTTATTATGCTGAATTATAAATGAAACTATAAACTCTCATTGTGTTCTCCTAAACACATTGTAAAAGTTTAAGCTTTTGTCTGCAGAAGAAGAAGCATAACTAGAACTGCTTGGCATATGGTGGCCATATTGTTTACAAATCTCAACATTTTTGATCACTATTGGAGTTTAGTCTTTGCTGATTAGTTTGACACTAATTTTGTGAAGAGAGGTCAAAAATAGGTTTCATATATTATACAAATTAGCTCAATATTTAAGTGGGTAGAGCTAGGGTTCATGCCATATGGGCCAAAATGTAAAACAACGTGCTTTAGCGCCGCCATTCGGCTGATCGGGCTTGTCTCTGTTTACTGAGTAGTGGGAGGGAGTACTGTCTACTGACCCAGTTTCATGTCTGTATCACCTACAGTTTGGTCTGCATGTTCAGCTGTAGCCTAGATATTTTATTTTTAAATCAGTGCAGTTTTAGGGTAAAGTATATCACTGCATAGCTATGCAAATGTATCTAAACATATCCACCATAACCAAGTAACAGAAGTAGCCCAAAGAAAATTCATTTATAAGGAGATATTTTTGCTATTTAAAAGCAAATATTGGATTTCACATCCACTGAACACCCACTGAAAATTGTTTCTGCTAGCTAATTAAGTAATGCTATTATTTGTTTACTGGCAGCTAGGTAATACTTATAGTCTTATAGTCAGCCAGTGCCGATTTTAACCAATGCTCACATCTGCCATCTGCCATCCTTTCACTTTTCTACCATGTGGTTAGCAATGGTTTGTACACATCAGGAAACAAAGGAGCCTATTCTGATCACCACAGGTTAAGACTGACTACACACTCATCATCAGCACCTGTCGCTCTCTCCACACATATGCACACACACTCAACCATAGCATAAGGCCCACTGTTTGCTAATGATGAGGGAAGGCAAATGCTCATGTCCGGGGTGGGGTGGATGGTGTAACAGTGGCCACACAGAGACGTGTCATTCATCTATTTCAGGCCATGTGTTCAAGTCGTGCCATTTCACGAGGCCAGAGCTCCAGAGACAGTGTAAATTGATCTCAGTGAGGGGAGCTAAAAAAGACAGCGTGTCACCAGGGGGGGTTCCCACTGGTTTACCAAGCACGATGAATCAGACTGATTATTAATTCTCAAAGTAAACTGACTTCTAGAATCTCCTAAAACCCCTAAAACAAAAAAGTAAAAACATCATAATATGAGTCATTTCTAAATGTCTACACTACAACAATGACTAACCTTTTCAGTCATTATGCAAATAATATTATGCAATTATGAAAATAATATAATCTATGTACAAATTTTATTTAAAGAATAGAAAAACATTGCATAAGTGGGAGGCACAGTACCACAAAGTTGATTTTCCTATAACAGCATATCCTGACGTATTTTATTTGTCTTAAATTGCCACAACGATTTGCCAACAATTAAATTTTTTTAATTATTAATGAACAACACTTTAATTTTACTGTTTATAGCTACATTTAATGTTACTAAATGTCAGCAAGACACTTACTACTTACATTATAGCAGCTATAAACAGTCATACCAAGTTAATATATGGAATTAAATTTGCGTCAAAAGAAGAAAAAGCACGGCTTGTCATGTTACTAAAGTCCTGAAGTCCTGAAGACTTTCACATGGAGGAAAATTTACTGACTGTTACAAACCACTGACACCCCAGGCTCCTTCTATAAATGTTAAAAAAAAAAAAAAAAAATTGTCTGACTACTTATAGAAACTTAAACATATAAAAATTATAATTTTTTCTTTAAATAACAGCCTGCTTGATTCCCTGTGGATTATTTTATTGAAAATAATTTTTTTTCCCTAATTTACTTAATTTTTTTTTTCTAAATTAAATGTTAAAATCAACACCTTCTGTCCAATCAGTTTCAAGACTTCAACAGTACATAAATATAGTGAATGTAAAAAATTAAATAAAACACTGTGTGCTTCATAATGCTCTAAAATAGTATAACTACTAAAATGGTGGTTAATGTCAGTCATACCATATCTGTTAAAGTTTTACAGGCCAAAAAGTGCATCAAAGTGTATATTTAACACACAGCATTTAAGGACACTTCAAATCATATATATTTATACAGGATCGTTTTATAGTTGTTGCACAACAAAAACTTGAAAACAAGAACAAAATCCTGGAAAAATATTTATTTATTATTTGAAGTGTCAACAATTAGAACATCGTGTATTAAATATTGTGCTGCATTGCATAATTAATTAATTATCAACACACCCTTACTGACATACTTTTTAGAAAATCCACAAAACAGTCCCCTTCCTCATTTAGGTGAGAGGTATAGGGTATTGAGAGCTCTTTCTGAGACTGTCGGTCTCCCTCAGAACCACAAAAAGCCTGATGAGTCACAGCTCATTCCAGTCAGCGCCAACTCACACACCCGTGGTATGGCTGCGCCATTGCCACGGCAACCAAACACTCCCAAACAGCGGCAGCTACTGAGGCAATGTAAGAGAGAAGGTGAAGGAGCCGAGTGTAAATCAGCATCACGGGATAACTGAGTGAGAAATGCTTACCGGAACACGCGTCACAGTTACCATGGGCAACAAATGGATTGTGTCCGCTTGTGATCATATCTGAGCACAAAGACTAAACTTATCAGAGGAAAATAGCACTTCTGTATAATCAGGAGATAAGCCCAGAGCCCTGGCCATGCAGAAAATTCTCTTTTGCTCAGTGAAACTATTTTCCTTGCACA
Organism: Pangasius sanitwongsei; assembly: GCA_037576675.1. Classification (NCBI taxonomy): domain Eukaryota; kingdom Metazoa; phylum Chordata; class Actinopteri; order Siluriformes; family Pangasiidae; genus Pangasius; species Pangasius sanitwongsei. Next base: position 18,548,824 of record CM075003.1, read on the forward strand.
GAACTGAGTCTATATACATTTATTATTTAAGTAGGATTCTATGTATATACTCTGCCCTTCCAGTTCTGGGCCACACCCAGTTTACACATCAACCTAATATACATAGTAAAATCTGACTTCAATGACAGCAAGACAAACTCTGATAGTGCAAGGCTGGCAGTCGATGAATGAGTCGTTATACAGATACTAGTGTTGCCCTGATCTAATCTAGTTGCCATGACAGTTAATGCACCATGTTGTTATTGCCACTTTTTTTTTTTGAAGCAGTCAGCATTTTCATATTTACACAGCAAGTAAATATATCAGAACTTAGATATTCCTAAGGCAAAAGAGATGAAAGAGTATGCAAATCACACTGCAAATACTCCAGATCCTCTCCTTGATCCTGATAGACCAGTCACATGCTGGGATCACCAAACCCTACACTAGCTTCACTAGGCTCAGCATGGATACAAAAAAAGAAGGAAAAAAAGAGAAACTAAACTGTGTTAATTAATCATTATTACAGTCCTGGACTTTATAACTTACTGTTATCAAAGAAGGTCGAATAAAAGGAGTACTGCAATGGTAATATGCAGCAGCGATTTTTCTCCATTGTTCAGCCCCAGAACAATGTGCTTGGATTCCTTCCTGATTAACACAATTTAATGCAAATAAAACAGCGGTTAAAGATTAACAGTGTTAACAGCTACCTGCTCAGCCGAATGCTTAAGTTGGTTCAATTATTTAACACAGTAGTCAAATCAAAGAGAACTAACAAGCTCAGGGAACCATGACAGGGTGTGGCAGGACAGTGCATGCACATTCGTTATTCCCACACCCCCAGAGGTAGCTAGGCGACATACCTGAGCTTACAACCCTGCCATTGGAATGTGCTGAAATGTGTGTTAGGAAATGTCTCAGAGCTCTGCAGGGTGTGTAGCTCCTGCATGTAAAGTAGCAATGTGCAGATCACCCCTTGGGGATTAATCAAGTATATCTTTACCTATGCAACACTCCTATAACAACTTACATGGTGAAATATAGCAATCATGTGGGTGTGAAACATGAGCGGTGGAAAATCCCTGATCGACACTGAAGTGTATAAGTCAGTATTAAGAGAGGTAAATTCCTGGAGGCACTGTGTCTGTGTACAGAATTCCTAATTTGGGAATTCCTTTTATATTTCTGTGTTTGAAAGGAGACTACAGGAGACTAGTCTGTTTGCTCATAATTTTAGATACATCACAATAACGAAGGAAGGAATAATGGATGCAAAGAACACACAGACTTCAAAAGCCAGGGGAATATTAAATCAAGTAGACACGCAAATCTCTGAGATCAATGCTAAACAAACTTCTGAAATAAATGAGGATCAAAGTTGGAAGATGGCTCATGATCAGGCTGCTATAGAGATTTTTGAGTTTATAGTAAGATAAATGATAGATAATAGGAATCTAATCTAGCTGGTTTAGATTTAGATCTAACCAAGCATTAGGAACTCTAGAAGCCTCTGCCTGCCTGCAGACTTTACAGATGAAGGGTAGCTGTTAAATGTTCTCATACCTGGCTTTGAGCTCCTTGTAGTCCTCGCGGATCTTGCTAAGCTCTAGCTGCAACCTGGCTCTCTCCTTGGCCACTGAGTCGAGAGTTTTGCGAGCATCAGCCAGCTCACTCTCGTACGCTGCCTTCATGCCTCCCAGCTCCCGGCTGATCTCCGTCTCCGACTCCGTGATACGCAGTCGCAGGCCGGCATTCTCAACCTCCAGAGAGCGCACCTTATCGATGTACACGGCTAGACGGTCGTTCAGGTTGCTCAGGTCCTCTTTCTCCTGCAGCCGAGTAATACGCGTGGGCGAGAGCACGCTGGCTGCCCCACCACGGCTGGTTCGTTTCTGAGCCGGACTCTCCATCACTGGCCTTAAAGGGGATTACGAAGACTAGTGCAGTAAAGCTGTTTGGGGAAGAGAGGACATGGGATGAGGGAAGAGAAGAGTGAAGTGGGGTAAAACTGTGCTTTAGAACTGATGGGGAGGACATGTGCCACAACATTTTGTCCCTACTCAAACACAGTTGTGTAAAAGCCAAAATAAATAAATAAATAAATAAATAAATAAATAAATAAATAAATAAATAAATAAAATCAGAACTGCTTTCCCAGACTAGGAGTAATCAAGATTATGCTAAAAAGACTTGATGGTGAATCACCACTGCATTTCAATTTAGTCCTAGACTAGGCTTAATCCATGTTCAGTAAACTGGCCTATTGTGTTTCCGAGATTAATTCATGACCAAGATTCGAATGCATCAAATACTCCATATTCTCCACTACCTCCCTTCCCTGCTCATCGCTTCCACCCAGAGCCACACCCCTTTACAAAATCATTTCTATATATCTATATATAAGATGTGCCACACCAAAATTTGTAAATGACTTGTAAACAGTTACATTGAACAATCACGTTTATAAACTTCAAGAGCAAGTTTAAACAAATACCTGAGCAAACTTCAGGTCTGCACAAAAGGTTCCAGTTGGACTGATTGTAACAGCATAGCATTTAATAGAATATTAAGATTGAACTGTGACATTTTGTTCATTATAAAGCAAGGCAGACTGTGAGAACAACAAAGGCAGAATAGTTTCATTTTCTCCCCATTCTCTTTTACACATTACTCAAGCTGAGGCACACTGAGACATGTCCTTATAGCAATTAGACACTCCCCCACCACACCCACCAACCCAGAAAACTTTCATGCTACATGGGAAAGCACCATCAAAAGGGCAAAGAGCAAAATAAGTCAATCTTATAAACACTCCTTTAGTTTACCTCAAAAGAATTCCTATTTTAGACATAATAGGCTAGTTATATGTTTTTACCTGATAGAGGGAAGTGTTGAAGAGCAAAGCTCTTGTGGAGATCAGAGAGTTTGTGGAAGCTTGCTGTAGCTGCTACTTCTCTCTGTAGTGGAGGAGTTTCAAAGCGTCTGGTCTGCCTTGTTCACTCTGTCTCTGGCCTTGGCTCGCTGCCTTTCAACCCTTCCCTAGCAGGAAAGAGTGAGAAAGGGAAGGTGGGAGGGACTGGAAAAGTGAGGGCGGCACCACAGAAGGGAGCAGAGCCTTGCCGTTTTTTTCTCTATCTTTTTCTCTCTTCTTCCCCTCATTATTCCTCCCTCGGCCCATCTCTTCATGTCTCATTTTGTTCTGTTGGTTATTCTCTAGTATAGACTCTAAATCCTAGTGGGAAATTCAGTGCGTTAACAAAAGTGAAAGTCCTGTAAGTTGGAAAAATCCCTTTCAGTCCTTTACACAGGCAATTACTCTCCAGTCCACCTCAGACAAGCCCGGAGTATACCATTTAATCTCTGGTCATCCAAATATACAGACACAAATAAAGCTTCTTCCTTTTCCCCAAAATCCAAGTACATACTTAAAACCCCACTTGTTATATATCCTTCTAAATCATAAAGATTTACACACAAGACACAAACCATATGTTAAGAAATTCCCAGGCAGACCACTTGCGAACACAATATTTATTGCAGAGGGGTGGCTTCCTAAAAATGAACTGTCCAATCAGGTGTGTAAACAGAAGAAAACTGACAGAAGTCTGGGAGGGCACTTGGGTTGTGTACCAATATTTTTTAACTCTAACTTGCTCCTAACTAAAGTCATCTCCTCCTCTCCACTCCCCTTCATACACTAGGCTTTATACTGACTAGAGGGTGCAAACAAAGTGACAGTGATTTAGACAGCCTTAGAGCTTTTACTTCTCAATCAGCCAAAAAGTCTGTGCTCATGAAACAGACACTCATTTGTATCTCGAGGCTGGAGTCTTGATCTAAGGTCAGAGTTATCAATTCCTGTAATCAGAATTATATGAGGAATGAGCCAAGAAACTCAACTGCAGCAGAAGCTCTTCTACTGTGTTAATGAGCATGGCAGAGTTTGGTGATTTCTCTGCCATAAAAGACCAACTGGTGCTGCACTGAATGTATTATAGCAGGGAAAACCCCAGACTTTCTCTTTGATTCTCTAGGGAATACATATACTAGGAATAAACCTTTAACAAAAACTGAAAATACAAAAGGCAGCATGGTGGTGAAGTGGGTCCCCGATTTAATCCTGAGCTCGGATTACTGTCTCTTTGGAGATTTGCATGTTGTCCCCATGTCCATGCGAACCCATGTCTGGGTTCTCCGGTTTCCTCCCATCTGTCTCAATAGCTGGGCTGGCTACACTAAATTGCCACAAGTAAGTCCAGTTTCAGTTAGCATTCCTGTTCTTGGATGAAAAGAGTGGAACCTGATGTGGTCTTCTGCTGTTGTAGCGCATCCACCTCAAGGTTTAACAAGTTGTGCATTCCGAGATGCTTTTCTGCTCACCACCTTTGTAAAGACCGAATTTCAAATAAAAACATATAGAGGGAAGTGGGCAGTTGACGTTGTGGTTAGCCCTATATGGTGAGGAGTGGTGAATAATTCAGAGCCCCCTATGATTCTCATGTCATGCCTACCAGCAGCACACACACGTCTCTGTTCTATAGCAGGGCTGTTGTTCCTCCACCCTTGCTTGCGCCCACTGCATTCTTCACTACACAAGGCTGCGGGCTTTTTCCTGGTGAATCCTTGTCTGACCTACAGCAATCTGTGAATACCATTCTGAGATGACAAAATCACACTGAATAGTTCACCATCTGTTATGTAGACTTCAGGAAACTTCAATGGTGTCCAAGATTTATATTGTAATGAAATTCTGAGTTTACTTTTTCTTTCATCAACGTTAGTCCCGTCACACTTTGGTTAACAGTTTCCTATATTACCTATAATGCTGTTGCCTACTAGCTGATAAAGGTGCCTTGTTTAAATTCTATCTAACTAGAGCGATGCAGCAGCACTTTAATCCTTTAGTCTGTCCGGCTCTCTCACCTCATCATTTGTACACTCTGCTCAAACATATCAGCTTCCAAAGCTTCAGCTTTCATGATAATTCCGGCATCAGCACCATCATGCATGTCATCTTGTAGATTGCTAACTAGCCGAGCCACGTATGCGTCATAACTGCATCAGTATAGCCGCACTGCATTCTGGAACATTGAGTCCAATGTTTGATGTCTCCGCTACTTCTAGGTTGGATGTCTCATTAATATGACATTGAATAATACTAAAAGATAGATAAAACCAATAGATTTAGGGACCGTTTTAATCCAACTGTAGTAAGATTGTTAAACACACACTGATGTGGAACATCAATAACGATATTGGACATTACTGTCATTTTTGCTACTTGACTTTGCACAGGTCATTACTGGCACTGTCACTTCATTGTCTGGTAATTATCATTTGGGTTACTATTGTTATGTCTGAATATTTGGTTATTTTGTATATTGTTATGTTGTATATTTTGTCTTGCTTATAGTCTGTGGAGAAGCATTCAAGCAAGAATTTTATTGTACTTTATACATGGTACTTGTACATATGGCAATAAACGTTGTGAGCGTTGAGTGAGAACGTCGCTAGAAAATGACAAGTGAGAAAGAAGCTTTTGCACTTTTTTTTAGACGCTAACAGCAAAACCTGCCCAAAATGTTTGAGATAATTTTTTTCTTCTATTAAACATCATTGTATCTACTCTAGCAATGTCCCCCTGTGACGTCAGCATAGCAGACAATCACTAACTTCTAATGGGAATATCAAAAATATACCACCAACTAACAAATCTGCACCACTATGGTTAAGCGCTTAACGAATATTTCTAAATAAACCAATGAAATGTGTCTTAGGGTGGAGTTTTCTTTAACAAAAGGGTGGATACTGAAAACTACATGAAACCACATGCTTTCTGGATAATCAGTGTTTTTGGTCCACAATAACAAAGCAAAGATGCATCAGCAGGTAGATACAGGTCACTGAGTTCACCTGCCAAGAATCCCATGCATTTTAAATTCAGCTCTAATAAATGACAGTCTGGAGCTCCAGAGTTCAGCACAACTGCAGAGACATGCACATCTGACCACAGACTTCTTCAGTATAATTAACAGAAACAGTGAACATGAGAAAGAGCCTTTCTTGAGCTGCTTGAGTCATGCAGGGATTTCTGTGGAGGTGTCCAAGAACGCTGAAGATGTTCAAGTATATTTGCGCAAGGTTCCATTACACTGACGAACAGCTGAGTCATGGAGCGGGAATGAATGCTTTCCAAACCCTTCCACAGCTCAGGTTCATTATTACGAACCCAGATTAGGTCATATGAATTACACAGGAAAGCTTCTCAAAAGAAAATGGATTAACTCACGGGAATATCGTCCCTAAATGTGGTAAAGCTTGGGAGTGTGTAAGCTGCAGCATTCCTCCTCGCTCGCCTCACCGAGTGTGACAAAGCCTCTCCTCCGCCCTCTAGTGGACATTAAGAGCACTACATCAGAGAAGTGTGAACAGAGACACAATACGGATCAGAGAAGGTTTAGCAATCAATGTGTCATCTGTCATCACACACCACACATCTGTCATCAGTGTGTTTTACTCCTCAAGACATAGTATGTTATAGATTTCCACAGATTTCCCTTATTTCCTAAAATCCTCAAAACGTCACCTGTAGTCACTGATACCCAGACAGCATGATTATGTACGGCCCACTTTTGTTGAAAATAGGCTTGTTGGGTTCTAGAGGGGCATGGGCTCTCACAAGGAAACAGAATAAGAGACCCATTTGAGGCCATATGGGTCCTATATAGAACCAACTGAAACATTTTTATGGACCCACCTCATCCCATCACTAACCCGTACTGGACCTGCGTGGACATGTGCAGCACAATACTTTATATGCAACAGGCCAACACACACTCAAATAATAGTCTAATTAATAAAACATTACTTGTTGTCTGAGAGATTAATAATTTTACTCATTTGAATTCAACAACATAGTAACTTGGAATGGCTCATTTTGATCATTTATAGGGCTCCTTTTAATCTTTTTTAATGTTACTCCACTACCTTAGAAAGAGATGCTTCTTTTTGACTTTACTAAATTTTATAAAGCCATGCATTTCTGTAGATAAATGTCATTAGGTTTTCTTTTTTTATATTGAAGAAAAATTTGTGCAATTTTTTTTTTTGGGGAGGGAAAGAACAGAAAATTCTAAATACTGATTAACTTCTGCTGCATGTTAACTTCACCCAAATGATATACACATACATACATACATACATACATACATACATACATACATACTCTATATTACAAATATTGTTTTAATTTGGTAACTCAGGTGACTTTTTAACAGATTAATAATACACCAAAATATTTCTGCTTTTGCTCAAGTGAAGAATTTGTGTACTTCTATGTCATTATGGACAGAGCAACCACTGGATAACAAAGAGTGGTTAAGCTACAAATTAAACAAATTAAAAATGCAAATGGAAATTAAACATGTACAGAAACGGTCTCTACCACCCCATCATTGTGCCTTTGGTTTAATTTATAGCAGTATAATATAAACAATGACAGCAGCTGTGGTGTGCCCTTTCCTGAAATCTAAAGCCACTTTGTCAAACACTTCCTATTCATTCAGTGCTGAACACCTGGGAACAATAGAGCGGGGTTGTTTAAACATCCAAGCTGTTCTACTGGTAAATAAAGCTTATTATAATTACAGTCTGTACAAGCAAAATGCAGATGGATACACAATGTTTTATATACAGTGACAGGCATTAGTATTGCTGTCTACCAAGCCCATGTACAGAAAGTCTCCTCAATTCAATTATGGACAGACAAGTAACTGAACAAACAAATTGGTTAAGACATGGGCTTAATATTAGTTGTAAAGGACTAAGATTCAATGTTCTGCTGAACAAACTAAGGACTTCTAACATGATGTTCTTCTAAAATGTGTAGTTTAGCAGTAATTCATTCATTCAACTGGCTTCCAAAGTTTTTCATGTATGTACATGTTCTTTTCATGTACATGGAATGGATGAACGGGTGGATGGATGGATGGATTCATGGCAGGTGGCATTGTGGCCACTAAAGTATGCTGCTCCCACAATCTTTGGCATTGTAATCAAATTCAACTTGTTGCTCAGCCCATCTATCCTTAACTTCTGACAAATATCAATAGTCACAGTAATTGTCTAGAATGACGTTCGATAAAACAGTTTACAAGAGGGGTCATGGGAGTATGCTCATCCAGTTTTTGTGGATTTGGAGAAGGCCTATGATCCTGTGCATTGGCATTTGTTGTAGGAGGTACTGCAGGAGTACAGGGTATCTGGGTTGCCTCTTTGTGCGATCTGGACTTTGTATGAGTACAGGGAGAGATGTGTCTGCATTCTTGGCATTAAGTCAAAACCTCTAAAGGTGGGTGGCAGACACCACAGAGGGTGTGTCTTCAACTTTGTTTGTTGCTTTCATGGATAGGATATCAATACGTGGTCATGGCTGAAGAGGTGTCTAGTACAGGGGCTAGGGGTAACATGTTTATCATTTGTAGATGTTGTTCTCAATACAAAGTGGGCCTCTGATATGCACTATTAGTGAACGTTTCACTGCTGAATGTGAAATGGTTGGGATGAAAATCAGCACCTCCAAGGCCATGGTTCTTTCCTCAAAATGGGTGTGGGATGCTTCCTTCAGGTGAGGGGAGAGACTTTGCCCCTGGTTGAGCAGTTTGCTTGGAATATTATTCATGATTAATGGAAAACAAGACTGTTAGATTGACAAACAGTGTTACAGTCACCATATCGGTCTGTGCTGATGAAGCAGGGTTTAGTTTGCAGATAAAGCTCTCTGTTTAACATTCAAGCTACACCTCCATCTTCACCAATAGTCAAGTGTTGTCAGTAAAAATAAGGTTGAGACTACAGGTGGCAGAAATAAGATTTCTCTGGAGGGTTGCTGGGCTTACACTCCATGACAGTGTGAGAATCTCAGAAATTTGTTTGTTTGTTATGTTTTTCTACGTTGACAGTTATGGTATGGTTTGTGATTTAAATTCCAATTCACACATTGTAGGCATGTCTACTGTGATCCAACAGATAACCATGAGGCCAGGAAAATAAGTTCCAGGAAAATACTAAAAATCTCAGCTCCAGGTTAATATCTATAAACTTCAATGAAACCACACAATCAGCAGCTCACTGCAATACCACCAGTACCCCTACCCAACAGAGTACCCAGGTCTAGGAGCAAGTCAATCATGTGGCTTTCTGTGCAAATCTGGAAAGAGAGTTACAGGTCAAGGATATCCCTCCATTTTCTGCACCCCGTATCCTACACAGGGCCACCTGGAGCCTATCCCAGGAAACTTGGGGCACAGGACACCCTGGACAGGGTGCCAACCCAGTGCAAGGCACAATCTCACACACATTCATGCACTACAGACAATTCAGAAACACCAATCAGCCTACAACACATATCTTTGGACTGGGTGAGGAAACTAGAGTAAACCCCCAAAGCAAACACACACACACACACACACACACACAGGGCAGTGGTAGGATTTGAACCCCTAACCCAGAGGTGGAAGACAAATATGCTAACCACTAAGCCACCATGCTAAGGCTAAGGCTAAGGCTATCCTCTGATGGCTAAGGCAAACCACTGATGATGTTATGCAGAGTGCTTGAGCTTTGAAGGATGTGTCGAAAAGGGAGTGTATCTTCAGGCAAAGCTCTGTATCAGTGCTTGTGTTGTTTCCCTTTAATTATGTCATTGATGATGGCTTGAAGCATTGTTTAGGGATTGCTTTGAAAATGGGTCCAGTTTTGGTGGGCTGTTTTGAGCAGTCGATACTCTGACCACTTGTAAGCATATCCAATCTTAAAGCCACATTCTCTATCCATTTAAAGAAATACGCTCACAGTTCAGTTGAAGCACACCATTTTACAGACATGATTACATCAATGACCTATAAAAGCAACAAAATGTATGAGCAAATAAGGTCTTTATAAGCTCTATCACTTATTTAAAGTTTTTTAATATAGGGTCAATAATTCCTTTATTGATATGGCTTATATCAGCCGTTTATTTCTTAGTGGCTTTTACTGGTTAATGCTGTCATCTAAAAGCAGTTGCACGTGGTAAATAGGTGGTATATTTTTAAGCGCTAGTGGCCTCTAGTGGACACTGGAAAACATGAGACACAAACCATCAACACGTTTGGAAAGCTTCAAAAAGCTTCGTCTCGCCATCACTACGAACTGCAAACACCTGTTAGTGACACTGCAGTTTATTAGTGAAATTGCAGTGACAAAGTTCCACACAAATGGCTTCAAGATCAATATCCAGAAAGGTTATACCAAAACAGGCTCAGGCAGCCAAATACATAGGGGTAAACCAAACCCAGAGTCAAAAAAAGTACTAGGAAACTTGTGCAGTTTGGCAAGCCCTGCTCATACCGTGTGAGTGGTGTATTTATAGGCATGAGGGAATTCAATACAGCTGCTGCTTATCCACGAGCACAACAGGATTACTATGGTGCTAATTGTGACCTCTGGTGGACAGAGGAGGTATTGCAGTAAACTAGTGTAACAGAAACTAGGAACTACTTCTTTTTTTATTAATTTATAAATTTTAAAATAATATTTAATATATTAATATAATATTTATAATTGCAGTATAAGACAATACAAACACTGTGGATGATAAACAGTAAATAAATATAGAAAAGAATAAATGAGTAGATAATCTTTAACAATAAAGACAAAAAAAAAACAAAAACAATACACACACAACCACACACAAAAATACACAATCTAACAATACAATGACTAACCCAAGGGAAGTACAAGTAAAATTAAACAGGTGTTAAAGTAGATAAACCTCAAACAGGTTACGCACAAATGCCAAAACTGGAGCATATGTTCCAGGTTTTGGGAGCCTTCCTATTAGTGGAGGTAAACAAAGTATTAAAGTAACACTCTGATTCCTTTTTAAAAGAACCAAACCATGGTTTAATTTTACTACCCTACTACCCTGCATTTTTATTGTAATACTTGGCTAATTAAATAATTAAATTACATGCAAAGTATTCCTTGTTTAGCTCACCAGAATGAGAAGTAAAACCAAGTAAAACATTCATCCAATATAGTATAAAGTCATAGGAAATCAATTCCACAATTAAAAAAAGAAATGTGGAAGAGAGATGTTTTGGGGGTCGCTATGGGTTAGATTACATGCTGATCGCTACATGCTGTTAGCTTGGTTTGCACAATGCTTCAATAAATTTTTTTTTAAAATCTGTTTTTCCAAAATTTTCTTCCCACACCTCGCAATCTGCTGCAACAGTAATCATCAACACTTTCATCAATTTAACAAAACCTTTAACAATTTTATAGAAATTGCAATTGTTGGATATTAGCTCTGCTACAATATTTTTTTAAACCATGCATTTTGTATATAATTAATATATAGCCTATGAAAAAGGAATGGGAACACAATCAGTCCATCACAGTGCACCTATCATACACATTCACACACTCATTCACACCTAGGACCCTGGAGTTGTGAAACTACCCACTGAACCACCATGCCACTATATAAAATTTAATATATAATTACTTATATATAATTATATATAATTTGTAATTGTGACATGAAGTTTATAAAACTACTCACATATCATGTTTACCTAATCATGAATTATGTTTGATCAGCAGAGAGTGCCACGTAGCACAGAGTGCCAGCTGTGTAGAGTACACAACAGTGACCTGTGGGCTCAAAGATTTCCCAGATAATAGTAAATCATAACAATCAGGGAGGAGGGTCACAATATAGAAGCAGGTTCATCCAGAATTTACACTTAACAAAAAATGAGAACTTTACATTATTCTTTAAATTGCCTGCTGGGTAAATGGCCTTGTGGTGTCCATCATTCAAGGCTAAAGAAACAGACATAAAGAATTTACAGAGCTTTAGTAACTCAAGGGCAAAAAAACACAGAATATGTCCTTCCCATCATCCCACAAAGAAAGTATGCAGCAACATCACGCAGTTGCACAGACAAATACTGTGATATTGCCTGTAATAGATAGCATACACTAGGAGAACTACATTCTGTAGTAGGAATTATACTAAGATTGCTTGCAGAAAAAGAAAAAAAAGGTAAGCCCTAATACGTTGACATCATTTTTATTTAGAGTCACATTTCCTCGTTTTAACAAACTGTTATTTTACATTAGTGTAGCAGTTTCACTGTTCACTGTTTAGCTGATGGCATTAATGTATTCTTATTCCAAAATGTCATTCAAATACTTAAATGTACATGGCCCTTCCTGTGAGACAGGATACATCGATGTAGTGTATATGTTTTTAAATAATATGGCATACCTTTTGCCATTTATGACTAAGTAGGTTGTACTAATAAGGGTATATTAAGAGGGGTAACAACAACTGACTTATAGATTCTTATATAGATTGGTGCACTAGATCAATAGGGAAGCTTAAATGTCAGTAAAGTTTTCTCTAATTATCCCATGTCTTTGTCTAAACTGATTGGTTTATGTCCAACTGATGTAGTCAAATATATGGCACTACTGAGCTCTGTATTACAGTATTTATACATAAAATAATATTTACTTTCTAAATTATGTTTTTAATTAATCACATTAATGGTATAAAAGTAATGTTGTGGCTGGTTTGATTATCAGCACTCATGATCAGCATGAAAGTCTTTACACTAGTGCTTTATATTTTCAGGATTTTCCTCAGCGCATAATTCATTTGAATTGCTGATGATGTCCATAATTTGTTATCAAGCTTCCATTTGATCTTGTTACCATTGTAACCTAACATTTTTATTTCTTTCTGACTTTCTGAAAAGAATGGCATGTTGAATGCAATGCAAAGACATATCAGGTTGCTAAAACATTTCATAAAATTATCCATGAAATTCTCTGCAATACAGACCCAGCTCCCGACAGATGTAGCGCAGCATCACTGCTTCATTGAATACCTTCTTTGATCCTTTCTTTCTTATATGAGAGTGGTGTTCTTATCAACTCACTCTCACCTTGGCAGACTGATGGCTCTTTCAAACATTCATTCATTCATTTATTCATTATTTCATTCATTCATTCATCTTCAGTAACCACATTATCCTGGTCAGTGTCACGATCTCAGTAACACTAGGCATGAGGCAGGAACACACCCTGGATGAGACACCATAGGGGCCTTGGAACTGTGAGGAAGCAACACTACCTGCTCTGTCTGTCTTTTTTTTTTTTCACATTATAGAAATAATAATAATTTACAGGTCTTTATACAGTATATTAGGCTAGTTGAACATGTCATTTGTAAGCTGTTCTTTATTTCCCTATTCTTGAGCACTTGAAGGATTCTGAGTAATTAAAAAAAATATATGCCTGTCCTTCCTGCAGCACCGGCAGAAAAGCTATAGTATGGATCTAACATCATCAGATAAAACCATTAGAATATGGTTGTAAACTGATTATTGACTGTAAACTGAACAATTATATTGATTATACCAGTTGTAAAGTGATTATTGACTACAAACTAAACTAAATAACCTAAAACTTAAAAAACATACACTCACAAAAATGACAAACTACTGCAGATTTGTCTTCCTGTATTCTTTAATCATTCCACCTGCCTGGGTTTTAAATGTAGCTAGAAGTTAGATTCAGCAGCCATGCTCATGCCATCTTTACATGCTTGATAGTTATTGTAATTGTAATTATTATAATTAAATAAAATTGTAAATAGGACTAATTCATAAATTAATTAGTGTAATTGATTATAATTATTGTGGCATATCTATTGCACTCACGCTAATGTAGTTGCTTCTCATGCTGATTTCCCCTATTCTCTTACAAGAAAAAGCTCCTCTCTCTGGACACTTTTTAAAAAATTTATATGAAAACCTTTATATAAAAACTCTCTCAAGAGGTGTCCCGTCATATATTATAAAACCATATTACAATAAACAGTGTAAAAAATCAGTGTAATAGATTGTAAAAATATGATAACAAGTTATTACTTCTTTCAGAGTATTAAGGATACTAATCAGAGGATAATCATCACGAACCAGCCCCTTGCCTTTTAACCCAGCCATCATGACTAACAACACTAGTGTTCTGACCAAAGAGCCCACAGACTGCCATGAGGTTCAGATTCCCATTGAGATCTTCCTCATCATTGGTGTTGTGAGCCTGAGTGAAAACCTTCTGGTTGTGGTGGCAGTGATTCGCAATAAAAACCTGCACTCTCCCATGTACTGCTTCATCTGCAGCCTGGCGGCTTTTAACACCATCTCCAGTCTCTCCAAAACCTGGGAGAACATCATGCTGGTTTTTACAGACGCTGGCCATCTGAACTCTCGAGGAACATCTGAGCTCAAGATAGACAATGTAATGGACACTCTGCTCTGCATGTCATTTCAAGGCTCCATCTTTAGTTTCCTTGCAATTGCTATGGATCGCTACATTACCATATTCCACGCATTACGTTACCACTCACTCATGACTATGTGGCGCACAGCATACATCCTGATCACAATCTGGGCCCTGTGTTTCTTCAGCGGTGCTCTCATGATCACATTCTTTGAGGCTGCAGTGGTGAAGATCTTCTTCATTGTGCTCTTCTTCATAGCCCTGTTCCTCACCCTCCTGCTCTATGTGCATATGTTCTTGTTAGCACGGTATCATGCAAGCAGGATCGCATCCATGCCAGGAACCACTGGGCATCACAGAAAGAGTGGCCTGAGGGCAGCACTCACACTTACCATCCTCTTCGGTGTGTTTGTGGTCTGCTGGGCTCCCTTCTTCCTCCACCTCCTGATTATTATGGTATGTCCCGAAAACCCATACTGTGAGTGTTATCGGTCGCTCTTCCAGCTGCATGTGGTGCTGCTGATGAGTCATGCAGTTATCGATCCAGCTATTTATGCTTTCCAGAGCGCTGAGCTACGAAACACCTTCCGGAAAATGTTCTTCTGCTTAACAGAAGCTCAAAATTATGTCCGTGGCACATGTGACTTTGGAATATCATGTGCATGACAAAGACCATTCCTTAGGAATCAGTAACAAATTATTAACTCAGGCAGTCACTTCACACAACACTGGTTACAACATTTATTCAAATTATTCAAATTCACTTATTCACTTATTCACATTTTTACCTTCATATATTCTTCTTTTACCAATAGGAAATAATCAAAGTGGGAAACTTTAAAATATAACCACATCACTACACAATTTTGTTTGTATAGCACAGTGATGATATCTATTGGACCAATTTGATATATATATATATATATATATATATATATATATATATATATATATATATAAAAACAAGAAAATAATTAAAAATGAGTATGTAAAATAAATAAACAAAAGGAATAAAAAAAATGA
>CM075003.1:18564268-18612127 GCA_037576675.1 Pangasius sanitwongsei
TCTATCTATCTATCTATCTATCTATCTATCTATGTATCTATCTATCTATCTATCTATCTATCTATCTATCTATCTATCTAACTATCCCTTTTTTTAAGAATATTCATATGTTTATGTTTATGTTTATGTTTGGATCTGTAGAATTTAACACTATGGTTTCTCATTCATGTAATATGGAAAAAAGTTACAATACAACATCTAACAAATACAGTACATTATCTAACATATACAGTATTATCATAATAAAGAAATGTTATCAAAAAAAACATTCATGCATGTTTCATTAATTACATTCAATTTTGGGTGACCCTGCCTTTAATCCAGAACTGACAGTTAAATCACCAATGTAACATTTTTGTTCATAATTATAAATCAGCACCATGTACTGTGCATACACCATACATAACACTATACAGTAACACTCACACAGTAGCACTACATATGCATCACAGAACATTTCAGTTACCACAGATTTAGAGCCCCTGCAAAAAAAAATATCACAAGGAAAGCAAAAGGAAGCAACTTTGAAAAAATAAATAAATCAAGTTAATGCTCACAGTTTTGTTGTAGTCCTGCCCAGTGGTGGTCTAATAGCCAAAGCCTTTACTTAAGTAAAAGTACAATTATTAAATTATTATTTTACTCTCTTAGAAGTTGAATTACAGCTTCTTAAATCTGCTAAGTATGAAAGTAAAAGAACAAGAAAGAGTCATAAAAAAATATCTTCTGCCTCAAATAATAGTGGTACCTCTTTCACCAAGGCTAATTAACATCATCTAACAACATCTCCCAAATGTTATCTAACTCTGACTTAATACAGATAGATTACAGTAATAGATTACAGTAATGGGTATTAAGAAGTATTCTTGCTGTCACTTCTGTTAAAAGGTAGATTTGTTTGGAATTTAAATGAACTCCTCGATGATACAAATACATGTCAAACTTTACAAATATATGATTACAGAGAAAGGTAGTGATGTAGTGTTTGTTAACATTAATAATGTCAGTGCGTATAGGTGATGTTCAGAAGAAAGCCTATCTAAAATGACACAGAAAAACGGTTGAGGAGTTAAGAGTTTCATGCTTATATACTCAGCAATCATTCATATTATTAAATTGCTTGTACTTTTCACTTGTACCTATTTCTGGTACTACTAATGTGGAACTACTATTTTTATACATTATATTTCATTATTTCTCACAATTTTCTAAATTAATGCAGGGTGCTGACCTTTTGTCTTTTGGTCCCAATAGAAAATAAGTCACACAGGCGTATTAGGACATAGAAGACAGTATACCCCACTTGCTCACAGTATTTTTCTCACTAGTAGCTATATCTTTAACCTCTAGCTGGCTTTTTATAGCTCACTCACTCACACGGGTCTGAGAATATGTGATAGTATTGTTACTTTAGTTACTAGTACTAGTTTAGTTACTATTACTGAATTAAAGGAAGTTTTGTCTTTGGACTGCCTTTGCTACGCCAAGCCACATTACAGCTAGCTGAATATTATCTAATATTTAGCTAGCTAGCCATAGTGTGGTTTAGTCAACTGGGATTAAGGGTGACCCAAATATTTAACTGCGATGAGTATCTGGTATGACTGACTGTCTTACATTTTACATTTAGCTGTTTAGCAGACTCTCTTATCAAGAGACAAAAACTGTTAAAGGTGCAGTGGTACAAAGCACCTAGCAAATCTGCAAAGATTCATAACCTGAAAGACAAGATGCTATCTGTGCTAAAGTGGTCTAGGGGATAGTAAAAAGACCAATTTAAAGTGCATAATCATAATCGATTCCCCAGTTGTCCTTCCTTGGACGAATTTTGGTAGCTACTAACCACTGCATACCGGGAACACCCTACAAGACCTGCTGTTTTGGAGATGCTCTGACCCAGTCGTCTAGCCATCACAATTTGTCCCTGATCAAAGTCGTTCAGATCCTTAAGCTTGCCCATTTTTCCTGCTTCCAACACATCAACTTCAATAACTGACTGTTCACTTTCTGCCTAATTTATCCCACCCCTTGAAAGGTTTTCACTTCCCCTCTCAGTGGTCGGTGGTTTTATGGCTGATTGGTGTGTGAGTGTGTGTGTATATATATATATATATATGTATGTATGTATGTATGTATACATATTTCAAACATAATGAGACCCTGAGAAATAAAATGTTTCGAAATACTGCTCTTTCTGCAATTTCCTTCCATATGCCGAATGTTTTTTGTGTAAAAAAGAGAAAATAGTCTCCAATTTTTTATTTCAAATTTTAGCTCTTGATATGTGTGTTCTCAAATTCTCACTGCAGAAACTGCAGATTCCCCCTTTTTAAATACACAAGAAATTTTTTGGTATTGGTATTGGGATACTAGAAAAGAAAATCAGCGGTATTGCCTAGCCCTAGCTGGCAGACCTCTGAGTTCTGAGGCATTTTTATTAGCAGTAAGATACAGAAGACCAATCCAGTTCTAAAATGCTGTCCAAGATTCTGTACCATTAACAATTTTGTGATAAATGTTGTGCAGTCCTGTTTTCTTTTATATCTGTACATGTCTCTGAGCTACATGATGATGGATGAAAAGTGTTTTATTAAGCAGTTTGATTTAAGTTATTGAGTGACGAAGTAATTCATTGGGTTCTATTCAGTATTTACTGGAGAAGCTACAGATGCTGCGCAGGTTATAGCAGCAGATTATCTCCTTGAAGGTCTTCCTCATCTCCTGGCTCCTCAGTGCGTAGATCAGAGGATCAATCACAGAGTTGCACATAATGAGAATCAAGTAAATGTTGAAGTGGGACATGAAGCAGATGCAGTACAGGTTCTTTGGACAGGAGATCATAAGGATGAGGTGGAGAAAGAATGGCACCCAACACACGATGAAGATACCCAGAAGGATGGTAAGAGTGAGGGCTCCTTTCAAGCTGGCCCGCTGCTGGATGGAGGCATTGGACCCAGGCAGTGTTGCCATGCGCTTCACATGGGATCGAGCCAGCAGGAACATGTGACTGTAGAGAGATGCCATTAAGAGCAGCATGGCCAAGAGCATAGCCACCAGACAAACCACCACTGGTGTTGTGTCAGAGTAAATAATGAAGACAATCCCACAGCCAGTGCAGAAGCTCCAGATGCTACCAATGATCATGCGTGCTCGCTTCACAGTCATGATGCTGTGGTAGCGGAGTGCATAGAATATGGAGATGTAGCGGTCCACGGCAATAGCTAACAGACTGCACATGGAGGCCACCACAGAAATGCAGATGAGAGAATCGAATACATTATCGATTTGACGGATGAAGTGATCTTCTACAACTAACCTCTTATTAGCCAGAAGATGGATCACTATAGTCTCCCATGCATTGGAAACACTTACTAACATATCTGCCAAAGACAGACTGCAGATGAAAAAGTACATGGGAGAGTGAAGGTTCTTGTTCTTGATGATGGCAAGAATAACAAGGATGTTCTCCAACAGGCTTAGCAAGCCCAGTGTGAGGAAAAACTCAGGGGCGATGTGGACCTGCTCACAATTTCCTGACACTCCTGATTTGGACTTGTTGGACTCCTCACTGTGGTTGATGGGTGTTAGGGAGGAGTTTGGAATAAGAGAAAGCCACAATGATGTGTTCATTTTGTGGCTGAGGTTCTTTCACTGCTGAAAAGAAGAGCATCAAACTGAGTGGCTGTCAGTGAATGGTCTCATCAGATCCTTGCAAACCTGTGTTAAAATAAAGGGAAAAAAAGGCACTTTATCAAGAAAGAAGACATGAGGAATTGTTGCTAGCATATGCAGTACTGATGGAGTAAAAAAAGAAAATTGCACTAGCTTCACTGGCCATGTCTTTTTTTTTTAAGTGGTAGAAATAATTTTAGGGTGGCATGATGACACAGCTGGTAGCATTGCTGCCTCACAGCTCCAGGGTCCCTGTTTGGTTGTGTGTCCGGGTTACTGTCTGTACATAGTTTCTGTGCATGTCCTCTTTGTGTCTATGTGGGCTCTCCTCCGAGTCCTCTGTTCTCCTCCCACCTACCAAGATTATGCCAGTAGGTGGACTGGCTAAGATATCTTGCTCCTAGATGTGTATGATTGTGAATGTATGTGTGTATGGTGCCCTGCAATGGACTTGCAAGGCCTCCAGAGTGGATTCAAGGCTCACATCCAGATCCAATGCAAATCTGACTGGGATAAAGCAGTTACTCAAAGTAAGTGAGTGAGAAATAATTTTATATAATTTTATATAAATCTCTTATTCAAGGAGAGCAATTATATATATATATATACACATACACACTCACTGTCCATTTTATTAGGACTGCATTATAACACCTGTACACCTGCACATTCATGCAGTTATCTAATCACGTCAGCCAATCATGTGGAGCCAGCACAATGCGTAAAATCATGCAGATACAGATCAAGAGCTTCAGATAATGTTCACATCAAACATCAGAATGAAGAAAAAGTGTGATCACTGTGACATTGTTTGTGGCATGGTTGTTGGTACCAGTTGGGCTGGTTTGAGCATTTCATAAACTGCTGAACTCCTAGGAATTTCACACTCAACAGTCTCTAGAGTTTACACAGGATAATGCAAAAAACAAAAAACATTGAGTGAGTGACAGTTCTGTAGGTGGAAACTCCTGTTGATAAGAGAGGTCAGAGGAAAATGTTGTTGTAGCCCATCCACCTCAAGGTTTGATGTGTTTTCTGAGATGCTTTTCTGCTCACCACGGGTGTAAAGAGTGCTTATTTGAGTTACTGTAGACTTCCTGTCAGCTCAAAGCAGTCTGGTCATTCTTCTCTGATCTCTCTTATCAGTAAAGTGTTTCAGCCTGCAGACCCTACACACACAGGGTGTTGTTTTTGTTTTTCTCACCATTCTGTGTAAACTCTAGAGACTGCTGTGTGTGAAAATCTCAGGAGATCATCAGATTCTGAAAGACTCAAATCAGCCCATCTGGTACCAATATCCATGACACAAAGTCACAGAGATCACACTTTTTTTTCATTCTGATGTTTGATGTGAACATTAACTGAAGACCCTGCCCTGTATCTGCATGATTTTATGTATTGCACTGCTGCCACATGATTGACTGATTAGATAACTGCATGAATGTGCAAGTTTACAGGTGCTGCTTAGAAAGTGGATGGTGAGTATATGTTTTCATGTTTCATGGGCCAGAAATAGTCACCATTTTACACCAACTATACAATAATTTTGAAGTTGACACAGAAACATGAAAAGGAAAAAATCTGTTATGAAATTTCACATTGCAGCACAAACATGTCAAGGGCACACAGACTTAGAGGCATTGTTTCATTCATAGCTGTTGATGTAAAACTTAATTTTACAGTTCTTGAAACATATTTGGTGTGTACCTTGTTATTCAGTTGGTTTTGTTTATTGTAATGCTCTCCTCAGAGGTTAAACATAAAATCCAAGAAAAGCATTAAGAACTAGCAGGCTACTTCTTCCTGAACTCACATTAGGCACATTGTGACAGACAACCCAAGGTTAAATCAGGTTTAAAGGCTTAAAAAGGCGTCAGGCTGCCAACGATTTTCATTCTGGTATTCGATATAATGTAGGCTGATGTTTGATTTCTAAGCATATGTCAATGTTTATTATCACCAAAAACCACAATCACAATCACTGAAATCACACAGTCTGGGGTATGTGTGAATGCACACAGTGTGTGATGTTAATGTGTAACAGCTTCCTGCCTTCTGCTTCCTTTGTAATTTCCTTTATGATTGAGAACACATTCATCAAGCATGTGAAAATGTGAATCATAAAATCCTAAGATTATTCCATGTTTTCATTCATAATTTTTCATCTCTGTGACCGGCAATACACTTCTGAGCAAAAATAAAAGGGCCAAAATGGCAAAATATTAAGCTGTTAATGGTCTTAACAACACATCATTAAAAGAATTAAACAAATAGATAAAGGAAATTAGTATGGGATAGCTTTTCCCTTTGATTTCTTTAAAAGTTTAAGCCTTGTGGCCCTTGATGGACTGCATCAGGTGTGGCAGATAACCAAATAATGACTGATCCTTTAAGAAAAAAACATCCCAGAAGATATTTTTGGACAATTTTGTACACCCAGATATGCGTTAGGTTGAATTGTAAACATTTTAATGATTTTACCTTTGCATACAAGAAGACATTTACAATTTATTTTGGTTTAATTTAATTTGAACGTATTTATTTCAGTAAATCTGCTTTGTGATAATGTCCATTGTTAAAAGTGCTACACAAATAAAACTGAATTGAATTGAAGTGAATTTGCTTGTTTGTAGCTTTTCCCCAAACAGTTCACTGTAGCAAAAGTAAACGAGCAAATGGTGGCAGAGGAGCTCTCAGGAGTGCATTTGTTTAATTCTTGCTAATTTTCTGACCAATGATTTGTTGTTATTATTAAAAGCTTTATTATTAAAAGCTTAATAATATGGCTTGGCCCTTTTTTTTTTGCCCAGGAGTGTACAGCGTGTGGAGTGAAGCTATTCGACTTGCCAATCACACAAAAGGTCACTTTTACATAATGAAGTCCAAGTGAAGCAATAAACTTGGGTCACTGCAAGGAAAATGGCTGTCCTATTAGTCCATTATGTTTCAGCTCTTCATCTTTTCACCACGTTGAACACCTGTGACTCATCCTGGGTCCCAATGTCAAGACATACTAATTCTCTGCCTGCTGAGAGCCTGATTCCAGCTTAATGCCTGCTTCATGATGAATTACAAAAAAAAAGGACTGAAATGATCTTTTTGCCTCTTCTAAATAACGTGGCAATTACTGGTTTAAAAAAATGGGATCTATAGATTATTGCACTGTGTATCTCCATGTCGTTCAACCTCATGCTTTAAATGCACCTGTTACTCCAATGTACGCAAATAAAAATCTGGAAGCTATATTTTTACCCCATCAATATAGTTTAAAGCTATCTAAACACTGTAGTTTTCATTTTAAACAGGAAAAAGACAAAGAACATGAAGTCTCACCTTGCAGTCATTAGCTATAAGATCGCTCCAAATTACACACGTAGCATCTTCAGCAGTCTGTGTGTCAGGAGAAGAAGTGAAGGAGCGTTGAATCCAGCGTGTGTTCTCTCTCTCTCTCTCTCTCTCTCTCTCTCGCTACAAGATGCTGCTCCTCCTCCTCACACAGCACACTGAGTTTTGTTCTTATATTCCTAAACATTTCTCATTTAGTAGTTTTTTTTATAATATACAAATATTACTGAGTTGACATGAAAAAAAACAAAAATACATTGCTCTACACAAAACTCTTCTAAAAGACAATAAGATAATAAGCACTGCATTACTGATAGCACCTATACGTGAACAAGAAACAACTGAAAAATGAGGTAGGTATATTCACTCACTTGTACTTAACACCTTAAACTCTCAGGATTTGTTGCTGGGTCAAAATTTACATTCCTTATCCTTGTTTAACAGTAGCTAGTCAATCATTTCTATTAGTTATTATGTAGTAGTATGTTAAACACTGAATATTGTGTTGAGAGGTCTGAATGTCTGTTCCTCATGTTTCATATATATTATAGACACACACAGTGTATTGAAATCACATCCATAAGTGAAGTATAGCTGTAAGGAGCTAACATCCAAAGCAAGATTATGAAACAGGACCGTGAATTCAGCTTTATGCAGTGACGTGGCCAGTAAACACATCATACCTACAACAGAGGATGCAATGTAAGATTGAGGCATCATTTTTGTTTTGCGCACTCTGATTTACTAAAATTTCAAATAAGAGAAGCTAATTTGAGTGTGCAACGAATTGTGTGTGCAGGTAGGGGCCATGCTGCGGATGTTTAACAGAGAACAACTGCTTAGGCCCAAATAATGTCACATGCAAAGTAAGGGGAGAGGCTAAGAGTGCGTGATACCTGTGCAGATCTGAAAAAGACTCCCAGAAGATCGCAGGTTCCCAAGCCTTGTCTTGAAGTACCCCCTATCCTGCACATTTTAGTGCTTTCCCTGCTCTAACACACCCGATTCAACTAATCCACTAATTAACAGCCCTTGCTGAGTTGAGGTAGGTGTGTTAGAGCAGGGAAAACTTTCTCATTATTTTGAGGTACTAAGAAATTATTTTGAAAATATAATGGTTAAAAGAATGGTTTTATTTTGACTTGCACAAACAGGCACTCAAAGTTAATATCTGCCATTCAATCATATTAATTTACTCATGCAACTGTCTCTCAGAGACATGTCCCCACCACTATTTTATGCCCAGTTTTGTCCACACTAGGCATAAGTGTAAAAAAGCTTTAACTTTAACCGTGGCATGGTTGTTGGTGCCAGATGGGCTGGTTTGAGTATTTCAGAAACTGATGATCTCCTGGGATTTTCACACACGAGCGTCTCTAGAGTTTACCCAGAATGGTGCAAAAAAAACCCCCCAAAAATCATTCAAACAGGAATCTGAGGCTATCATGGGCACAGACTCACCTAAACTGGACAGTTGAAGATTAGAAAGAAAAAAAAATCACTTGGTCTTTTTCCAGTCTATAACTGTTTAGTTTCACTGAGTCTGTGCCCATGATAGCCTCAGATTCCTGTTCTTGGCTGACAGGAGTGGAATCTGATGCGGTCTTCTGCTTTTGTAGCCCGACCACCATAAGGTTCAACGTTTTGTGCATGCTGAGATGCTTTTCTGCTCATCACGGTTGTAATGAGTGATTATTTGAATTACTATATTCGTCCCGGCAGCTCGAACCAATCTGGCCATTTTCCTCTGACCTCTTTATGCAACAACGCGACAAGGCCTTTCCACCCACAAACCTGTCGCTCACTCAATATTGTGATTGGCTGATTAGATAACTGCATAAGCGAGCAGGTGTACAGGTGTTCCTATTAAAGTGAGCGGTGAGTGTATGTGTGTCCACTAAAGCAACATGTGGCTTACTTCCTGTTTGTGAAACAGCATATGGGATATGAATTATAAGCTAATATTCAATAAATGAGGCCTATTGATAGATTGTGTTGTGTTGTGTTAAATATAAGAAAATAAGAAATGTCAAGAATAACGAGATAATAACTCGAATTAAGTCAAAATTACAAAACACCCTGAAATAACGAGTTGAAATAATGGAAAATGAAATCATGAGGTATTAGGCCATAATAATACATAACACTGCAACATTGTTTGCGCTTCAGGGCTTCTGTGCAGAAAACTCACTCCTGCTCTAGCTGACTAACATGAATGCTGTAAAATGAAGTGCTGAGTACACACGTTAATGAATTCAGCTTCACAAGCCCCAAATATGTAACCTAACCGTGCTAAGCGTGAGAGACTCCATTTCCCATGCAGCATTGCGCGGGTGAAGTCCATGTGCAGCAGGGTGGACAGTGTGTGCCTGCATGGCAGAGACAGGAGCATGGTGTGGCGCGTGCGTTCTTGGACACGTTAGAAACTCCGAGTCAACACAAGTTCAATGTAAGCTTCACTTCACACACTCTCATTTCTACCTCAATTTCCTTTTCTACCACATTCCACCTTTAGCCACCATCCTTTCTGGTTGGATAGCTAGCCGATTAGCTTAGCTATATTTAACTGCACGGTAATGTAGAGCTCGCTGTGTGTGTGTGTGTGTGTGTGTGTGTGTGTGTGTGGGTGTGGGGCCTGGCCTGTCCTGTCCTCTCTCATCCATATCTACTGTTCTGTATAAACACTCAATCTGAGCTAAACTGTAATTCCAGTCTGTTGATTGATAATGATCAAACTCGGAAGTAATAACGCCAACGACTCGTTGAATTGTCCTAAATGTCCATTAGCTGTCAGATTTGTATAGTTCCAACACAGGAATATGACAGCAGGTTATGTCAGATGAAATGTAGCCGTGTCTCTAGCTCGCGACTCTACAGCTTGTTTATTTAGGACATGCTGTTTACTGTGTGTGAAGCCACGCCCCCTGGGCTGAAGGTGAATGTTACTGACTGCAAGGACTTTTAAACGTCATTTATTTATTTATTTATTTAAAACCAGATAATCCACATATAAACATTCAGATACTAACAGAGGATGACTGGGCACAAAATCAGCCTGGGAATATGCACTTAAGTGCTCAGAATTTGTCGAAAATAACAAATGCAAATGCATCAGCTAGTATTAGGACATGATTTTCCTGTTTTAAGTATCACCTGCTTTCACATAAACAGCAATTCAACCAACAATATGCTAGAGGATATGCATTTCTTTATTAAAGCAGTGACTTGGTTGGTAAGCAAATTTTCTGTTGCTAAAGGATTTTAATGCAGAGCTCAGTATCAGATCTGTCGGGTATTACCGCTATCCATTTCAGAAAGCTAGGAGCACCAGCACTAACACAAATACAGCAGCACTCACCAAAGTGTGTACGCAGTCTGCAACTGAGTCATGGAGGTGATACAAGTGTAGTATAACTAGCTTATATTAAACTCTTTAGTATCAAAGAATTGTCACACTGTTTTTAC
Organism: Pangasius sanitwongsei; assembly: GCA_037576675.1. Classification (NCBI taxonomy): domain Eukaryota; kingdom Metazoa; phylum Chordata; class Actinopteri; order Siluriformes; family Pangasiidae; genus Pangasius; species Pangasius sanitwongsei. The sequence goes on from CM075003.1 coordinate 18,574,751, forward strand.
TAGCTAGTCATCTGTTGCCAGCCACCATTTCCCTTTAAGTAGATTGGTACATTTTCTGAGAAACAATAAAACTAAAACACAAACCAGTTCCAAATAAATTATATAGCTAACTTGCTATATAGCTAACCTGCTTTTTAACGCTGCTCTCTGCATCGTCATGATCACCAACAGCCAATTCAGAATGTTCATTTATTTTTGAATGGTTTGCTGCATCTTTCTTTTTCGCACTTTCACCACAGCACCTTTTTGCTTTCCCTGCATTGTTGTTTGCTGGCCATCTACATGCAGAATTTCCAACCCAACACACAAAAACCCGAAACTAGCCCGAAAAAGTTCAGGCACTGGAAAAAGGAGACATTCTTTTCTTCTTTTTCTCAGCCTTTGGTGGGAAAGAAGGTCACTGTGGTGTGAGCACATTTCTGATTTTTAGTATCTGCAGTATACTTTTTTTAAATTTTTTTTTATCATAGCCTGGTACAGTCATTATCCCCTCCAATGTGTTTTACAACATAAACAGTACTTCATACTTCTGTACATCGTAAATACGCTGTCTGTGCTTACACGTTCCCTTTGTTTGCTATAGCCTATGTTTGCGGATACTGATTATTTACTTTAAAACAAGATATTGGCGGCCACAGTCTATTTTAAAACTAGTCCAGAAAACACTATCCATGGACTTGCTTTTTTCCACCTGCAACCTTGTTCCAAAACTAGCCCGATTTTGTGCAAAAACTGTGCCCCTGGCAACCCAGTCTACATGCAACCAGAAATACTGAAACCCGGTCTACATGCATCCAGAAATACTGAAACCCGGTCTACATGCCTCCACAAGTGCTGGAAATTGATAATCGAAACTTAACATACTGAACCAAACACAAGTAGGGTCTTCTGAGTGTTAGCGTGCTACACAGTGTATGTGTGTGTGACATGTCAAGAACATGCGTGAGAGATAAGAGAAAGTAAAAGGAAAAAAAACTTGTAGAGTAAAATGGAGCAAGCCACCAGGAAAATTCCCAAAATAGCTCACAGGCTTAAGGTACATTATTGGGGCCTCTTATCTATCTTGCACTCATGACTGGTGCTGCCACAGATTTTGAAATTTGCAGAAAGTATATAGCTTATCTACCTCTCATCCATGTGTGACATGAAGCTACGGTAACATCTTTGATACATCTGAATAACCTAGATAAGCTGGGTCCTTAGCAGTAAAATGGCACTTAATCCAGAAGAATGCAATACCATGATATTGCCAGTGATATAATGGTGGCATTTATGAGAAACCTCCTCTTATGCCTCTTAACCTGTTTGGACAACAGACAATGTCTTTATACCACAAAGGTGCTAGGAATCTGGATACATTCTGATGTACAGTGGGATTGTCATACAGCAGCAATAGTTATATATAAAAAAATAAATAAATAAAAAAAAGTGAAGACCAAATTGTATTTCTTGTGTTGTCTGAGAAGGGCAGGACACAACAGTGCATAGTGGATATATTCGTCCCACACCTGCCCAGCATGGCATGGAAACCTGACACCTGACACAAGCTGTGTGAAACCAGAGCGTGTTCAGAAACGTGCCTGCCCAATCATCATCTGCTTATCAACATGCACTATAAACCCTCACATTGACCAAGTTTCAGTTGTCATTTGTCAGCCTACTCAATTCCCTTATCAGATGCTAGCTGCCTCCTCTTAAGCCCCAGAAATAATTCTGGCAAAGCAGGAGCTTAATCAGATTGAGAACTAATAAGAATTTTGAATACTCATACACTATATGGCCAAAAGTTTGTGGACACCTGACCGTCACACCCATATGTGGTTCTTCCCCAAACTGTTACCACAGATGTTGGAAGCGCACAATTGTTTAGAATGTCTTTGTATGGTGTAGCTTCAGGCCTCCTCGCCTGACATCAATGCCTGACCTCACTAATGCTCTTGTGACTGAATGGGCAGAAATCCTGATAGCCATGTTCCATAATTTAGTGGGAAAGCCTTCCCAGAAGAGTGGAGGCTGTTATAGCAGCAAAGGGGGACTAAATGGTGTGCTCAACAAACACATATGGATATGATGGTTAGGTGTACACATACTTTTGGCCATATAGTGTATATTGACTTTTTTTCTTTTCTCTCTTATATATCTTCTTTTGTCACATTGTCTTCTTAAATGGATATGCAAATGCAGTTCATTTTTAATAAACTGCCAATGTGAGTGTGAAATGAAGTCAAAATATTGTGATTAAATCTATCGTGATGCTGATGTCATATCACCCACTCTAATGTGTAAGTATGTTAAGGAAAAGTAAGTCAGAAATTAGAAATCCAAAATATACACAGTTGCACAGAGATCTGTGAGCACCTTGACCTCATTCATACTGTTTACACACGTTGTTAGGATATTAATTATTATACAGGAGGCACACATTAGGTGAGGGAATAGAAATATTGTATTGATACTTTGTTTTCTCCCCTCTAGGCTGTGAGAGATTGGGAATTTGAAGAATAGATGATGCAGCGTGTGCTGTGTCCTGCAGCTGTCCTGCTGCGCCCTGTGTGCGTAGACCTCAACATGAGGGATCTGAGCGTCCGTGCACAGATCCTTCATATAAAGCGCATTACTGTACGCTGCTTCAGCTCCTCCAGCATCACCAGGAACTCCGAGTCCCACAAGACACGTCCTGAGGTTGAGACAGCTGCACAGAGGGATGAGAGAAGCAAGGGAGAGACAGGAGCCTCACCACAGAGCAACACAGACCTCGATCCACTGCAGGACAAATCGATTGGCCTCTATCAGAGGTTTAAGAAGACTTTCAAACAGTATGGCAAAGTGATGGTGCCGGTGCATCTCGTCACTTCCACTGTGTGGTTTGGGACGTTTTATTATGCTGCCATGAAGTAAGTGCAGGTCTTTTCTCTAGAATGTTCATTCAGTTCTTTTGGGATTAATGTTGACACTTGCTGACTATCTGGATAATTAACCCTTAAAATAAATGTTCATTCCTGCAGGAATGCTATAGTGATGTAGTTTGTCCACATCCTCATATAAGCTAGTAATCTTTATCTTGTACCACAACGCAGTTGAATTCTCCAATCTGATTGGTCAGAAGGTATTGGTAGTTCTAGCTGCAAGGCAGATCACAGCTTTATATGACTGCACTCATTCTAATACGTTACGTTTTTTTCTGTAGTGACAACTCACACAGGGACTTGTATTGCGTACTCACCACATAAACGAATTAAAAAAAAATTCTCTGAGGAGACTTTTATTCATATGTCAGCAGCAACACGTGGATTTTTTTTTTTTTGCCTTATTACATTCAAGGGAGAGAAAAAAAGAGGCTGTTGAGGGAATATAGCTGTATTACATAAGCGAAAACAGGAAACTTGTTTCGTGGAAGCTCCACAACACTAAATGTAACTATGAGTTCTACATTAGATAGAAAGTAGGTTGTAATGTTTTTGAATAACTAACAAATTATTAGTGTTGGCAGACTGCAGTGGTATAAGAGGAATAAAGCACTTTGGGGCATGCTAATAATCAATTTGCAAAATAATCAATTTCAGGGTGGTAAACGTAACTCCACTTCATCAGCTCTGCTACTGCCTCGGACCCCGTTGACTTCCTTTCACGTGTCTATTTAGCTTCATGACAATCACTGCTGATTACATTTCAAAACTCATTTCCAAGATCAGGAGTACCAGTTGCTTTCTTGATCCTATCCCTACAACATTTCCAAAAAAAAAAATGCTTACCTGGCCACTCATAACTACCATCATCGGCAATTCATTGTTCACTAGTTTTGCTCCTTCTCAACTAAAAAATGTTGTAACTCCAGTCCCTAAAAAACTTAGTGGAGACCCTGAATACCAATCCAATTACTGGATCATTTTTAGCCAAAATTGTAGACCAAAATTTTAGCCAGAATATGGCTAAATAAGCTTCACGAGCAGCTTTCCACAAAACGTTTGCTATGACCTTTTCAGTAGGGCTTAGGAAGAGGTCACAGCGCTGAAAATGCACTTGGTAGGGTTTACCAATGATCTTCTGATGTCAGTCGCTGGTATCGTGCCAATGGTATCTTGATCCTCCTGGATCTAAGTGCAGCTTTTGACACGGTCAGTCATACCATTCTACTTAATCGTATAGAAAAATACTTAGTACTTAACCTAATCTTAATACTTAATCAGGAACAGCAGTGAACTGGTTCAAGGCCTATCTATCTAACTGCTCTCAGTTTGTTGTCCTGGGGCACGTCCATCTCACTCAGTCTGTTAAACAGGGTGTCCCACAAGATTCTGTTATGGGCCCTTTTTTTATTCTGTATTTACATGCTGCCTCTTAAACATATCATGAGGAAATATGGGCTAAGAGTTCACCAAGCCTGACATGACTGATTCCACACTGATCCGCTCCGCTTGCTTAAGGGACATCAAAATATGGATGCAGCATAACTTTCTGAAACTCAACTGTCAGGCTCATTAGTAAAGCAAAGACATTGGACTTCTGATCACAAGGACGTGAGTTCAAATCCTAGCACCGCCAAGCTGCCACTGCTTAACCCTCATCTGCTCAGTTGTAATTAAAAAAATGAGACAAAATGAGATAAATATACTTACTGGTTCAGAACCTTGGTGTTGTCTTTGACAGCCAGCTCTCATTTCATTCACAGTTAACTGCATAAACAAAATTAACTACATAAACAAAACTTTCTTCATCATAGTGTTAAAAGCATACCACTTTTATCATTGGATGATGATTTTAAAAGTTAGTTCATGCTTTTGTCACTTCCAGGCTAGATTATTATAATGCATTACTGTATGGTCTTCTGGTTGCTGTCCATCATCTGACATACTGTATGTGCTCTTGTTTGACATGTACATCTTTATGTTGTAATGAATCTTTTTATGTTTCTCTTTGGATCACATTATAAATAGAATTTTTTATTATTATTATTATTATTTTGATGGGCCGCATCACACAACCCCGTCATTGATTATTTTCCTATTATAGCCCACTCTGTCTTGTTTTACCTAATGTGCTTGTCTTCATTACTTAATCAGCAATGTAGAATGTTATGAACAGATTCAAAGACTGATATTACACTAATTCAGTTTTCTCTCCATGTTTGGGTATTTGCATACCAATTTTTAGGATAATGGCTCTGGCAAGCCTAATTTCCCAATTTTAATCATTTTCTGTTCACACATTGTGATTAAACATCATAAGGGAGCCATGTGTCATCGCACAAACCCAACACACACACACACACACCGATCAGCCATAACATTAAAACCACCTGCCTAATATTGTTTAGGTCTCCCTTCTTCTGCCAAAACAGCTCTGACCCGTCGAGGCATGGACTCCACAAGACCTCAGAAGGTGTGCTGTGGTATCTGGCACCAAGACATTAGCAGCAGATCCTTCAAGTCCTGTAGGTTGCGAGGTGGGGCCTCCATGGATCGGACTTGTTTGTCCAGCACATCCAACAGATGCTCAATCGGATTGAGATCTGGGAATTTGGAGGCCAAGTCAACACCTTGAACTCTTTGTCAGTGTGGCAGTGAGCAATATCCTGCTGAAAGAGGCCACTACCATTAGGGAATACCATTACCATGAATGGGTGTATTTGGTCAACAATGCAACAGTGTTTAGGTAGGTGGTACATGTCAAAGTAATGCCAAAGTGAATGCCAGGACCCAAGGTTTCCCAGCAGAACACTGCCTACACTGGCTTGTCTTCTTCCCATAGTGCATCCTGGTGCCATCTCTTCCCCAGGGAAGTGACACACACACACACCCGTCCGTCCACGTGATGTAAAAGAAAACATGATTCATCAGACCAGGCCACCTTCATGGTCCAGTTCTGATGCTTATGTGCCCATTGTAGGTGCTTTCGGCAGTGAACAGGGGTCAGCATGGGCACTCTGACCGGTCTGCGGCTACACAGCCCCATATTCAGCAAACTGAAATGAACAGTTCTTGTGCTTGCCCATTTTTCCTGCTTCCAACACATCAGCTGCCTAATATATCCCACCCCTTGACAGATGCCATTGTAATGTGATAATCAATGTATTTTTACTTCACCTCTCAGTGGTTTTAATGTTATGGTTGATCGGTGTAAACCTTTGCTGAATGTACCTTTTGATATTCCTGAACCAATGTTCCTTGTTAATTATGTGCTGGGTTTAAAGGCCACTTGTAAAGCTGTTTTCCTGGATAAAGTCTGAAAGCGTTTCTCATTCATACACATTTCACTGTCATCTGGAATGCAAACAAAGGACACACTGTTATCAGCATTAACTCTTTATAATTCCACTTTAAATGACTGGGCATGAAAAATCCTCATCACAGATTCTATCAGTGCTAAAACATTTCTGCATTGCTTTGTTTTTTTGCCAGAGGGGTGAACTTGGTGCCATTTCTGGAGTACATTGGCTTACCGGACAGGATCGTGGGCATTTTACGAGATTCTCAGGGAGGCTATGCAATAACAGCCTACGCAATGTATAAGGTATCACCTGTACTAATCTATTGCACAGAACATAAAGCAAGACAGCTGTCAAAATTCTGTGTTTCCCTTTCATCTTTATGTCCCGAACAGCTTGCTACGCCAGCCAGGTACACGGTGACGCTCGGCGGCACGTCTCTCTCGGTGCAGTACCTCCGTAAACATGGCTACTTCTCCACCCCTCCCCCGGTCACAGAGTACCTGCAGGACAAAATGGAAGAGACCAGAGAGAGACTTTCTGAGAAGATGGAGGAGACAAAAGAACGATTTTCAGAGAAAATGGAGGAAACTAAAGAGCTCCTGTCAGAACGCATGGAAGAGACTAAAGAGCGCTTCGCTGAAAAAATGGAGGAGACGAAAGACAAGCTGGCTGAGAAACTGCAGGAGACCAAAGACAAAGTGACTTTACGGAAGAAAACGGATTAACAGAAAACGATGAGTCTCAGAGGGTTGTAAAATTTTACGAATCACTTTCGAACAGTATAAAAGTTATGATGCGTCTCAAACTTCCTGTCTTACCGCAAATTGAAATGATCCAAAGGGCCTGAATTCTCATCTATTTTAACATTATTCAGTAAGACCTAGAAACCTGAACATGTACATAACTATTTAGGACTGATTTCTACTTCTGGACTGATGCACATTGATGTGCTTGTATGAGGACAGAGAAAAGGGGTTTATGGGTAAATGCACACGTTAACAAGAAAATCCTAGCAAGCAGACAGAAAAACAGAATATTACCACAAAAACAGTGAGGCAAAAGTCTGCTAATTTAATAGGCAGCACCTTCAATTTTTTTTTAGAAACCAAAGAGACCACAGTTCCTCATTCTCAGTTTCTATTGGCTCACAAGGCCGAGGCTCATGAATTCACAGGTTAGTGTTCACTTATCAGGCTGTATCTTTTTTACCTTTACTATGTATCTTTGAGAAGGAAACATGACTATAGTATACCTTTCAAAATAAGATACATAACTGGACATTTAAGACAACCTACTTTTATTTCTAAAAGCTAATTAAAGGTACACCTGTACCTTTCCCAGGTAAAAAGTAGTTTCGTACCTTTATTTTTGAAAGTGTATATATTTGGCGCAAACCGATAGTAACCACTACCAGAAGCAAACGCGTGTCTTTGATCTTCAGGAATTTGTTTTTATTTGTTTGGTCTGACCACTGCTTTATCTGAAGAAGCAGGAAAGTGCCGTTTTCATCGTAAAATGTAAATGGCTACTGTGTAGAGGTTGGCACATCTGTAGACATATAACTCAGAGGTCAAGCAGACACCGTTTGAGCAGTGGAGTGTATCTGGGAGGACATTGGGTTTGAGATGAAACTTGAACCAGACTAGAACTAGCACAAAAACAAAATGGGACAGTTTCTCAGAGCAGGAGTGACATTTTAAAGCACTTGTATGCCCCAGTGTCAAAACTTCAAAACTGAATTGACAAGGAATAGTAGGGAGATGGTGAAAACGTAAGACTTTTCATTGTCATGTTCCCACAAATGATCCTCAAGTGCAGTGGAAGCAACCAGATTCTTCATTTCATCCAGCACTCTTGTTGTTCTGACTTTGTTTTCTGTCCATGCTGCTTTGGCACATGTGTCAACTTCTCCCTATATTAGGAAACACCTCAGCTGTTGTGCAGACAGGCTTGTTTACACTGTATTTTAATCCAGCTCACTTTGAAGCCACCTTTTCTGCAGCCACAGGTTCTTCCATCCCGTTGTTCAAAGGCAGTTTGTTTACATCTTACTCATTTATAATGCAACATGGTGTGTCTACCTGGTGTCTTGAAAATAATAAAATGCTTCCATACTAGCAGACAGGACAGGGGCTCTTTATACGACTCTACTAATACTGTGTGCAAAGGTTTTAGTAGCATCCATGTTAAAAAAAATTATACTGCCTGGGTCTCACTTTCTCTATTGAATGTAGTATTACGATGGCACAATTGATGTATAAAGCTTGAAATAGCAATAATCCTTCTTCAAATGTGTCAAATTTAGGAATTTAGTAAGACAATGTGTGAATGTATTTGTGCTCAAAGAGCGAATCAAGATATTTAATGATTACATGTTTTAAGTAATGTTTTTAGTAGAGGTATGTGTATAAAGGTGACTCGAGTCTGAGGGAATCATCTAAAGCCATAAGTGTATGTTTGCTTTATCTGTGTTTATGGAGATTAATCTGTATATTAACAAAGATTTTCACTATTTCACTATTGATTTGAGCGCACAGATTGTGTTGGGGGAAAATAAATGCAACTAACCACATTGTCTTCTAATAAACTACTTTTGTTCATCCTTGTCAGCGTTTAATTCACTGGTCCTGAACATATGAACAGAGCAAACTGATTTGAATATTTATTCTCATTGCTGTTAAAAGCATCTTGCCAATGAAAGGACAGACACTGTAGTATTTTTTACGTTTTAATGGTTTCGCTGTAGTTTGACCACAGCAGTACAAGCATAAAATCTTTGACTACAACAGCATTTAGAGCAACGTTTTTTGACTATTTTGAACTTTTTTTCTGAAAAAGTATTGCAATAACAGACCTTAGGCCTAGAACCTAGTACATCACAATTGCTTAAATAAAAAGAGGCAAAATACACATATTTAACGTGTATATAAACATACGCATGTACGTGTATGCAGAAATACAAGTACACACTTATGCATACACACAAAATGCTGGGGTACAATTTTTGTAAATAAAAACTAAAATGATACAAAGTCCATGACGGAAGCAGTCCAGTATTGACCAATAATGCTGAAAAGCTACGGTTAGCGGTGGTGTGCACAAGCATCTGATGCTTTGAGGAAAACAAACCGAGTCGCAATCAGTTTCAGTCAGCGCTCATAAGGGTACAGCCTTCTGCGGTTTTACATCACAACACAAACCTCTCAAGGCTACCTGCCATGGAGCACTGGAGAAATGAAATGGCGTTGCTATGTACATTATCTTCAGTTCCATTGATGTGGACGTGCTCAACAGTTACAGTGGACACCCAGCAGAATTGTAATTAAAAATCCCTATTTTGTTCCGACATACCACTTACACAGAATGTGTGAAATAAATAAGTAAGAAATAAGAATGGTAGAAGTGTCAGTGTAGTCGCTGTCTGGATAGATTATTAAAAGGCTAGAAGCATAGCACTGCATGGAAATTTAAGACTGGCTATTACATGGTTACAAAGTACCTCAAATAATATAGAATATATGCACTTTCTAAACAAATTCTGGACAGTGATTGATGGTTTTTATGCAATACAGACATACCAACATTCCCAAAAGCAACAGCAAGGTCTCTGCCGTCATGATTTGAGTATTTCTGTACGTTTGGTAAGCTGCTCCTTTATGAAACTTGCTTTCATCCTGTCTGTGTGCAAGGTAAAGCATGTCCATGTCCTAAATCACCAGTTTCACCAACCATGGGAATGTAGGGACTTGTATGATTTTATGATGTTACATTCTAGATTTGTTGTATTGTATTGGTGAATTGGAAAGAAGCTGTAGAAGTTTACACATTTAATTTAGACATCAACGTCATGACGCCTTTTTCATGAAGTGTTGTCACTGCTGTCACTTTCCGAACATGATCTAATTAAGAGCTTCCTCTGGCTGCCAAATGACTGCAAGGAACCAAATCTATTTTGTAAATATGATTAAAACAATGTTCATGTTACAGTTTGCTAGCTAGTTCAACGCCTCCATCAGGTTGTGGGTGAAAATGTTTGTGGTAACCGTGAAAATGTTATGGTAAAATGTACACTGTAGCATAGATTTGCACCGGTATGCCAATTCTACCATTAAACTGCAAGTTATACAAGTTATGTTATTTGGGGTAGGATTAAAAAAAATTATATTCTATTTCAAGCAACTCTCTTGTCCTAGAACTGCCATTCATACTGTTAATATTGTTATTATCCATAAGAAAAATAAGTAGTACTTTGTAATCATTCTGTAATTCATTTTAAGTATTGTTTGCAAACCTCCTTGTTTACAAAAAAAGACAAAAGCACATTTCGACTGTAGGCATTTACAAACCTGATACCACTGTGTTAAATTTTTATACCATCTATACATTATATTACACTATTAACAATATCTTTTGTGGTTTCTACCCATTGGGTAGGATATGTGTGCATAACATATTCAAGTTATTTACAGCACCTTACAAAAGGAAAAAAAAAAAAAAAAACAGAAACAATTAAACAGAAAAAGAAACACAGACGGACAGACCAGAGAAATAAAAAGCACCGTTGGAAGTGAGGCACACCAAAGGTGGGAGCTTAAAGAGTGCAAGTGGGTTCCTACGTCTGCTCAAAACGTGAACATTAGGCACCAAGTTAGCTCACATCATACGCACATGCAAAAACGCCTCATTCCACGGACAACAAAAACGAGCACTTGTTTGTAGCGAGGACAACAATCAGACAAAGCAAGGCAGGAAAAGCCGAGTGGAGACGGTGAAATGATGGTCATTATATGAGAAAAGGGTCGAGCCAACAAGCGTGGGCCAGATCGCAATCGATTGGCGAAAGCAGCAGCAGCAGCGGTAGCAGCAGCATTAAACAGCACAGATGAAGGACAAGCTCCGAGAGCTCTTTGGAAGAGTAAATGAAGGGAGAAAACATCTGACCATAACGCTTTCAAGCATCTCAGTTGACACCAAACAAAGAGAAAATGTTTGTTCAGTCTTTCTGCAAGTGGTGGCGCTACTTGCTGAGTCCATCTCAACCTACTGTTAGATAAAATAAGAACACGATGCGTGGGGTAGCTGACAGAAGCCCTTACTAAATGCTGGCATTGCAGTAGAAAAGTTTAAGATTTGTGGTCTTTTGTGGAGGTTCAGGTCTCCAGGTACAGATTAAACCCAGACTGGAAGTAAAATAGACCGAACCGTGTTTACTCATTTGATCCTTGGCTAGTTTTAATTTATGCCCAAAACACCTCCTGGTTAATGAAGTGTGCAGATAGTGGCTCTGTTCGTTATATAAATGCTTAATAACAGAAATCCTTCACGTCCTTCCAAACACTGACAGACAGTGACCAGACCTAGTCCTGGACTAAAACGCACACACTATGGTGATTCAAAGAAAAATAGTGTATGTACATCCTCAATATATGATCAGGGAACCAGCCCTGAATATGCATGCTGAATGAGTTGGCTTTCTACACAAAACACACACACAAACACACACGCACGCCCACACACGCTTGAGGACACTTTTGAGTCTGAGTCTGGGTTTAGTCAGTGTCCGCTAAAACGTCTCATTGTCTTTCAAGTGTACTTCTAGGCAGTTAAGGCTTGAGGTCAAGAGCCAGATTGAGAAACCAGGCTTCGTAATCTAGCTGGACAAACTAGCCTACAGGTCACATCATCTTCATGAATAAACTTTCACACACAAGTGCACACACACACACACGCACTGTACAGGACAGTCAAACACACCGATTGAAGGGGCAGTGATACTCAAAATCTACTGACAATGTTGAACAAAAGGGCAGCTGATAAGCATGTGTCAGTGAAATAGTCTTCAGTGGAAAAACAAACATAACGGATGTTTCAAACGAATCATGTTTGTCCATGTTCAATGCACTAGATGAACAAAAAGGGCTAGAAGAGCTGATTCTCAGTCTTTAGCAGTGACATTAAAGGGATGTGTTCCACACTACAAGGCATAAGTTCCTTTGGGTCCTTGTCAAAAATTAACATCTACGAGCTCAGAGCTAACTAACCTCCACTCAATCAAAGTGTCAGCTAACCAACGGCCTGCATGCATCTAATCTCTCACACCACATCAGTGCTGACCACTAATGCATTCTGACGAGTTTAATAGAGAACAGCAATGTTTGCTCAGATTGTAAACTTCTACAAGTTAAATGTAGCACCATGGTTTGGATCTGTTTGCCAAATACCCACAATGCTATGGATTGAAAATAAGAACATGATTGTATATTAAAGAGAAGAGTGCAGCTTTATGCAATGGAACTACGTCCTTGTATTCTTAGGCATCGTAGACTGCTAAGTTTGGATCAGTTCTAGTGTTTTCATGCAGTGTGGCTGAAATCTTACATGAAGACCTGCCCCGCCACTGATCATTTACTGCTTCTCCATGAGCGGAGGCAATCGAGACGCCTCAGAGTGAATAAACACAGACAGAAGCCGGAGTTGATCTCAAATCACCACTCTGTCACAAACACAGGAGAAACCACTTGCGTAAATACCGACACATCAGAGAACTGAGCGAGAAGGGACAAGCAGAAAAGGCAACCTAATCAGAGGAAGGCTGGGTTAATTTGATATTACAGTGAACAACCCTTACTTTAGCCCTTAGCTTCACCGTGTCACTAAACTTGATTATCCTACCTATCCTAGGAGACGTAGACAACACAGCAATATGGACTACGTTTGTATGCTTGTTTGTTTTTGCTCACTCTGGTTACTATGGCACCATCCATCACAACATTGTACAGATGGGGATCTGTGGCGAGAAAGGGACCGAAAGTGAAAGAGTGCACGAATGGGCAGCATTAGCCGTTTCAAGTAAGGAAAAGCCAAGAGAAGCTTCCGTCCATGCTGAACAACGCACAGGATAACACCTCACATCCATAAGACGTTCTGACGATAAATAAATGCTGTTTTGGTTTTTGTCACGGGCCAAGTGCAACACGTATAGAGGATTACAAGAGCCTTGATTGCAGTTCATAAATGAATAACTTTAAGAGCACGACCCTGCTCACATGACACCTTTCCCTCATCGTCTTTTGTGTGATTTAAGCCTATTAGAGAGAAACTTAATGATTTTAACACTGCTACAGGAGGAAAGAGTCTTTCAGACTGTTAGATACTTAAAAAAGTCTACACTCATAACAAAAGTAATTACTTTAAACCTTATAACATTTCTGCTTGTAAAGTGACAATATTAAGTGAAAGTAACATTCTGTTAGCATCCATCTGACCTCAAAACGTGTAAGTGTCTGAAAGACTGTGAGGAGGACTAAGAGCTGGGAAGGAGGATTTTTAGGCTGGATATAAGTAACTCTTGTGCAGAAGGAAGGAGAAAACCCCACTGCTTCTACAGATCACCAACTTTGGAGTTTCCTTAACAACAAAGACCATGCAATGTATTTCTCTCTTCTCTTTCCCACAATAAAGATAGTGCAACTTTTGTGTGTTTTGATTTAAATGTATGATTGTGAGTGTTTACCCTCACGCCAGCCCCCACACAAAAACCTTGGCACTAAGATTTGGATTTTTGTTTCAACTACTTGTTAAAATCTTAATTGTGCACAGATCATGATCTTGGAAAACGTATCCTCAACTCCAAGTCCCATCCTAAGCCTGCAGACGTGTTGGTGTTTTGTAGAGCACATGACCAAAAAGGAGGAGTGGGAAAAAAAAAAGGAAAAAAAAAAAAAAAAAAAAAAGCTTATGTGCTAATATCATCTCCCATCTGAATGTAATACACAAGTACAAAATAGCACTACAAAGCTTTTCTATGTCTTTTGAGAGAGACAGTCAATAAAATGTTATTTTGTAAGCTTTGCTCCGCTTGGTTCCTTCTTGTAATGTGGCTTTGCTTTTGTAGTGAAGACAGACACATTTTATGTTGTGCATGGGAGTGTCCAGAAAGTGACCACACCCCTTTGTAGCCAGTAAAAGGAGAGGGTACGGAGAGCTGATCTTACACTAGCTCTCCTCTCTGCATGTCCTTGGCTTTGCTCAGGACTATTGTGCTTTCCGTGCTGCCCTGGCGCGTCCTGGCACCAGGAACAGTTGGCACGGAGGAGGACTGGTTATTGCTGTGCTGGTGAAGGTAAAACGCCGTGCCTGGGTAGTGGCCCATGACCTCACTGTAGGCAGGTGGAGGGCCCTCCGTGCGTCCGTGGGCACTCCAGTTGGCGGCGCTGATGCCTGTGTTGGTGCTAGGTGGGCACGGGCCATGGCTGTCCATCAGGTCACTGTCGAAGACTGTGCGGTTGGGTGGCGCTCGCACTGACTCGCGGTTCAGCTCGAGCTGTTGCTCGGGATTGCGCAGCTGCAACGGGCACGGGCCCTGGTACGGCGGCGGCTCCTCTCCATCCGAAAGTGCGATGGTGGGTGGCAGGTCGATGTGCTGCTGCAGGAGAGGGTAGGTAGGCTGGAAACGGCTAAAACGATCTCGCTGCAGGAATGAGGGAGTGCTGAAGCGCTCACGAGGATGAGGAGCATACACCACCTGCAAACAAAAGAGTGAAAGGAATAAAGGCTTACAGACTGCAGCAACAGTGTTGCCAGAAATATTAATGTGGGGGTGCCTGGAGAGGAAAAACAAGGTGTGACAGAACAGAAAAATACAGTAACGAACAAAAAAAACATCCAAATTAAACTTATTAAAGCCCAAATGTATTCCTAGACTATGTTCATATTGCTAATATGCTGTAAAACCAAAATATAGCCTATTGTGTGTCCTCTGCCACAAAGTCCGTACACTCTAAAAGCCTGTCGACTAAATCAAGAAGAGAATCACTCTTTTAACTTCCATTTTCTTATAAGCAATTTCTGTATATTGCATTTTTCGCAGCTGTGATTGATTTTCGATCTGGGATGAACTGTTCTCCCTAATGCTGTCTCTGTCTCCTCAACCCTGCTCTCCTAAACCCTCCATTACGCCCCCACTCTGGACTTGACTGCTGGGCCTGAATGTGAAAAGAACGCCCCCTCATCACCATATGGACATAAGGAAATAAAGAATATGAATAAAGTAAAGAAATACAGAAAGAAAACAAAATTAAGAAAGAAAAGCAAAAATAAAAGAATAAAAATACAAATACAGAAAAACCAAAATGCATATACAGTCATGTCCATAAGTATTTGGACAGTGACAATTTTCGTAATTATGCCTCTGTACATCACCATAATGGATTTGAAATGAAGCCATCAAGATGTGATTTGAAGTGTAGACTTTCAGCTTTAATTCAAGGGGTTTAGCAAAAATATTGCATCATCCGTTTAGGAATTACTATTTTTACAGAGTCACTCCATTTTCACAGGCTGAAAAGTAATTGGACAAACTAACAATCATAAATATTAGGATTATTTTTAATACTTATATGCAAATCCTTTGCAGTCAATGACTGCCTGAAGTCTGGAACCCATGGACATCATCAAATACTGAGTTTCCTCCATTGAGATTCTTTGCCAGGCCTTTACTGCAGCTGCCTTCAGTTGCTGCTGGTTTGTAAGTCTTTCTTCCTTCAGGTTTGTCTTTAATAAGTGAAAAGCATACTCAATTAGGTTGAGGTCAGGTGACCGACTCAGGCCAGTTAAAAATATTCCATTTCTTTGCCTTAAGAAGCTCTTGGGATGCTTTCGTGGTACATTTTGTGTCATTATCCATCTGTACTGTGAATCGCTGTCCTATCAGTTTTGCAGCATTTGACAGTCTGAGCAAAAAGTATAGCTCTATACACTTCAGAGTTCATCCTACTACTTTCATGAGCAGTCACGTCATCAATAATCACCAGTGACACAGTTCCATTGGCAGCCATAATACTGAACATGCCATAACACTGCCTCCACATGTGTGACAGATGACGCTTTGGATCATGGGTCCTTCCTTTCCTTCTCCATACTCTTCTCTTCCCATCATTCTGATACAAGTTAATCTTGCATCAGAACTGGTCATGTTTTTTTTTTTTGTTTTTTTTTAGTTTTTTTTTTTTATTTGGCCTGTCCGTTCTTGAGTGTTACCAGTGGTTGGCACCTTGAGGTAAAACATCTGTATTTACATTCATGAAGGCATCTCTGGATTGTAGACTTGTGTATCATTGTCATGTGATCATGACAATGATATGCTTTACCTACTCCAGAGTGTTCTTGACTTGGCTGTGAAGGGGTTTTTTCTTCGCCAAGGAAAGAATTCTGTGATTATCCACTTTAGCTGTCTTCTGTGGTCTTCCAGGCCTTTTGGTGTTTCTGGGTTGGCCAGTGCATTCCTTCTTTCTAAGAATGTGCCAAATTGTTGATTTAGCCACTCCTAAAGTTTCTTCTCTCTCTCTGATAGGTCTGTTTTTTTTTCCAGCTTAATGACTTAATGGCCTCCTTTACTTGCATCTATACCTCTTTGGACCGCACAGTGAGAGTTTCCATGAACAGCTACCAAATGCAATTTCAACGCTTGGAATCAACTCCAGACCTTTTATCTCCTTAATTTGTCATGAAATAACGAGGAACCAGGCCAAACCTGGCCATTAAACTGCTTATCAGTCAACTGTAATATACTTTTGAGCCTATGAAAATGGAGGGACTTTGTAGGAAAAAATTGGCTGTAATTCCTAAAGAATTAATGCAATATTTTTGTTAAACTTCTTGAATTAAAGCTGAAAGTCTACACTTCAATCACATCTTGATTGCTTCATTTCAAATCCATTGTGGTGATGTAAAGAGGCAAAATTATGAAAATTGTGTCACTGTCCAAATACTTATGGACCTGACTGTAAATAAATAAATATAGAAAAATATGAAACAAATACAGAAATTAATAAAGACTAAATGAATGATATATAAATAATTATTAGAGAAAAGAACAAATAAATAAACAATAATGAAAAAAAAAAATTATATGATTTTATTAAGCCAAAACATTTATTATTTTACTTATTTACCATTTTACCTGAATAATAAACTTTGGGTAACTAGAGACAACTAAGAAAATAATTTAGCTAACCTATTTAGTTTCCTCATCAAAACATACAAACCAAATGAATGAACAGTGCTTAAGACTACACTGTAACCTGGGAAATCTTAAGCGGCTGCCAGTCTCTTAAATCTAAGGCAATGTAATATCTAAGGCCTTTAACTGTATATAGAAAAATCAAGTGCTTTAAGGATCCAAAGACACAGTACTCATTCATATTAGTTATTAAGTGTCTCACTCGAAGAGTTATAGGGGTTTGACAGAATAGGATAATATCATACACACACTTGTAGCATTCTTACTGACCTAAAGTAACCTTCCCCGCTCCAACACTCTGGATCAACTGATTAATGGCTTGTTATTAGCCAATTAATTTATTTAAGCAAGAAAACCACTAAAGCACAAAAATGAGTACACAGTGCAATGAATGGAGGCTCTAAAAGCAAAGTGGGAAGAAGGTTTACATCTGATTAACACCATTCACACACTGGGCTGTGATTGATTAATTAATTGCTGGGGTTGCATCTGAAGTCTACATATCCTATTTGAGAAACGTAAGCACCAGGTTTACATATGAAGAAATTTCCAATCCTACTAAATAACAAAGCTTTATCTAGAGAAAGAGGACCTGCATTTATGCACAATCAAATTATTCCATTTGTAGGAAATCTCCATGTTGGCCAGCCAATAAGACAGACAGCTTTGTTTTATGGGGCTGCGTTTCAGTTCGAGCCAGGGTGGCTAATGAGGGGCAATTTGGAGCGAGAGGCAAAGTGTCTCGTCTCTCAGACAGCTGTCTAGACGCTGCCAGAGGAGAAAGCCAGTGATTAATGACGCAGTGAGAGACACAGGCATCCAGACAGGGACTCTCAAAGCCATGTACACTTGGGGAAATGTGGTGCACACCCCCAGAGGGACACAACACATGTGCAATGATTAACAGAGAGGCCCTGCTTCAGACACTGACCCTCTCCTCCCCCTGACCTCACCAAATAAGGACCCCAAGCTGCACCCCCCAACCCCCACCCAAACACACACACACACACACACACACACACACAGAGTTAATGGTCTCACCTCTGAAGCTCCTTGTCTCGATCCACTATCTGATGGCCAAAAACATCCCTCCTATGAGCAGAGACAGAAGGTTAGGAGAGGAAAATGCAGTTTTAAATAAGATGTATCACAATATAACAGATATTACAGAATTAATAAATTTAATGTCATTTTAATACAAAATGGATCCGATATCAAACATGAAAAGCAAAGCAAAGTGTCACATTACCAGGAAACAAGTAAACTACTCAAAGTCATAGAGGGAAATTTACTGCAATGTCACTGATAAGGTATGCCTTGTGGTAGAAACAAAGAACAATCTCCTCTGAAACCAGACAAAGCTCAAAATACTAATTAAAATAAAACACCAAGCTGCTTGTTTATGCCCTAATACTAATGCTCAGCATTAACATGTGTGTGGTAAATCAAAGCAGCAGAGTGCACCAGACTGTGTTCTCCCTCCAGACAGTGTCTCTGCACTCGCTCTCCCCCTCAGTCCACCCCCTCCTCTCATGAATAAAAATGAAAGCGACTCAGACGTTTATCTGCCTCTCCTGCACGCTGCAGCAGCCAGCGTGCATGTCTGGCTCTTCGCTAGCGTCTAGACAGAGCTGGGCCAAATTTAATCATTAAGGCACGTCTGGGAGCGCGAGGAGTGCGGATATTTATCAGAAACACAGCAAATGGGATCTTTGGCTAACATATAGTGCTTAAAGCCACATTCAGGCTCTGTCGAAACAGAACGGTACGCCTTAATCGAATCTCACAGCTAAAGGCGACATATTTGTCAGGCTAGCTTGTCAGGTTTTGAGTTTACTTTGCCAATACTTCTAACCCAATACTGCCTCCAGGTTATAATAAGTAGGCTAATACTTGTGCATGTCTTTTGTTTAATGATGGTCTACCGCAATGTTTTGGAAGGCAAATCTAAATTTTTCAGACACTGTCCAGATCTATATGCACACTATATTGATTAAATGAAGCTGAGTCATTTTTATGGCTGGCAGTAATCCACTAATACACATACTTCAACTGGAAGTGAAGGATAGAGCACTGTGATGTCTTACCGGCTGCAGAGAGTGCTCCTGCCTCCTGGCCTGGCCCAGCCTGCTCATCAAGGACCATGTTGAGAGTTTATAGTGGTTCAGAAGACAGATAATCACCACCACCATCACCATCATCACCACGATTATGATTATTATCTGCACAAACTCCAATTCAGCTGGAGGGAAGAGAAAGAAACAATGAAATGGGAAAATTTTTATTATAAGGTTACAGATGCGCACACATCAACAATCAGGTTTAATCATCATTCTGCTAGAAAAGGGCTGCAGGAAAATGCAATTCCTGTCCTGACCACAGGATGGAAGCACAGAACAGCAGGAGCCTGCAAGGCCGACTGGGTGAGAAACACACGACAGGAACAATTATTGTTCCGTTGTACATAGAGTCTCGTACATAGACGGTCAGAGAATTGCATGATGTTCAGCTGAAGAAGAAGGCTCAAGTGGTGCAAAATAGACAGGAAGTGATATGGCAACAATGTTCACCTCTTCCCTATTCGAAAGGCTTCTCTCTCTCTCTCTTTCACACACACACAAGCAAACCACATGGACAACAAGTCTGCAATATGCAAAAAAAAAAAACAAAAAAAAAAAAAACAAACGAACAAAAACCCTCCTATACATCCTGGCATTACCCAGAGAGACAGAGCGAGCGTCTGGTAAAGAAAGACAATGGCGGCCTATCTGTGGCAGCCAGACAGCTCATGGCATTAGAGCGGGTGCTGTGATATCCCAGCATGCCCCCAAATGCAAGCCCAATCTGATTAGGCTAGACGCTGTGGCTGATGCAGGCCTCCGGCTCGGCGAGACACGGACCATTTTGGAACTGTTGGGTCTGCAGAGGGCATGTTTTAAAGTGTCAAACAGAGAAGCATTATCTTCTAGAGCAGACTGAGTGTACTGTCTGAACAGCACGGCTGGAACACGCGCCACAAAATTGCCTGCAGTACAGCATCTGAGCAGACAAACACTGCTTTTCTCCAAATTTAGGCCATGAGAGCGGATGCAAGGAAAGAGAGCAGAGATTAGAGAGAAAGAAAATGATTACGAATACAAGGCAGAAACAGGACAGAGAGAGTGTGTGACAAAGTCATTCAATCTATTTTGCGCACGAAAGTTAGCAGTATTCTGACTAGCAAAGGGTGAACTAGACAACATGAAAATTGTCTGCTGGCTGTAAGGCATGGATACATATTTACACCTAAGATACCCAAATTAATTTAAAGCCACTGAAGGAGTGGTGACTGTGACAGACCAGTGAGGGTAAAATGCAAAAAGATGGGTTACACAGTGGTAAATAGGAGAGGTGAAATGGACAATAGCTCATCAGCCTTTACTTCTAGCGGTCAGATGTTTCATCCTTTTGTTAAGCATAACTGGAAGTGGAACCAGTGTCTGTCCCATTATCTGTTTGTAAGAAATAAAGAATTGTCAAACAAACTTAATATTACTAATGAACAAAATTTCACTAGCATTACATGGATGTAATGCTAGTCAAACTACCAATGTTATATGGATGAACTACTCTTTAATGGATCTTTTTGGGGTAATACAGCATCATTACATTGTGTCCTGCTCAAGAATCGTCCAGTTCATCTCAAATATTTCACCCCAATAGCATATGTAATCTCTAACATTTACACACTATGGCAATAATGCAAGCTTTAAGATGTGTAGTAAATAAGGAGTTTCCTAATGATCTAATCATCATGCATGTAAAATGACTCATGCGCATTAAAATAAACACATCTCTGAAGTAAACAACTAGTAGATCCTAGTGTGTTTTATGCTATGACTCAGAAACTGAGGTCAAAATACAGTACACGTGCATGCTTTAGAACACATTGACTTCACTATATTTCTATAAAGATGACAAATTACTCCATTTGAGTCAGTACTGATTGCTCCTATCATATGAATGCATAAGCGACCACCAGTTCCAACAGCTTTTAGAAGCATAGCTAATTCACAAGCTGTATGAGAATTATTGATCATGTGCTGGATCTACATGAGGAGGTTTGGGTGAAAGGGAGCATCAGTGATCAGACTGAGCAGACAGTGCATATTCCCAGCTCAGACTGTGAAATCCTCTTATTCCAGCACAGACTGATTTCACAGTGGACCTGAAGCGCTTAGCCCAATTGCCCTCTACAGCAAACCCAGAGCTTTCTGGTCAGGTTCATCTTTTCATGAGTCTATGTGTCCTTGCTCGGACAGTGCGAGCGGTCTACAAAATGGCTTGGAAGGGTCTGGTTAAACGAACAAAGCCTGGCTGCTCTGGAGCAACCCTGAGAGAACAAGAAAGTGAGAAAGAGAGAGAGAGAGAGAGAGAGAGAGAGAACAGAGCTGGAAGATGGGGTTTGGCACTTCAGCCATGCCTTTCATTTAGAGATAGACAGAATGAATAAGGAACAAGATCTTCAGTGAAGTGGCACTGCTGGATACTGGATCTCCTGTCCTGCCCTAGATAGCACTGGCATTGCCATCCTCTCTCTCTCACGAAAACACACACACACACACACACACACACACACACAGAGCCATCCAGCTGCCATCATTGCCATGGAGACACAGCCCTCAGCATCCGTACCCACAGAGACACTGAACACTGACATGGCACACAGACACGCACATTCATGCAGATGCAGACACAAACTGAAAAAAACAGGGAGCAGGAATGAAGCAAAGAAACAAGGGCAGACTAAAAAACTATGTGCAGACTACAAAAAGCGAGGAGAGATAAAGAGTCAGACAGAGTGGGTGCTGGGAGAAGCATTAGCCCATGATGCCAGCGGCAGCCAGTGTTCAGTGCAGCAAATCAATCAGCCCTTTTACTGTCAGCAGGCAGAGCGCAGCTGACTGAGAGCTGCCAGACAGTGGGCCACTCACAGAGAGGGAGTGCTAGACATGAGCCGTGTGTGTGTGTGTGTGTGTGTGTGTGTGTGTGTGTGTGTGTGTGTGAGAGAGAGAGAATATGAGACTTGTTTTACATATGCAGGTTAACTTAGAAATCTTGTACCATATGCTTGGCCATCATGTCAAATTTCAGCTAACGTTTTTATTGATCACAATAACAGTACAACACAAAAAACTAGAATGCCTGCAAACACAAAAACAACACTGGCTAATAAAATACTTATAAGAAGGCCTATTTCAGTATGGCTTAATTGTTGTAAAAACCACCGGCACCTCAGGTTTGGAACCACTAAAATGCTGCCTTCCAGAAAATGAAAGCTGAAGAATTCTCATGATGCTCGGGAGAGAGAATGACTATGTTTGTATTGTGTTTGAATGATGCCCTAATTCTACTATTTGTATGAGAGAGAGAGAGAGAGAGAGAGAGAGAGAGAGAAAATTACCTTCTGGCACACACAGTTTCATCTGGACACCAAAACAACAAAACACAGCCGTTGCTTTAATATTTCACATTCTAGTAAGAGCAGCACTTCACATAAATCATCCATTATCATCACTAACACACACACATACAAGTGTTGTATATAATAAATAAATGCACCTCTTTCATCAGGGCCTCAGTAAATCCTTCTGTTTACTTGGTTTAAACTGGTTCAATTTCGTTTTAGAAATACACGAAACCCAGACAGCAGACGCTAGGTCACCCCACGTAAATGCTTATTCTGTTTGACATCTATGGATGCCACATCACTCTGACAAGACAAGAAGAGTGTTTTGACAGGCTCTGAATGTGGATACGAGCGCATTCGAGACAGGCATTCTGTCATCCAGTGATAAACGTGCATTTTTGTGTTTGCAGGCTGGGGGAGGTAGGCTCCTCGTCTACTGTTTTAGAAGGCTGGATCACACAGGTGGTCTTTGTGCTACAAATCAAAGCCCTGTGGCATAGTGGGATGGAGAAAAACACGCTAACAGACTGGCATCCCGCTGGGCATCAGAGGGGCGGGCAGCCGATTCCAGCCCTGCAGTACGGCCATGCCACAAACACTGCCAGTGGGAAGAGGCCATGCCACCCAGCACGCCAAGCAGCAGCCTCTATTCCACACAGGAGCTCTTGCCATCAATTACACTGAGAAAGGAACAGAGACATCATCTTAAAGATGCCCAACTGAGTTTCTGTCCATCAAGAGAAAAAAGGCAATACCGAGCCATAATGGGCTTCTTACGGCTCTAGTGTGCTTACGTGTGAAATGTCAGAAACTGTACGTTGAAATTCTTCACCGAGAGACTGCTGTACACCCGTATTAAACTGGAGCACAAAAGATCTTTCACAAGAACACACGTATAGTTCTCAGTTGCAGTTCAAATCTCATCAGATGCTTGAAGACTTCTCAACCTCAATCCCACTGCTTCTTCATTTCAATATCCACTGACTGTCCATCTTCACATTTTTCTCTGCTCTCAACTCAACTCATTAGATAATTAACAAGTACTTCATGAGTCGAGTTGGTTATATTAAAGTAGTAAAAACACAAAGAGGTGCTGTGCAAGGAGTCTGTTGAACAGCGATTGAGAAGTAGACTGTCAAAGAGCAGTACAGAAATAAAACAGCACCAAAAAAATAAATAAAAAAATAAAACAAGTTCCCTCATTAAAAGCTAGCAGTAGAAGACATGGACGACTTCTTTTCTAATATCGATACTAAAACTATGAGACGTAAAATGACCATATTCAAAGAAATACTTCAGCCATGCACATGATGTACACAAAACTGCAGGTTTTCTACAAAAATACTACAGCACAAATTAGACAAATTAAAAAAAAGGCTTGGAATTCCAGTAAAACAGGTTTACTTTTTTACGTTATGTTGTGCTTAAAGCAATTCAGTGATATCTTAGGCTTAGGTCTGTTACGGAATCTGATTAGTTTCATTGTTTTTCCCCCCTCTCCATTTTCTGCTCATACTGGTTATTGGATATCAGACGGGTGCCATCACTAAGTAATAGATCTGTCTATTTGTCACACGTTAAATGAGTAGCATTATTAAGTCAGCAGAGAAAAATCATAAGACACGCTGTCCTTGCACTGCTGTGAGTCATCTGGTAAGGCCAAAAAAAAAAAAACAGTCAGAGCTGCTGGGGCTTAAGTTATTTGGACTCACACATCATCAAGTCACCACCTTAGATACTGTATGAAAGAAGGTCCAGGTACAAAAACAGTACTGGCAAAGAGACATTTCTAAGAAGAGACTTACCACCATTTCTTGTTATCCTTTGTGCCAGAGACCAATCTGAAATGAGGATAAATTCAAAGGGAGCGACAGTGCCAGAAGAGTGATGCAGAGCTAGCTGTTTTCTTTTTGAAAAGAAATTAGCTATCTACCTTTCGGGCATGTAGCCAGCCAACTTAGTCTCACGTGTGCTTCTCCAATACTAAATACTACATTCATCATCAGAAAGCATTTTTCTCATGCTGAATACTCTTTGGATGTGCACTGACTCACAACCATCAGATATATCAGGGCACATTACAACACTGTAAACTGCTTGCAATAACATTTCAATAATAATAATTTTAAAAAATCTCCAAATCCCTAAAGCATCAAAAGTTATGGCCTGCCTGTTTACCCATGCTTAACTCCTACACTTTCTTTTCCATCTCACTATCCCTTTGTCCAGGCAAATCAGTTTTTTTTCCTCCAAGGCTGACGGAAACACAAATGAGCATTTGTTTAGTCTAGTGATTTCCATATGATGGTAAGAGGGGCCACAGTCCTTCTTGTTCATATTAGTCACGTGGATGACACAAATCAGATGGCTGGCTCAAATGAGCATTCTGCCACTGAGCTCCAGTGCCAACATGCCACCCATAGCTCTTCTGCTTCATGTGGGTGATCGCGCAGCTTTTGAAACTATTATGGCTTTTGCCGGTTGCATGAATAAACATGAACTCCACTAATCAGTAAAGCTGCCCCAGGTTTCCAAGTTCAGGACTTCATGTACAGTACATTCTGCCAATCGTTAGTGCCAGAAAAGATCTCACACCTCTGCACTCAACAGAGGTCTGGGAGAAGAAGAGAGCCAGACTGCTTTGCCTTGAGAGACACTTTCAGCTCCCTGTGACAGCATTCGAAATATACCTAAAGGAGGAAGTGGAAAAAGTGATGCAGATCCCTTTCCAACTATGAGACTAGATTTGGTATCATCCGTTATCTTTGTATCTTTTATAAATCTTTTCACTATATTCCTTGACATCTCCTTATCCATGTAGATTGACTTCTATTTTGGGACAGTCTTCATTCTTGGTAACATACCTTGGCATGTTGTGTTTGACCAGAACTGAAAGGTGTTTTCATGGCAGCCGGAGCTACTTGTACAAACTTGCAGGTTGCTGCATCGGCTTGCCAAGTCCGCAGAGTTAAACAATCAGTAGTGAAGTTTCGGGGGGAAAATGCCATAGTCTATTT
This sequence comes from Pangasius sanitwongsei, assembly GCA_037576675.1. Taxonomy (NCBI): domain Eukaryota; kingdom Metazoa; phylum Chordata; class Actinopteri; order Siluriformes; family Pangasiidae; genus Pangasius; species Pangasius sanitwongsei. Next base: position 18,600,445 of record CM075003.1, read on the forward strand.
TCTTTTTTTGTTACTTCTATTTAGTTAGGAAGTGCAAAACGCATGAACGTTCTCCTGAGGGCAAGCTCGACATTGAAGAAAGTCTAAAAGATTTGTTTAAATAGAGCGAGCGGGAGAAGAGAGGGGAGGAGAAGGGGAAAAAAAAACAAAAAAAAACCTCTGCACTTCGCTAAAACATTTGCCCATGACCGCTAGCTGAACTTGCATGCATGACCTCAGTGGGTGGAAACCACACTCCTCCATTTGAGAATGCTGGAACCGGGTTGGAAGAGAGTTCACCAGTTACATTTTCAAAGAGCAAGTACAGATAGAGGAGACAGAAGAGCTGGACAAATGTAATCTGAACGAGAAGGAAAAATCAACTACTGTCTGTCTTTCTATGTCTACCAAAACCAATGTTTCATTCATCAAAAATAGTATTTAAAAGAAGTAAAGGGATCCATGCTCTGCTTCTAGACCGCCGGCAGAGCTACAATGGTTAGATTAGTGATGGAGCACACTGACTGGCACTCTGACTCATCAGTAATAGTCACTGGAGCCGTTATCACCAAACACATCAGTCGCACACCACACTGCAGCACACAACCAAGCCATCACTGTGGAAGTAAACCTGCCTACTCATCAGCAGTTTATTTTAATGTAGCAAGAGCTGTTACATTAATCTTAAAATGGATCACTGGATAATTAAATACTGTATTTCTTTTCTTCACTATTCAGTTGTCTATTATACAACTATTCCTTTTTATTTATCATCATGTGCACTTATCAACACTGCATGGCTAAATAATTATAGTATATAACAATACAGAACTTGCCAAACTGTGGAAACGTCTTGGCAAATAACGATTCGCTGAAATGTGAAACCTTCCTAGATTAGCACAAATGTGCAACATGGGGTAATGTCACTACTGAACTGGTTTACAATACTGAACTGATCCATGCACCAAATTTCAGTACTAGACCTAATGTCTGAACGTCAGTAATTATGAAACAAGTACGGGGGGAAAAAAACACTTTGGAACATGTTATTAAAAAAAAAATTAAAAAAAATCCACGTTTGGTTGCATCATATCACCCCACAGTGGATTACTTTCCTCTAACAACATGTGCCAAAGTGTTTTATACCTTGTATACCACAGGGATTTGCCAATGTTTTTTTTTTTTTTTTTTTTTTAAGTTTAGCAAGAGCAACTGTTTATAGTAAATGTTATGAAACTTCTGCAATACTTGTCATAATAGCTATAAACAGTCATTCTCTCACCAGCCTCTCTTATTGCTCTCTCTTGAAGTTTAAAAAAAAAAAAAAAAAAAAAAAAAAAAAAAAAAAAAAAAAAAAAAGCAAGCAACTTATGTGGTCGAGAAACCGTAAGTCATCTGTCCTGAAGACTTTCCCGTGCCGTAAAACTTGCTGATCGTTACAAAGCGCTGACACACGGAATTCCTTCCAAAACTGTTAAAACGTCGTCCTCAAAGAAACCTTCACTATATCAATCAGTATACATGGAGCAAATACGTACACAACATCAACTGGGATAGAGTGTGGGCTCTGCCTCAAAATGTTTTACTTTACAATAAAATTAAAGAAGTGTCGTATAACATGATACCTTAGGTAGGTCAGGTACCTGTGCTACCTTACAAAACATTTTTAACCAAAGTGTATTTCTGATGACTTTGATGTAAATTGCTCCTTCTGTGATCTCCAATCTGAGGATTTGTTTCATTTGCTCTAACGTGGGTATACTAAGAATCTCTGGAGAAACATTTTGGACATTTTTTGTGGTATGATTCCTGATATCTATTTGAAATATGAAAACGTAATTCTCGGATTTACACATTATAAGAAAGAAGAGTCAAGACTTTTTTTTTTTCTTTTACTTAATGAATCTTATTTTGATTTTGGCTAAATTTTTATACACAACTGTAAATTTAGTTAACAGTAAGCCTCTGTTTAACCTTTTTCTTGTGGACGTAAAACTTTACATCGATTTAATTTCTGATTCTTCTAAGGAGAAAGCTGTGAAAACAGCGAATCTTTTCAAAAGACACAATTTTTTCTTGCTCCCTGGCATATAATGATTGTCATTCTGTATTTTCCTGCGTTCTTTTAAAAAAAAAATCAATCAATATGGATATATATTTTTATTTTGTTACTTTATTACTATTATTTAAAATACATTTATAATAAGACTTGGACTGCATGGAGTGTCCAGCATACATGTCCCAGTGTGAGGTGGTATTACAGAAATGAGAACTTATTAGGAGGAGTGCATTAATATGAACTGTGATTTGGATTAGAGCCGGCACTACTGTCACAGCTGCTGTTTGCTGAAACAGAGATGCTGGAAACATTTCTGTTACGCAGATAGGTAAATATTAGGATTCTGAAAAAGGAGACATACAACTGTAATAGGGACAACTATTACAGGATAAAAGAGTGGACCAGAGAAAGCAACTGTAAACCTAAAAAGCAAACAGAGAAGATAGTCTGATAACAACAGAAGACCTCTAGTCAAAGCTAAAGACAATCTATTCATAAATCTACAGACATATCTATTGTGTGGTTATGTAGTACATACATGCTACTGTACGCACTGATGTGCTGCTGAGGGTTAGTGTGCTCAGGAGTTGGGGGTTAGTGGCTTAGCAGAGACAGACACTGAAAACGTTAATCACTGTCCAAACACCAGACCAGACTGCGACTCAGTCCCATTTGGCTGTCTATTCCCTATACAAGTTCACTACACAGGACACATAAAACACTTGTTTGTGTGCTCTATCTAGCGCACTGTAAGTTCACTGCGGCGTTATTTTTAATTTAACGGTCAAGTTACCTTTAAACAACGAACTTATCTCTGTCTTAACTACAAAAAACATGAACAAACAAACAAACAAAAAAAACAACTCTATATAGAAGTTGAAAGCCACCAGTTAGTCATGGTAAGGGTTGTGGAAGTGAAGCGGTTTTACACTCACATATGTCCATTCCCTGAACTTGGGCTCCGGTGCAGTTACACACGCAGGCGCCATTGGAGCCGTAGCCGCTTCCGCTAGCCGCTCCGCTCTGGTTCTGCATGGAGCTCGCCACAGCGACAACTTCCAGCGGCTCTCCGCGCCACTCGCATCGTCTTCACCACATCCTCGCCGGGGGGGAAAAACACTCCCCGTCCTCTGTTAACGGCGAACGAGTCTGTCGCTTTTGTTACTTCCGTTTTGTTGCAGTCGCTGAAGAGCCGGTGTGTTGGTGTTGAATGAGGCAGACAGACTGTGAGAGCCCTCTCCTGCCCTTACTCATATCACTGCACCGTCTCGCGCACTACAATCCCGAGGGGCGGGCGGCCGCGTCCTGAAAAACCACCCGCTTCCTGGTGACTCCGCCAAGCGCGGGGGGGCGGGGAGGCCTGGGGAGAGGGGGCTATGGCTGGGCTGCGTCTCAAACCGCACACTACCGCACTAACGTCTATGTCAAACTAGTACGTTTTGTTTACAAAGCACGCCTAAGAGACTCTTATACTTCCTTTTTAAACCCAACCCACGGGTTTAGGGCTCCTGGTGAAAGCACTGTCCCGGTGTTACCAGAGGTACTGAACTGACACACTGGCCACACTGTAGCAGGCGGTTTAGGACATAACCATTGTGTTACCTCACCACTTTGCACCAGACACAACCAAACAAGGCGGTCTGGGAGAAACATGGTGCGTGACCTTGGCGTGACCCCGACGTCTGAGTGTGGGTGAAGCACACATGCTCTCTGTCTGAGCCCTTTAACTGCAGTCATCTTTCACTGCAGCAATCCACAGCAGTGAGCACACTTACACCCTTAGAAACACTACAAGGCAAGCAGATTTCCCTTGTGTCAGGGTAATTCATTCAAATCTAGACAAAAGTTAATGATTTTGATTAAAGACAGCCAACTTTATTTCTGAATATTCAGTTTAAAACACCAAACAATCATCTGGGGAAAAGAGGATACTGGTTTAAACAGTTGCGGCTAGGAAAACTGTCACATTCGCACCAGTGTTTTTTCAATTCCCAAAATTACAATTATATATTCAGAGTAAAATAATTCTGTTTGATCAAAATAAAGACTTAATTATTCACCTTCAAATCTTTGTGTCTTGATTACTCCCTTACTCAAAGCAATTACAGCAACAAAACAATGAAGGAGATAAATGCCTGTTTCCCAGAATTCCTTCCCCATTAATATATTATTTGAGGACATTAGCAGCTCTAAGGCACTCTAGTTTAGGAATGGCACGTAGTCGATTCATATATGTGCTTGTTAGTAACCCTTCAGCTGTCTACAACATCCAATCCCAGATGTCAAGATGAAATTTAAACGATTAGATCCTTCTCTTCACCCCCCTTACCCACTCATCCCACAGGGAGACAAGCTGACATTTATCTGTCTGACGTCTTGTCTGGAAGTCATGTCCCCTGCCAACACACACACACACACACACCAGACGTGGGGGAGGTGGAGAGTTAGGGGTCATGACTCAGGGTTTGAATGGGTGTCTGAAGCAACATCCCAAGGGAAGCTAGTGTTGGACAAACTGTGCATGTTAATGTTGTTGTGGCTGGTTTTCACAATCCCTCCACAATGCATTTTAATATATTCAAATAGACAAAACCTCTAGATAGCATGCTGTCTGTTCTGTATTGATAAAATTAAAATAGCTAAAAACATGTCATTTAAAGCAAGACACTAACTAACAACATTACTAGCCCTTATTTATATATTTTATCCACACTCTATTTACACAAGAAGCCATTTACAGAATGTAAACTATCCACACACTTTGGATCAGGTTTCATTTTGAGCACCACAATGATTTCTTATTCTTCCTATTATGTAACCTCTAAAAGGCCCTTCTGTTCAGCTGATGATGTTTGAGGCACAGCGCCACCTGGTGCCCAACAAGGGGAGTCACTGAGACAGGGACAATAATGTTCCCATGCTGCCTTGCTGCTGATGTCAAGGCTTTTCACTACTGAACATTGTGCAAGTCATTTCCCCGCTTCAGATGCTGACATAGATATTAGCATGGCAGGAACAAAACCCGAGATGAAATGTACTGTTTTGTCTATGGCTAACCTGACTTGTTGTTTCAAATAGATTTTGAGGCTTACACAGTGCTCTGATCCTCCTTACATGTAACCCATGTTCAGATATGGTTCAGAATTACAAATACCCAGCATGTCTCATGTCGCTCCCAGTAATCAAATTATAATAAGTGCACCTTAAACAAATCATTTTTAGTGTTTCTGACCTTTCACTGGGTTGCTGTTTTACACCACCTACAGCAGGATCACCAACTGGCAGACCACAGTCCAGACCCAGCACAATATTTGACCAGATTGAACTGAGTACATTGAATTGTACATGAATTACTATAGCAGAGCTGATAAACACATGTAGTTCATCGACTCTAGCTTTCTAAACATGAACCGACTCTGCTTATGTAGCAGGTGGTCTGCTGTGGTTTGTCCAATCACACGTATTTATGTAAATTATTTAGCTAAAGGCAGCTCATCAGAGTGGAGACGTGCTACAGGGCTAGAGACATTAGCTCAGAAAAGGGAGACTTTTATAGATTTCTTTTATTGACCCCTCTCTGGTCTGATTAGCAAACTGATGCCAAAAACAAAAACAGAATGTTTAAAAACAAATGGACAAAGAAGTATGTGTTTATTCTCCCAATAATTCAAAACATCTGTTCAGAGTCCATGGGGCTCGTCAAAATTGGTAACGTAATGAAGTAGTATGAAACACAACGTAACTGATTTGAGTCGTCTTATTTATAACCATGAACTAATCAATAATGGTTAAACATTTAATGGTCACTGTTGTCACCATTTAGTCATGCTGGTTGCTTATCTGGACCTTCGTAAACAAGGAATTTTATGTAACTGGATCTTAATTTTAGTTGTGTACCTCTATAAGGCGTATCTTCAAACTGAAATCTCTTCCGAGTTTCACATGTACGTACCTTCTAATAATCACAGCCCACTGTTGGTACAACAGCAGGCTGAATACATGGAAAGAAAGCTCATGTTGGTCAACAGAGAAGCCCAGTGTAACCGAGAGTATCCTGTGCAATATACAGCTCCTGTGGCCTTAAGCAAACTCAGAATCCATTCTGTTCCAGGGACATCCAGTGATCTGATCCTTTTTCAAGAGAATAGTATCAGGATTATGCTAAACTGAAGTAATGAAATGTACACATGCAAACCATGTATAAATAGTGAATAATGACCTTTTGTAGGTGTTAGTATAAGATGGCCTGAGGGAGCAGGCTTAGAGACACAGGCACAGGGCCATCACACTGATAATCTGCAGGTTTAATGTGGGAGAGGGCCGACTTCAAGCACTCTCCATTACCTGACTCATCTCCCACCCAAGCCTGCACGCTGTGGCAAATTATCTTCACACTCATCCCAGGAGACCGGGTGTGCGTGTGTCTGAAAATTGCCATCTGTAAGGAAGGAATGTGACGTCTGAGGATGTGTGCTGCAGTGTGTGTTTGTGTGTGTGTAAGACGGAGAGAGAGAGAGAGAGAGAGAGAGAGAGAGAGAGAGAGAGAGGAGCGGGTGAGTGTCTGTGTGTGTAGATAATCACCAGGTATTGAGTTTTTCCCTCCCTCCCGCAGCCTGCTGAGCATCGTCATGGGCCGTCTGCCCAGTAGGGTGAGGTAATGTCTAGGTTTAATGCCAGCCTCCCACAGCGGCACACACACACACACACACACACACACACAGTGGGCACACACACATAGGCTCAACAGGAAGAACAGCAGGCACAGCAACTCCCAAAATGGCCACTGTTGTGACTCCTAATGATTACGATAACATTATTAGCCTTCTGCTAACGAGCCACATGACAGAACCTCCACCACCCATCCACCCACTTCTAAACAATGCTGAATTGCTGCAAACGTCACACCTGAATCTTCAAAGAACAATCGCTCAAAAATACCCAAATACACCATGTGGCACAAAAAAGTGACAGACAGTTGCTTCATTTGCCTGGATTAGTTGTACAGGCATCACCAAATATGCCACAGGGAATAAACCCTGGAGGAGATGCTCTCGAAAATGAGTCTCTCATAAAACTGTACAGGCGTGACCCGACAGAGGAAGTGAGAGAGTGCAGCCATGATGCAGCTCTCAGAGCAGCAGTAGTCAGATCTCTGTGGCCCGTGGCCAGCTCGCCTGCTGTCTGCCACGCTCTTTTTTTAATAAACCTGTCAGCAGCTACATGCCGACAGCATTGGACACACACAGACCGCAGCGACCCAAGGGGCACCGAAATGAACATATCACGAATGATGTGTACACAAGGGACATTACAGTGATGGAACACAGCGCTGTAGAGGCAGGAATGCAATTGCAATTCCACCGGTCAACTTCCAATGTGTTTAGATACCAGTGACAATGATAGTAAACATCAGAATAAAGAACTCTGCAAAACAGGCCACCTTATAGACAAAGGAATGAAAAATGATTGCTTGTGGTGATTTAGTTTTTAAGCTATTACTGTATTATTTTATTTATACACACACACACACACACACACACACACACACACACACACACACACAGTATATCTTTATATACAGACAGGTGAAAAATGAATGTAAAATCTAGTGGCTCCATTATGATGTTGGGGGCCTTCTGATATCATATTTTGGGGCCACTTTCCCACGTTGAGGAAAGAGTCCCCGCAAATCAATACAAAGTTATTTTGACTGATCACCTTCATCCTATGAAACATTTCCTTCCTGATGGGAGGGGTAGCTCTTCCAGGATGACAGTGTCACTGAACGATTTGATGAGTGTAAATCATATGCTACGGCTTTCACAGTGACCAGATCTCAACTGAACATCCATGGGAGATTTTGGACCCATGTGTTAGACAGACCTCTCAACTAGCATCTTCAAAACATCATTTAATGGAATATCTTTTGGAAGCACGGTGCTCATCCCTCCAGTCTCACAGACTTGTAGAATCTATACAGTGACTCACGGTTCCTTAGGAAGGTCCCAGCACCTTACTAAGTCACTATGACTTTTATCCTTTGTCATCTGTCTGTAGCTCAAAGTAGATCAATGTCTACTTTGACAATGAGTGAGGTCAGACAAAACAGTACAACCTGTTAATCTGGTTAGCTTTTTTTGCTGTTATAATCAAATATGCCTCCTGTTTTCAATAATGAAACAAGAAATTGCTTTTAGCAACATCCAGGCTGTAGTAGAAAACCTTCCAGACGCACTGTAATATTTAAGTCATATTTAGTCATATAACAACTATTTTGTCAGCAACTATTTTTGGTCAGTTCTAGCTATTGTACCTCTAACAGCTAGCATTATTTATTAGTGTATTTCCAACATAGTCATCCTGTGCTCTTGGACAGTTAATAGGTCTAGCTTTTTACAGGGGTTCAGCCTGCAAGCTTTTGTAAAAGGAAAAACCTCTCGTAGTTTCTACATAAAACCTTTCAGAGTTCCCTCAGAGAGACAAACCAAAACAACCCTTTAAAGTGCTAGAGTGAACAAAAAAAAAAAAAAAAAGCAGAATTCATTGAGTACTAAATAATTTCCCATGGCGGTCAATCATTCTAAAATACATAAGGAGGCTTGAATCAATTTAAATACAAGAAAAAATTGAAAATTAAATATATAAACACGTATAAATATCAATTCCTTCAAAGACTCAGGCAGGATCTCTTACACTAGGATCATAACTAGCTTTTCCCTGCTGAGCAGGAAAACTTGTTCTGTCTCTGTCTGTCTCTCTGTGTTTCCATGACCTACTTTTCCAGACCCAAAACACAAAAACACAACCAACAGCAAGTAGAGAGAGAATACCATTTTAGAAAATCTGCTGACACATTCAGTCTGTCTAACACTATAAGCATAGCAAGCAAAAAAGAAAAGGAAGGAAAAAAAAAAAAAAAAAAAGCTAGAATCCTTAGCTATATCTCAGATCTATCTTCCTTCATTAAAATTTTACATAGTCTTTTTGCTACAAAAGAAATTTATTCAGTGAGGAAAAGAAGCCAGAAGTGGCTGGCTGGTCTGGCTAGTCGGCTGTGCTGGGTCCAGGCTTAACACGGTCGCTGGAGACTGACCTCAGACTGCAGAAACTCCCATCAGCCCCCTATACTGCCTGCACAACCTCTGCTACGGAGACTTATTGTTTTTGTCGAACATTCATTATATCTGACAACTACATGACTATGGTAACCTGCTGTAATCAAGTCATACCCTCTTAGAAAAACATGGTACTATACTGTAGCTTGCTGGGATAGTCCCCTGGAGTGTACACCTTCTGTACCTGTAGTGCGTACCTTTAAAGCATTACTCTAGAAGGTAATTATGACCCATTTATGCAACTTAAATCTTTTTTTAAAGCTACACTATATCCACATTTCCAGGTGAAAGATACATACTAAAGGTACAAAAAGGTAAGAGAACCACACCAGCAATAAGGAAAGGTACAGTTCAGTACCTTTTTCTCTGAGAGTGTAGCCCTGCTTTGCAGCAACACCAAAAACAACTGCTGTTGTCAGGGCTCAGTTAGGAACAGGAGAGTTACAGGACTCCCTTTTTCATTATTCTAAACCAGACCTCATACATTTCTGCATGAACCTCTTAACAACTTCAGACTGTTCACATGTTCCGAGAGGAGCAGAAAGCATGTGAAGAACATGTCAGGGTGGGAGGGTGCTCAGCGAGTAGATGAAACTGTTAACCACGGTAACACAAGCAGCTCTAAAAACAGTTTTTAGAGAGAGAGAGACAGAGAGTGTGAGTGTAAGCGAGATGGAGAAACAGACTGAGTCGTCAAGTAATAAAAATTTAGTGATATGTACCATGGCCACACCAAGGTGTCATGCCTCATTCAAATAAGCTATTACACAACAAAGCTACTAAGATTACAACTTTTCGAAATGTTCAAAATGAAAGATTTATGGATATATTGTTGGGCTACGTCAACACTGAAAAATTACTAATGTGAACCTGAGGAGCCTTGGCGTTGAGTTGAGGGAGATGCCTATAGCCTGGAGCAAAGAATGGGCCTCCGCCAGCATACTAATACCAACAGCTGGGTCCTTTTAGCCTGGCCACATCTTCCGCATCTCAGCACCTAATTGGCCAGCTTGATAGGAAAGCTGGGTCTTTTCTCTACTGCTTACCACAGGCTAGTCTATTCACTACTGTATCTCTTATTCCAGACTCTCTCTCTCTCTCTCTCTCTCTCTCTCTCACACACACACACACACACACACACACACACAAGCACAATACGTAGACAAACGGCTGGACTTCAAATAGACTGCCTTCATGTTCCTTTCCTCTCTGTGTGGCCTCCCCTCTCCTTTTAGTCTTTTACTTTTTTTTTTTCCACTGGATTTCATTCTGGCCTTTGAGCCAAACCTGATTCTACTCCGGGAAAAAAGCAATGCTTAAGACTAGTCCATTTATTGCTGCGCTTTCTTCTTTTTGTCCCCACTGTCGCTCTCCTACTCTTTGAGAGGAGAGAGGAGAGCTGTCAGTTCCCCACCTTTAATGGTCCCAGTTGCATCATTAGCCTCAGAACCCACTTTACTGTGGAAAGAAACAAGAAGGGAGGGATGACGGTGAGGGAGGGAGGGAGGCGGTTGTCCCTCGTACTGGGTGGCACGCAGGACAAAATGACAAAGAGAACGCTGATGAAAAGAGTCCAGTAGACCTCTGAGATAAACAATCCCAGACCCCCCCGTGCGTCCCTTGTCAGGTGACACTGTCCGATATCCATCTGTAATGATGCCGACAGCAGCAACATCTCGAACAGGCATGACTAATACGACGACGTGTGGGGTACTGCAATCAAAGAAACGTACACAACCAGCGGATGCAGGGAAGTGAGACTCTATTCACACAGACAGCATTTTTTACCAATAGGGCTGGGGATGCTTATACTTTGGAAGTAATACACAAGATGTGCGAAAATTATCTTTACTTTTTACTCAATATAAACTTTTACTCAATATAAAAACTCAACCAGGAGGTGTAGAAATACTAGGATCTTCCCATTTTACATAGAAACACATTACGTTTTTCAAGGTTTGCCAAGTTTGCTCATCTTCATTGCTATTTAAAGCATTGATGTGGATAAGTTGCAGTGTACATGGCAGCACTTGGATTAAGGCCTGGATGAACTGTGCATCACTAATAGTGCTCATAATGAATGTCTGTAACTTTGTTACTTTATGAAAAAACGTTTGGGTTCTGTATATATATATATATATATATATATATAGAGAGAGAGAGAGAGAGAGTCAGGTCCGGAAGTATTTGGGCAGTGACGGAGTTTTTGTGATTTTGCCTTTATATACCACCACAATGGAGTTGAAATAAAACAATCAAAATGTTAGTGAAGTGTAGACTTTCAGCTTTATTTTATGAGGTTCCACAAAAATATGGCATTTATCATTTAGGAATTACAGCCATTTTAAACAAAAAAATTCCATTTAGTCTAAATCAAGTCTAATCTGGCTTTCCTGTTCTTGAATGTTGCCAGTGGTTTGCACCTTGTTGTAAACCCTCTGTATTTACATTCATGAAGGCGTCTCTTGATTGTAGAGTTTGATAATGATAAGCGTACCTTCTCCAGAGTATTCTTGACTTCTGTTGATGT
>CM075003.1:18625994-18645722 GCA_037576675.1 Pangasius sanitwongsei
CTACCAGACGCTCTTCAGATCTTATATATATATATATATATATATATATATATATATATATATATATATACCTACATGTCATCTAAACCTCCCTCTACATGTCACAACATTCATTTTTCGAAATGTTCACCAGAAAATCATTGCTAATGTGCGTAACCTCAGCCTCCTAATGGCATGGCCATTTTCTCCCACCTCACAACAAAACAGCTTGTGCTTCACTCGTCTAGACAGAGGGAGGAAAGAGACAGAGGTGCTATTTACAGAGCAAAGCAGCATGACCATACCCTACGGCAATGTTTGTCTGCTTGTCTGCTTGTCTGTTTGTCTTTCGGTCTGTCTGTGTTTGAAGCCATGACTGTTGATACACCGACGCTTTTCCCCACCTGCTTGCACTTCTGCTCACTTGCATGCTTCACTAGACTCTGAATTTCCTTTTTCTCCTCCATTTCCTTCTGTCTTATCTTATTTCATCCACCTTCTTTACCCTCCCAGGCTGAGTCAACAGTCTGAAAAATGTCATGACTCTACGGCTCAAAAGAACATTCAAAAAACTTTTTTTTTGTCCATTTAAGAACCAGAGAATTCTTATTAAAATGCTTTACCTACAATTGCACATCAGTTAATAAACTTTATCTATCAGGCTGAAGAGGAACAACATGAAACCATTTACGATACTCGAGTACCGTAAGTAAAGCGCAAGATTAAAAATGCAAAGCACAAATTAACATTGCAAATATCATCAATGGCATGATTTGTTTTGTTGAATATCTTCAGTGCTGCATTTCAGTGTTGGTGGATCAAAAGGCAGCTCAGTGTCAGTATGACAAAGTGACAAAGCTGTCAGCGATGATAGTCAGATCACAATACTGCTGTTGGAGAACAGCTAATCCGAAGGGATTAGCTCTTGGTTTTAACGTCTGCAGGAACAGAATGTTATGGGAATACTTCAGGAGATAACTGCTGAAGAAAGTTCTGTAAACACAGTGAACCAGTATTGAGGCTTGACCACGTTTTATCATCATCAATATAATGCAATGTTACTTATCTAAACACTGCAGATAAGCAGATGTGGTGCCACATGGTCCAATGTTTACAATTCTTCACACACACTCAAAATAACAGATTTATAACAATAAGAATAATGTGCTTTTATAGCTGCTGTTTGTAAGATGTCAGATTTCCGAATTTGGCCATCGCTGGTAGAGAAATGCTTATGAGAGCTATTCATGGAAGAACCTACGTCCTTCTCCACCTTGCAGGTTAATCTGACAGCTGTAACACGAGGCAATGCACATTCAAGAATTGTGTCATAAACCGCATACTAAATACATTAAATAGTACAGATATCACTGGTATACTAAGGTATCATTTAGTAGGGTGTCTTAAGACACAGCCCATGAGTTTTTAAGGACAATTATCTGCTGTATTGGCATCCCCATTAATGATGTCACTGATCAGCTAACTCATCCAGTATAACGGAGTTTGAGGTGGATAAAGTACAGAGAAACCCCAAACATGCACCGTTAGCACTAGCCGGCTAACATTAGCACGTTAGCTAAAACACAACAGAGAATAAAGGCACAAATCCAGATATTAAAGGTATACAAAAGCCATGAATGCTTTACTCCCACACAATATAGCCAAGTTTGATCTGCATAAAGTAAAGAAAACCACAACAAAGACACCCATTAGGCACTAGCTGCTTAAATAAGCACACTAGCTCAAACAGAGAGTCTGAGAATAAACAGACAGATCAGAGAGAGGGAGAGAGAGAGAGAGAGAGAGAGAGAGAGAGAGAGAGAGAGAGAGAGAGAGGGAGAGGGAGCGAATTCCTGATCAACTTGCTCTTGCCCAATTTAACCATGTACATATCTCACTCTCTCTCTCTTAGGGCTGCAGAAATAAAAGGCTGCCTGAGTGCAAAAAAAATTGTTGTACCACATAACCTTATGAAATGCAGCAACTCGGTGAGTCTGCAGAAAAAGTGGAGAAATAACATCAGAGTAAATTTTAAAATGACCCAAACACTCAGTTGGAGTGAGAAGGAACAAATTGGTCCTAAACAAATGCTTAATATAATGTCTAAATGTATGAAATGAATAAATGGGGCGAGTGGGTCATGGCTGCACACGCCGTCTCCCTCAAAACTCGCCAGCGACACATTATGCATACAGCACATTTATCGAGACTGATTTTCACCCACAAGTGGCTATGAGTTATGAGTTGCTATCGGCAGAAGAACAGGAACAAAGACTAATTATTTAACTCACCATTAATATTGATGGTTTCCTTTTATCTTTGGGAAGACACACTGGGTACCCTAATATAATTAAAGTTTTATACTAAATAGCAGTTTAGTTAGATTATTGCAGTACAAATAGGCCAATAAATCACTAATTCAAAATGTAATTATATGATTTCAATTCTAAGCCAAAGACAGTTTAATTCCTATTTCATCAAGAATCATACAGCCCTCTCTCTCTCTCTCTGTTTACACACTCTACCTACCTCCTTTTTGCCTGTCACCACGTAGTCAGACTTCTTTTGTGCCTAAAGATGGAGTGTGATGATGTTCGACGTATCTGATGTACCTGATGTATAATGTATGTGTATGAAAATTCCTGCCATCTCCCACTGCAAGTTCTGATGCGAATCACTGTGAATTATTATTGCTGGCTTTCCAGGAGACTCACAGAAGCTCAGGAACATTTGCATTTTTAACAAACCTAATCCTATGCACTATAGTTTCAATTATTACATAAATAATCAAAACCATATAAATCTTATTTTTATCCAAACATTATGTCATGGCCATATTGAGTATTGATGTTTTGGATTCAAACCTCTAAAATGAGGAACAATCGCTTGTGTATGCCAAGCCACTAGAACTTATGTAGTCTTTATGGCACCCTTTCTTTCTGATCATTTTATAAAAGCTTCCAAACCTATTCATTTTTATTTGCTTATTTATATTACCATTTTTAACATATCTTTCATTAATGTAAATGTCAGACACTGAAATGGCAATATTAATTATTGACCATAACGGTCACATCAGTGCATTCATACCTCTGTAGTTGAAAGGAAACCAATCCAAACAAATCAATACCTACATTTTTTAGGATTCTGAAATTCTCTGCCCAGATCTGGTTCAGACTGAGAATATCATCTGACTCTAAATCTGTTGAGTTTGGCTGTGGAACACAGGCTTGAGGTGTAATAAGACAGCAGATGTCATCTTTAGCATTTAGTCACATATTCTGCAGACCAGTCCTTCATTAGTGTCTCCTTCTGTCAGAATCTTAACAGCACACACATGTGATTTCCATTCCTCGTACCCATTAACCTTGCAACTGAAAGTTAACAATCATAAAGCATAGAAAGGCAGGCGCCCTCTTAGCCTCTCAGACATTAAAAAAATTTGATTTGAAGTGGCAAAAAACCCCCCAAAAAAACTGAACTTAGAAATCAGGAAATTTACTCCTAGACTTTAAATCTAAGAATACGATCAATGTATAAAAATTCTTTAGCTTTGAGTACTCTTAAATAGGCGAGTATTTAGGAGTGCTTCAGAGGTGTTAAGAGCAGCGAAAGCTGGCAGCATTGAGAAAGAAAACACGTGCACCCACAATCTTCTGAGCTCAGAAATGTGCACTGCTATAACTGAATGATGAGTTTATAAAGACAATGATCATGAGGCTATCCTCGCACATATTTAATCAGTAAATCAATTACAATGAAAAGAATGCAATGCTGTCTGTTTGGTGCGCACGCTGCACACGGTCATTCAGCTGCATTTGATATCGATAGTCAAATAATAAATGCATATTTTAGGTATAAAGTGCTATATTATGCTGCCTCGTGTCATCTCGGGGACTTTTTCCTTGCCACCTTTGCCTCTGGCTTGCCCATTAGGGATAAATTTATAAATGTAAAATTTATATGCGGAATTTATACATTTCTGTAAAGCTGCTTTGTGACAATATCGAGTGTTAAAAGCGCTATACAAATAAAATTTAATTGAATGTTGCCCACGTTTCCTCATATGGTAACCACTTTTCAGTGTTAAATGTATTTTAGTAAACATTAAATAAAAGTAGCACTGAACTCAGTTTTTCACAGGTTTTATTAAAATGCAACACTAGAGTTTTGCTGGAAGCATCACAGCAAAGCTGCACTCACTGAGCACTTTATTAGGAACACTATACTAATACTGGGTAGGGCCTCCCTTTGCTCTCAGAATAATTCTTGGCAAACTGTGCCAAGAAACCATGCCCCACACCATTACACCACCTCCACCAGCCAGGACTGTTGACACAAAACAGGTTGGGTCCATGGATTCATGCTGTTGGCGCCAAATTCTGACCCTACCATCTGTGTGCCTCAGCAAAAATCCAGATTCATCAGACCAGGCTTCGTTTTTCCGGTCTTCAGCTGTCTAGTTTCGGTTAGCCTGTGCACACTGCAGCCTCAGCTTTCTGTTCTTGGCTGACTGAAGTGAAACCCGACGTGGTCTTCTGCTGTTGTAACCCATCTGCCTCAAGGTTCAACATGTTGTGCATTCTGAGATGCTTTTCTGCTCACCACAATTGAACAGAGTGGTTATCTGAGTTACTGTAGCCTTTCTGTCAGCTCGAACCAGTCTGGCCATTCTCTGCAGTTCTGTCTGCGGAACTGCCGCTCACTGGATGTTTTTTTCTTTATTGCACCATTCTGAGTAAACTATTGAGATGCTATTTTTGTCATATTGCCCAACCCTAGTTAATTAATAATAATTAACTTATTATTATTATTTTTTTTTAATTTCACACTAATAATCCTACATTCACCTTATGAAAAATGACCAGTTAACACATGTTGGTAGTAGTGGTGATTATTATTACATAAGCATAAGCCATAATGCAACACTGGTATGATTGCGTACATCTTGTGCCCGTCTCTTGGCTTGTACTATGGAAATGGGTACAGTTGTTGTTGTACTTCATGCTTACAAATTACTCCCTGGATTAACTCCTACTCCTTGCTAAGAGTTGCTCTGGGCACTTTAATAACACATTTTAATCCCAGCATTTAACAAAGCACTCTGAGAAGTAGACTTGTGAAACTATTTTTAGGAGCAATTCATAAAAACATTATATATACCAGCCCAGATGAACAGAACTTCACCACACACACAAAAAAGCCCAAAAACATGTTGGTCCTGAGAGAACCTGGCCAGATCTAGTTAAGGAAATGGATTACTGGCACCAAGCAATCATGAGGTTTACACTGTTAGCTCAAAACAAAGCAGAACTTAACTGGTTCAAGTTCATAGCACCTAGAATATACAAATACCTGCAGAGATGGTTTTTATGTATTCAGACAGAGCTTGGAGCATAATTGGCAAAAATTCCAGATACTTTTTTTTTTTTTGCAGTACCAACACCTAAGCATACACACAATACTGAGAAAAAACATGTCATGATGATGTTAATAGTTTACAATATTGATATCACATCATCATAAGGCTCAGCTCTATGAACAGCTGCACTGTCAGACCACTGCATTACACCTGTAATGATGATGAAAGTGATGCCTCTTTTCCTTTTACTAAAAATACAGTGAGTAAAACCGTACACATTCATAGCCTTACTTCTGCATGTGGATGAATAAAATTGATGTGGATTGTTCAATTCTCCATGAATAGCTCCTTCAGAATAATATAAACACACAACATTTAAGTTGCCATAGACAATGTTTAAACAAGTCGTGTCAAGTGATGGAAAACTGTGTAGATTTACTAACTATTTATCGTCATTGATCTGTTAGCATTTATTCTGGGACAACTTGGGAATTTTTTTTTAAAACTCTGTTTAATCTATGACCAGATCACACAAATACCATGATATTCTGTTGTTGACGCTCCTGATGTAATCTGTCATTCTTTGATCCCATAATCATTACAAACTCTCCAGTTCCTGAGTTACCCAAGCCAGATACCTTTATTATGCTTCCACCACCATGCTTCACAAGAGGGATCTGGTTTTGACCCTGGGAAGCAGGAGTATGTTTTTCCAAAGCAATACACACTATACTCTTTTTTTTTTTTTTTTTTTTTCTTTGAGGAATGAGGAAAGTGCTAGCTGCCCTCTTCCATATACATGGGCTCACAGTCAACAGCAATTGACCAGTATTGCAGAGACCGACAGAGGATACTACTCACCCTCTGAGGACCTCTAGAACTCTCGGCCACTGATAGTCATAGCGTTCTCTGGATTCAAGCCCCTGCCAGTAGAAAGGACAAACGATTCTCCAGTCTGCAACCAGGAGCCTGGAGTACAGTCAATTTTCATTTCATCTACCCACAGAACAGTTCCAGTACTGTTGAGGAAAATTTTTAGTCTCTCAAAGACCTTACCATATCTAAAAGATACCTGAAGTTCTTTAGTGGTCACCCCAAGATACTTTATTAATTGTCTGAGGCTTCTAATGTGCATTAATCTTTGAAGGATGTCCACTACTAGAGAGATTAACAGCTATTACTATTATAACAAACTTTGAAGATACAGAAATAATGTAATCGCTTTCCTGCTAATGATGGTTATTTAGTCAACATGGGTAGCTTAAAGCTATTCACATTTCACCAAATCCCACTATTACGAAATTCTTAGTGTCAATTTGAACAATTCAGCACCAAACTGAAAACTGAAGAAACAAAAACCCAGGATCGGTCTAAGATTCCACTAACAAACCGTATTCTAAGCATTTACTGATGACTTGATTAAAGTATTAAGTTTGAGACGAAGCAAACATCTATTCATGTTCATACTCTATATTCTATGTACATTTGTATTCATTATATTATATTATATTAATATTTCTTTTCAACTGGACACAAAGGACTGGGTCATCGAGGACACAATGGATGGACAGGACTTCAGTGCTGTCCGGAAATCGTGGAAAAAGTGTTAATTTTGTCGGCTAATTTGGATTTAAATCTTAACCTTTTGACGAAAATACCTAATAGTTATAGTCATATTTTAGTCATTTGGTTATTGTTAACTGTAAGTCTAGACTGAATGACAAAAATTTTAGCCAACTAAAACTGAACAATTTTAATGCAGACTGGGAGGTTATGCTAGTGTAAGATCTGGTGGGGTGTCTTCAGGTTATGTTAGTTCTAGCCATAGCTAGCATTACAGTAGCCTAGCCAATCTACAGAAAAAGCTACAGAAAACATATTTTATCACATAATGTCAACCTAGTCAAAATGATTGCTATAATACCTTTTGCAAAAATGTTACCAAACAATTAAGTACTCAGTACCACAGAATCTTTCTCCAATAATGATGTGTTTGAATAAATACACAGATCAGAGAAGACAGCTCTGGAGGCTATATAGCACTGTATGTCCTCTCGCTTCATCTCTACCTGCACATGCCTGAGAGTATAGCACACAGTAGAAAAAGCTTCACTTTTGTCCAATTAACCGGTTCTGATAGATTTGTCTTGGTTTTATTCGTTAAGCAAAATGTTTCCAATTTGATCATTCATGTTGAGCAGAAAGGGGAATTATTATTTATTTATTGTTTGCTTTTCTACCCCTATACTTCTACATCTGTATATGTAGATGTCGCCCAGAAGAGGATGGCTTGTCTTTTGAGTCAAAGTTTCTTCCTTCTGGTTGGTTTTCCCTTCCACTTTTGGCTCTGGTCTGCTCAGTAGGGATCTAAAATCTAAATCTACACCTCCCTTCTGACAATTTCTATTGTGAAAAGCACACACACACACACAAAAAAAACAGCGATTTCTCCTTTTAAAGTACTTATCTAATACACGCAGCCATTTCTGCATGTCAGACATCGTGCAGTTAGCGCAGATACCTCACCCTCCTAAATAATATCACTCATTATGTCAGCACAGCTTTTCCTAGGTACACAGCAGGCTTTCCACTTTCTGTCTGCAACACAGCTCTGTCACTACTGCTGGAAGCATTCTGTCACTTAAAACTGTATGGCATACTCTGCTATACATTAACAATAATCTGAACATAAAGTCTGCCTGCTGAGAAACGGAGGGATAAGAGCAGGATAAGAGCAGGGGAGTGTATGAGAGAGAGGAACTGAGAGTAATAGTTTAGTATGCTGCTCTGGATTTGCTTCTCATTCCCTCTGCATTCCATTCCACGCAGGGGAGAGACACAGCCTGCTGCAGAGAAGAAACGGGAACGCAAGGCAGGGGAGGCACAGACCGAGCAAAAATGAAGGAAAAGACAAAGAGGAAGAGCACAGAATCACGTTAAACAAAACAAGATGTAAACACATACACACACAGAGAGAGAGAGAGAGAGAGAGAGAGAGATCGATCTACAAATAGTCAAAATGGGGGGAAATGAAAGAATGGCATACATGACGGAACAAATGAGAGGAAGAGAACAAAAACAAAAGGAGAAAGCATGGGAGAGAGGGAGGGAGGGAGGGAGAAAGGGAGTAGACGACGAATAGTTCAGGAACTTCAGATTCGAGACACAAAAATTTGCGACAGCACTGCACTGAAGCTACAACTTCATTTCCAACTGCTCATACAGCCTTTATTTAATTTAGCTCTGTGAAACCACTTCCTGTCACAGTTAGGTATATAAATCAGTATCAGCCTACTTTAATTACCTCAAAAATGTTGTTCTTGACAAAATTTATTTGTCAAGAATGACTGGCTGCTTCCAGCAGGATAACACTTTGCCAAAGACGTGAGAAAATCAAAAATCGTAATTCAAAACTCTATACAACTTGTGAATGGGTTTGACAAAGCAATATTTATCAGCACAACACTCTCTCAGACAGTTTCAGTATACTCTGTATGTGTAACCATACAGAGGTGCCCAAAAAATAAGCTTAACCTGGTTATGTACAGTATTCACACTCATAAACCATAATTAAAGGTTTTTTAAAAAATATATACGATGTAAATCATCTGTAAATCAGACTGTAACAATCGTTATTAGCTGCTGCTTCAGCTAAGCTGCATAATTACTTTGCATATATACATATATAAATATAAACTTTGTATTATTTTTCAACACCAAAATATAATATTTAATATAATATAATAATATTGAATATAATATTATAATTAATATAATATTTAATATAATAGTTTAGACCTAAAATGTTAATGAACAAATTCACAATTCTGCCCCATTTGACTTTTACTTGATGGCTGATAAATTGAGTTACTTTTTGAATACAAGTGATTGTCAGAAAAAGTCCAAATTTATTTCAATCTGCATGTCATTTTTGAGTAATAAAACCATAATATCTATAAATCTTAATATGCCTTAATAATAATTTATTGTACTGATATTTACTTTATTTTACATCTTTGTTCTTGCCCTTCTCCACGCAGCCTTGCTGCTTCAATTCCCATTTCCAAGTAGCACAGCACAGTCATGCACAGAACTTCCTCCCATCAGCCAGCGAATGCTATTTGTACAGGCTGTTCTCTCCAGTTTGCTCTCCCCCCATCGCCATGTCAGGGAGTGTGGAAACCTGTTGTGTCTGCCAAAGCAGCACTAACTTTGAAGGCAGAAAATTAATTACAGGAAACGGGAGCATTTTGCACAGAGTCACCACGAAGAAAGGAGAAAGACTTTTCTTCCTCCTACTTCCCATTGCTCAAGAACGACTTCCAAGCTGCAGCAGAAGAGCAGTAATTCTGCCTGCTGACACTTCTGTGCTGCTTCTGCTGACTACTCCAAAACATGTCTTTTAACACACTGGCAATCAAGCAGCAGCAGTTGATTTCTGGGGTTTGTCTTTCCGGACCATTTTGGAAACTTGTTCTCGATTCACACGATTGCCTGTGCAGTCCTATTAGCACCTCATCCGCATCAGGACATTTGAGTGTATCATTTCATCAGTGACTGGCTAATTGCCAGCCAAGCTTCACTCCAGTGTGCTGATAGAACACATAATGTGATTAGACTTCAAGGTGAATTGGGAGAAATCTTGCATCAGCACACCCAATTCCTTGGCGTGTATCTGGTTGCTTCCTGTGAGAACACTCCCCATCTGCCTGCTTCCCGTCATGGCTCGGATGAACTCCTCCTCATTGTGTCCGTGTGCCTTTCCTCTTTTCTTCTGGGAAGGTGAGGTGAATGCAGCTGCTGATGGCATTTTTTACACATGCCTATTACTCAAACCGTTTCACTGCAGCCTTTTGTGGCAAAGATGGAGGTTGCTGTGCCATCACAGATTCACGGCTTGGCACCGGACATCCTGGTTCCTTAACGGGTTGCCAAATTCTGTCTAAATATGGGCTGTCTTTACTTGCTGCACAGTGGAAATGCAAACCATATTCATGTACAGTGACAGTCTGCTGGATGGAATATTCTCAGCAATTTCCTTTTAATTTTACGCTCATGCAAGCGCTTCTTAGACATTTCTGTCACAACTATTTTTAGAGATGAAATAATTTTCAAATTGTAGATAGGTAAATTAGGATTTTTCCTCATTTTGCTCTATGCCAGCACACACTGTATTTGTACAGGACACATTAAAAACCTCAAGCCTTCACCCAGAGCATGTCAACATATCAATATGCCTCTTTTTTTTTTTTTTCTTTTTTTTTTCAGGCCAGTTTTGAAACTGTGTCCTGGAAAAGGCTTAAAAAGCAAAAGCTTGTAGTATTCCTCATTTAGAAAGTCAGACATATTAAATGAACCATTGAAACAACTATTACAGTGCTTGAAAAGGGAGTACTGTAATGTTATTCCTTGTACTTATCATTCTTCTTCTTATTCTTCCACACTTTTCTGTGATTAAGATGGAACCGCTCCAAGTACATACGCAAAGTTCTTGTCAGTGAGAGCCACTGAGGAACTTCCCGTTTTTTCCCCTCACTGGTTTGTGGAGATCCAATCTCAACCAGATCTGGTTGTCAAGATAGAAAATCCTTAGATAATAAAGATAATTTTTGTTTAAAAAAAAAAAAAAAAAAAAAAAAGCTATTTAATACTGGTTTACTTTGACATATGGGGGAAAAAAAAAAAAATGTCTGCTAGACGTGACTTTCCGAATTATTATCTAAATGTTTTGATGTGTGAAAGCAGTCAGTAACCATGCAGTGCTTCACTATATTTTGAGTCTGTCTCGGCTCATTTTGAATCCATTTGAGCTACTGAACTCATCAGAGGACCATGTATTCTCGATTTAAATGGCCCAGCTTCTGGCACATGAATGTATGTCTATACGCCAGGCGACAGTGGCAGTGTAACCTTGAGACTAAAGCGGCTTTGATCTCTAGGGTGATAAAGTGTTTGCTTATCTCTCATGTGATCGGTTTGCCTGGCTTTTTTTAAGTTTAGCACGCAAACAACTGTATGTGTGTGTGTGTCGCTAGGTGACT
This sequence comes from Pangasius sanitwongsei, assembly GCA_037576675.1. NCBI lineage: Eukaryota > Metazoa > Chordata > Actinopteri > Siluriformes > Pangasiidae > Pangasius > Pangasius sanitwongsei. The sequence continues at coordinate 18,637,377 of CM075003.1, forward strand.
GCAGCTCTAAACTGGGTGCTCTGTTACATGCTGTTTACTGGGTGGGCACTTGTCATGTACCTCAGTTATCTGGACGGGCTAAGAAAGCATAAAATTGCGTTTTTGAAATAAAAGACTGTATCTTTCATCATTACTCTATGATTCCATGATGGTACAGAATTCCTCCTATTCATAGCCTGTTACTCTACAAGTAGAGCTTCAGTCCCTCATCCCTAAATGAGGTTCAAGAAATGAATTGGAAAGACTTGCATGTGCACTTTCTACATAATTTATATGAAAAATCTGTTTTTATCAGCCCTTACCACATGCTCTCTTTCTATCTCTGCCAAGTATAAAAGTGCTTTTCCTGTTTTTCAACCAGGTTTTTGTATGTGCTAATTAAAAGTTCACATAAAAACAGGTGGATGGAAACCCCACTAATGTGGCTTGGGTTCTCCTGAAGAGCTTCTCTGAATTATAGCAGGGGGTCTGACTGCAGCTTATTGAAGACTCAACACACAAAACAATCAATTATTTGCTTGATAACATGCAAGGGTATAACTATTCCTTCCCTTAAAAAATACAAGTGCTAGGCCACAAATCACACTTTTGGGATATGGGTGCGCTAATAAGGTTTAGACAGTCAGCCATTAAAGCCATTATATTGATAGAAGCTAATTGACAGTTTCTTCATCTCTGGCCACATGGCTGTCCTCATTTAGTGTTCTGCTAGAGAACATGTATAAACCCTTGATGCACATGTAGAGAAGTGATGTAACTTAGCAGCAGTGAATTTGAATGACTCGCTTTGGATAACAACGTCAGCAAGAAGCACATTCAACATGGCCGTTCAGTTTTATTTCACTAAAGCATCTGAAAGTGCAGAACTGTGCTTTGTTACAAAAATGTGTCTCGCTGACGCACATGCACTGTTGACATCATATCATTGCTGCAGATTTGTCAGCTATACATTCAGGTTGCTAATCTCCTGTTCTACCACATCCCAAGGCTCTGCTGGATTCAGATCTAGTGACTGGGGAGGCCTTGGAAGTACAGTCAGCTCACAATCATGTTCCTGGAACTAGTTTAGACATCAGCAACAATACTCACACATTGTTGTGGCATTCAAACAATGCTCAACTGGTATTTAGGGGCCCAGTGTCTGCCATGAAAACATTCCCTGCACCATTACACTACCACCACCAGCCTGAACTGTTGACACTAGGCAGGTTCTGTCCATGCATTCATGCACCGAATTCTAACCTTTCCATGTGCATGCTCCAGCAGAAATCAAGATTCATCAGACCAGTAGACATTTATATAGTCTTCAACTGTCCAGATTCAGTAGGTTTGTGCCCACTGTAGCCTCAGATTCCTGTTCTTGGCATGGAACCCGATGTGGTCTTCTGCTGTTGTAGCCCATCCTCCTCAAGGTTAAACGTGTTGTGCCTTCTGAGATGCTTTTCTGCTCAACATGGATTCAAAGAGTAGTTACATGAGTTACCATAGAGTTTCTGTCAGCTTGAACCAGCCATTCTCCTCTGACCTCTCTCATCGACAAGATATTTCCGCCCACAGAACTACAGCTCACTGGATGTTTTTCGTTTTCCACACCATTCGGTGTAAACTTTAGAGACTGTTGTGCATGAAAATCCCAGGAGATCAGCAGTTTCTGAAATACTCATACCAGCCTGTCTGGCAACAACAACCACATCATGGTCAAAGTCACTGAGATCACATTTTCCCCCATTCTCATGTTCGATGTGAACTTTAACTGAAACTCTTGACCTGTAATTGCTTGGCTGATCGGGTAATGAGAAGGTGTACAGTGAATGTATTAGTCGACTAGTCTATACAACCCCTAGTATATACTGGTAATATATTATCTGATAATTACGCATATTTTATATGTATGTATATATATATATATATATATATATATATATATATATATATATATATATATATATATATATATATATATATATATATTTATATGTATGTATGTATGTATACACGCTTCACACCACAGTATATTAACTACTCTGAACATACAGCATTCAACATCAAAACGCACCTAAAGCAAACAGAGTTCAGAGACAGCAAACTCACATGAACTCACCATGTCTAGAAAACACACACACTTTAACCTTGCAGTATTGATCAGTCTTCTCTCTGTCTGGAGTAACTTTCACACAGTCCCCTCAGGGCCTGAACTCACATTGCTGATGTACAGTCACACACAGCATGTCAGCTACAGTACACTCCCTTTACTGCAACATCAAACAGAGAGCCAGGGCCTCCAGTACATCTTTAAATACTGGTAGTGCTTTTCCAGTTTTTTGGTATACGTGTGTGCTTTTGTTAAATGCCAGACAACTGCAGTGCAGTAAGTGAGGTAAGTATCCTCCAAGTATATTAAGTACCCTCCAAGGGAGCTTTCATATATATAGCGTTTAGTCCATTTGAATGGAACCCTGCTGCGTTTTCCCCTCGGTGTCCTTTTGGCACGTGAGAACACAGCAATATCACTCAACTGTAACAACCACTCCTAGAACATCTGAGCGATGTGGTCTCGGTCCAATTCCAAGTGAACTTTAGAGCAGTTCGATTGCAGCGAGAATACACATTTGACAAATTTTAGGTTCATGCAGCATGTTTTGTAAATATGAGCACTTGGCAAAGACTTGTTTATCGAGTTTTACAAGGTTCTTGCTTGGTTTAATTATGTGCAGCGTGACACCAAACCAAATAGCAATTGAATCCAAAGTATCCATTTTGCTCTGATTCAGACTCAACAAACGGACCAACGAGTGTGAAAGCTAACACACTCCCGAGCTTTCATGAATTTCCCACAGCGCCCCTGGTTTTAGTCATCTGGAGTTCCCACAGGGTCAACATTGTACGGTGGCTAAATGCTGAATAACACTACAAAATCCTTCACTTTACCTCATCACAAGGTCAAATAATGTTGTGCTTACTTTCTGCCAAAACACAAGGCATTTTCACACAGACATTAATATTCTAATGCTAAAAATATGGACTATGTTAATTCAATAAAGCACCAACATTTTGTTTGGTTAAGGTGTTGGACTACTGGTCAGAAGGTTGTGAGTTCAAATCCCAGCACTGCCAAGCTGCTTCTGCTGGGCCCTGGAGCAAGGCCCTTAACTCTCAACTGCTCAGTTGTATAAATGAGATAAAACGCAAGTGGCTCAGGATAAGGGCGTCTGCCAAATGTCATAAAGGTAATGTAATGTAAATGTAATGCTTTTCTGACATCACTTGCATGCAATATTGAAAATTAAAACAAACAAAAATCTTCCAAACCTCAGCCAGATGTGATGCAGTTGAGCAACAACTTATGTTTTTTTACACAAAAATACATCATTTAATTTTGAAGCTTTTCTCTACAGCAGCAGAAACATAATTGCCACCTTCTCGAATTGCCATGAGGACACAGTTCTGCTGTGTTTCCATTGTGGTCCCCTACATTTTGTTGTTTTGTGTTATGTGATGCTGCGGTGTTGACAGATGTGGTTTTGCGAGTTTCGTGGTAATTTTGTAGTGGCTTGCATTTCTACTTTCTCTACTTTCCACCCTAATTCTCCCTGGTAGTTTGCCTATTTTTACAAAATTTGTTTTTCTTCTTTGCGATATCCCAACCTGCTGCATAAAGCAAGCCAGCTAATGTCAGTATGATCGACAGAGAAAAAGCCTGCTACATTCCAGTCACAGATAAAATAAAATATAGCATATAATTCAACCTCACAGGTTTTATCCCCTGTGAGGAAGATTCATGCACTAGTTGTAGGACTGGTAATAAGTAATATTTCAGACTGATGTTTTTCTAAGGATAATAATCATATTTTGGCTTTTATGCCATTTAAGCTACACAATATTGAGTCTAAATGTACACTGTGTATATATGTGCTAAGGGTACAGTATGGTAGGGTACAAACTGTAATAGTTTGCTATTGGACAATTCAATTTTCAGGCAGGGTCTAAATATTTGAGCCCATGCTCACCTGTGAAAGCATTAGTGGCCGGTAGGTCAGCCTCCTGCATGCTGCTCCTGTGCCCAGAGCGTCGTCTTCCTCCTTAACCACTCTGATGGGGCTGCTGGGGACGACACAGCCACGACGCTGCCATCTTCACCTCACGAGTCCATCACACTGCTGACACTGCTGCTGAGATAACGGCGCCACTTCACCACGGCAACCAACACGCCAATCCTCCAATTTACACCGTTACCCCCCCAGCCAGAGCGAGGCGATCATGGCTGCCTTAGACAGAGAGAAGTACAGAGAAACAGCGAGGGAGAGAAGGAGAGAAACTGATCCAGGTGGAGCTTGTTCAGGTACTTGAGGCAGGTGTATAGTTGTTGCTGTTCCCAGGAGGACTTGCTCAGCTGAGCAACGTTCTAATCAGCATACCAGCTCATCAGTCAGAGTGCAGTGTTTATACACTCACTAGGGAAGCTCCAGAACAGCATCGCTGGAGAGAGAGAGAGAGAGAGAGAGAGAGAGAGAGAGAGAGAGAATACATTAAATTTTCTCCTAGCAGCTACACAAAATAATGCATCGATACTTTTTTCCCCAGTTTTTTGGGGGGTGCATCCATAATAATACTGATACAGAAATGAGTAACCTACTTAGTATTATTCAATCAGTAGCATCAGAAAACATTTTTATTTCACTCTATTTATTTATGTTTCCCCAGTTTACACAGCGGCCATGAAACGTGCTCACATGCTAGTTCATTTTAAATGAAGTGCATTAGCTAGCTATGTTAGCTTGGCTCGAGTAGAGCTGCGGTGTAGAAGAATAAGTTTTGTTTCACATCAGAACAGCACTTCTGTTTAGCTGTGAGTACATTTTACTGTTTTCATTGCGTCAGAATCCCTCGTTGTCAATGACCGAGAGTGGCTGATCGTCAAAAACAATATACTGAGTAAGAGCTTCTGTTATTTTCCACTCACCTAGTGTAACCCTAGACAGCACTGTTTGCTGATGTGCAATAAACATGCTGAGTTTTATGTTTAAGATGTTTTATCAGGTTACTTGTACTGTAAGAGATGCTGTAGTTCCTCCTCTTGATTGTTTTCTCAGAGAACAATTTGCAATCAGCTTTGCTTTGAATCTTGGAATATGTCCAGGTCACTGTCTTTTACTGTTGTCTGTTCATTAGTGCAACAACGTACACTAGCCTTACATCAAAAAGTGACACATGCTATTGGATATTGATAATCTGAGCATTTTTTTTTAGAAATATATAATTATCTGTATCAATGCATCCCAACAAATTACACGAAATAACAGAAGAGCAGATGATAAAACGTGAGAGTGATTCTGAACATGAGTAGCATATGCAAGTCAGACTTTCTAGTGCTTCTTTGTAAAACTGAGAGAGTTATTTTTATGAAAGTGAGTGACGCACACTGCAGTATCCACCTCGTTGCAGCAGACATTGCTGCTTTTGAGCAATACTACCAAGTCTGAGCTGTCCTTGAACCTACTGCTGTCACTTACAAAAGAGCTCCAACAACCTGTTATTCAAAGTTAGGTGAGCATGCTGCCTGGCCTCAGACAACCCAAAGAGTGATCACGAGGTCTCACTGTGTGACGAGTTCTCTAAAAGTCCAGACCTGCTGTTCCCTCACCTCACATGAACCACAGTAATCAGCGACATAGTGAAAACACACACCGCCAATGCACAGGAGCAACCTTAGACGACCTAGCCAAGCCTTGTGCTGTAGAACAACACAACAGTGTCCAAGTCAAACACGTACATGTGCAGCCTCACACTCACCGAGGTCATTTAAGAACAATTGAACTACATCCTGAATAGATCAAGGCAATGTAGAAGGACTGGAGACACCGAACATTGGGCTCCAAGTTCTCCAGAATGCAATGCAGCATATGGCAACACTGCACTGAGTTACAGCAGAGGCTCATCTCTGCTAGCTCGTCATGTATGAGAGAAAAACCACAACGGTACTGACAACGCTACAGCATCAACGCTAGAGCTTTAGAGCCCGATCTATTTGAACAGAGTGTACAGATGATGAGGTGAGACGGCGGGACAGACTATAGCGCTGTTGCAGCATTAGAAATGAAGCCAGGGTAGAAATGAAGCAAAGGCTAAATCATACTGTCACCACTATCACCAGGCAGCTGAACGGCATCGTGGGTATTGTGGGAAACCGTTACCCAAAGTGAAAATGATAAAATAAAATAAAAAAGTATAAACAATTCAGAATTTCATTACAAAATAAATCTTGGATGCCACATGAACACCACATGTTAATTATAAAGATTAATATACAAGTTGCTTAGGGTGGATTTTTCTTTAATGAACAAATATTTCATGGTGGTAGTTGGATGTGTTAAGGGTTCCATGATCACTTTTCCACTACAGTTAGAGGAGTGTGTGAATATGCATTCAATGCATAATAGTATAATGAAATCTGTACTGAATGTCAGCTCAGTATTTCAGTGTGTGGCTGTACTGGAACAACTCAAGCTCTAGTGCTGATTACAGTTCAGACATTTGATTAACAAACTTTAATGTGCACGTTTGGCATGTTTGTATTAATCTATCAGTATAGATGCATTATATGTACCAGAGCAGTGAACGAAACATAAATAAATGCTCCATGTAAGAGCAGTGCTCTGTATAAAACGTGTTGTGCAGTATGCAGTGTCCTTTGCAATTAACATAAAAGACCACACAACTCTGAGACTTTTTACTCCTGATGCACACCTCTAGCTTGCACACCACGACAGTGCTGCTCCCTGCATCAAAGTATTGCCAGATGTGCAGTTTTTCCTTCACATTTTGTGGGGCATGAGTAGTGATTTCAGTATTCTAATACCTGTGCACACTCCTAAAGGAAAGCACACTTCAACCATTTGCGGTATTCAGTTCAACAGGTACAGCATGTCTTCTGTGTTTATAAACCAAAAAGTAAATAAAATCCTCTGCATTGTTGACGTTACATACTGATATGTATTAGATATACTGATATGTATTAGATATACTGATATGTATTAGATATACTGCAGTTAAAATAGCGAATCAGTTAAAGAGATCCTTTTGGGAAGTAGACAGACATGCACTAGACCAAACGAAAATCTCTCTCTCTACCTTAATTCTCCTTCTGCTCTTTTAGAAATGCTAAGCACAGAGAAAGCACATCGGTCCCATGCCTAAGCAAGTGTATTGAGTAAGATGATTACACTATTCTCTCTGAGAGAGAGAGAGAGAGAGAGACAGTGTGTGTGTGTGTGTGTGTGTGCAGGCACGCTGTCATGCTGGATGTGAAATGTGATCTCAGCAGGGGGTCTGTCTGTCTCCTCGTGCTGAAGCTAATGCGGCCACTGCTGCACCGAGCTGCCTTACCGAGACACACTCCAAATCAATCGCACCAGCCAGCCTGCCAGACAAGGTGAGACGACGACTCGCCCGTCAGGGGAGAAAGACAGAAGGGTGGTGAGAGATAGTGGGGGGAAAAGAGCGAGACAGAGCCCGGGGGGGTGGGGCAGTGGGGGTTGAGAAGAGTGGAGGGGGGGAGTGAGGGATGTCGGAGATGGCAGGAGAAAGGGTAATCTTTGTTTTGCATTGAAAGCAGACGCAGGTCGCTCATTAATCAGTGTCAGAGTGTAACAGCCTCCAAGCTGCCTCTCAACTACAGCGCGCTGCTACAGGTTTCTAACAGTACCTGACTATAATAATAATAATAATAATAATAATAATAATGACACAGTCAGGAGTAAACTGCTTTCTTGCACATCACTGTTTGTAAGCAGAGGTAGAAAATAACAGGTGAAATTTCTTACTGTTTTTAAGAACATTTCCCAAATTACCTCTGCTTGTACTTGAGTTTTTCTTTCACTTCAGTTCAAAACAAAAAATCTCCACTTTCTACTCACTTTGCTATAAAACACATCCGTTACTCTATATTCTCCATATTGTATGTAATTTCTGGCATCATCGATCATCAATCCCTATACACACAAGCACACCAAAAGGGAGCACTGCCGATGGTCTAAACCAAGACTTCTCTAACATTTTGTATCCAGGGACCCTTTAACTGTAAAATAAATTCCATGGACCGACTCAGTACAAATTTCATTTATGAGCATTATTTAAAAGTGTTTAATAATACTTTCTATTTATTAGAGCCATGGAGCTTCCTTGATTCCTTGATGTTTCATCAACAGGGGGAGGGAAAAAAAAAAAAAAAAAAAAAAAAAAAAAAAAAAAATTTGAAAACAAAAAAAAAAAAAAAAAAAAAAATAAGTGACAAAAAATTGATAAACCAAAAAAAAAAAAATTTAAAAGGGTTTTAAAAAAACAAAAGAA
>CM075003.1:18645732-18666392 GCA_037576675.1 Pangasius sanitwongsei
GTTTTTTTTCTTTTTTTTTGTTTTGTGACTTTTTGTTTAATTTTTTTACTTTGTTTGGGTTATTCCAAAAAAAAAGGTAAAAAAAAAATTTTTTTTTTTTTTTCTTTTGAATTTGGGGGTGGTAAAAAAAAAAAAAAAAAAAAAAAAAAAAAAAAACTTTGGAAACCACTGCTCAAAACTTGAATACTGACGAGGACACAGCCATCCGTGACTGGGAGTCCAAGGGAGCAAAAATTTATTTACATTTTTATTCTCTCTTATTCTTTATTATTCTCCGTCTCCTGTCATTCACTGTGACACAAGCCAATCACGGCAGTCTGTGAGCTCATGCATGTAGAAGAGGGCGGATAGCGCTTCCCTCTGAGTGTGTTATGTCCCATGGCGTAGTATGAGCAGCAGTTTTTAAAACAAGCAGTTGGCTGGCTTCCTGTGTCTCGGAGGAAGCACGTGACCCTACCCGGCTGGTATCCGTCACATGATAGGAGAGGTGGGAGAAAATCAGGGAAAAATCATTTTAAAAATAAAATAAAACAATAAATAAATAAATAAAAAGTTGTTATGACTATGTCCTATTAAATTCAGATTTTTGAGAAACGCGGATATTTTGGATTTGATTAAATCTTGGAGCGTGGGTTTTTATATTAGCTTGAACATATGCACCTACAAATTAGAACACCTAAAGGGGATTTTATTTTTATTATTATTTTTTTTAACATTTAGCTAATTTCCCTCAAATCAAATCAAACAAAAAATAAACAAGACACTAACACAATGACCTAATTCCCATCGCTTCATACCAGTGACCTATTATCATGCAGGCAAATGTGGATTGTCAGAGTTATTACCGTGCTAGCGAACACAACCTTCATTCATTAGATGTAGCTGATGTTTGCCCGCATTCTTTGTTCCTTAATGAAGTGTGCATCATTTATCATCCTTGCTTATGAAAATCAGTGTGTGAAAGAGTCTTTTGCATAGGAAACTTTTTCCTTCTGCTTTCACTTTCATACTTCAAGCAGATTTAAGACTTTGTTATTCTTAACCAAAACTATCGTTTTAGATGAAATTGTCCACTTTTGCATGAGTAAGGCACACGTGGTATGTTACAGTAATGCTGGGTGGTCTCTGAGTTTAGCCAGTACTGAGTTTAATAGGATATGACTTTTCTACATTGCTCTTCCTGCTCGCTGTATTCAGGTTTCTTCTTCAAAGCCTCACCTGCAGCTCAGCCATGCTAAAAAGAATAAAATAGCCACTCATGGCTATGGCTCTTAAATCTGCCTAGTAAAAAAAAAAAAAAAAAACTGCTGGTAAACTGTTTCAATGTATTTAATTTCAGTTTGGACTGTGTCTGAATGCTCCGAGTCCGTTGCTTGGCAGCAGGGAGAAATGCTCAAGAAATGCTTCTTGATTTTGCTTTTTTACTCATTTGTGTTGGTGCGATTTCAGACAAGTTAATGGCATTTTCAGCATGAGGAAAAGTGTAAATGAAAATCAGCGAGGAAAAAAAATGAAGAAAGCTTTCATCAGATAGAGACATGCCTCAGTCACATGATACTAATTCAAACGTAATATGGACGTAATGAGGACAAGTCAGTGAGGTTGTGATAATGTACGTTGATTACACATTTTAAATTTCTAAACCAGATGTTATTACGTCCAATAAAGGACTCTGTAGTCACAAAAACTGCAAAGCTGGAATTGTGGAAAACAGTGCAGGTTTGTATGTTTTACCTGGCACCATGGGAGAAGTGGGCCAGACAGTCACTGAACACACACACACACACACACACACACACAAAAAAAAAAAAAAAAACAAGTTAAAGTAGGTAGGTCATTTGCACAAGAAAGAGATTCAGCACAAAAGCCACACGTGAGGCTTTACAGCAGCATACTGGGAGGCTCTGGTTAGATTGCTAGGCTGTCGTGCTATGTGGTATTTGAGGCCACTGTGGTTGTGTGGCGAGGAACAGGTGGGTCAGCAGCAGAGAGCGGAGAAAGCCCGAGAGTCCTGGTGATTTGGTGAGGCGTGACTGACTGTCAGACTGGAGAGAGAACAAAGAACACCAGCAGGAAAATAGGAGAGCGAGAGAATGTGAAGAAGGCACCCTGCCGAGCACAATCCCCTACTTGCAGAAAAAAAAATTTTTTTTTTTTTGCACTTTCTTCATATCCTTCACTTGCTAGGAGACATGCACAACTGAGCTTCTTTGGGTTCAGTGCCAACGACAGCCACTTTCACCCAACCCAAATCCAAAAAGCAAAAACAAAAAAAAACCAGAAGGCTCGTTTTGTTTTCTGCCAGATATAGTGAGCATCATCTCCCAACCTCCAGCTTAGAATATTATATTGATGAATAACATTATAAGACATAATAGTGCTCACTATTATAGACAAATTGTGTGTGTGTGTTTGTGTGTGTGGTGCTGAGTTTGGATGCATTCCTTTAATAGACAGCATCCATTTCTGGGCAAGACCGAAGCACAGACGTGCTCAGAGTTGAACATGCTGTATAGTAAATGGCCTGAGCAGTGTTTCTGCCTCATGATGACATCGGAAACACTGTTCCAGTCTGCTGCCTCCCAGCCGGCACCCTGATTACTCTGCTCTTTTCCGCCTTCAGTTCAGCTCCCTGTTTCAAACGAATCCATCAATAGGTGGTTGTCGTGCGGCGTATGGACAAGGTTCACACTGCTCACACTCTCGTTGACCCTTCAGTCAAGCTCCATAAAGCACGGCTCCACATTCTGAGAGTGCCATTTAAAAAAAATATTGCTTAAACGGTTATTCAAACTAGCATTCGGAAGACTCTCTAGAAATTATACCTCTGGTTGGGTTACATTAGTACCACAGCAGGAGCAGAAATTCCTGCATCTCTACAACATACCTCAGCATACAGCTTGTCCACCATCACGAGTCCAGTTCCTCTCAGACTAGACCACAGACGCTCACGCTACAACTTCATACACACAGCACTCCACTCCACTGCTGTCAGCCCACACCACACCCCGAGCCTTATTTTACATAGTCGATATTTGAATGAGGGGGTGCGATGAAAGACTCTGAGATTAAGCTAAATTATTTGGCACAGGATCAATTACTAGTAGATTCACCATTTAAAAAAAAAACAAAAAAAACATTTTTTTGTGTTTTGTGTCAGGGATGATCACAGTCCTCCTGAGAGCAACCTATTCTCTCTCTCTCTCTCTCTTGCTCTATCTCTCACACACACACTCTGCTTTTTTTTTTTTCTCCCCCTATCGTCTCAAATCAGCTGCTAAAGCTCCAGACAAATCAATGAGAAGCTCATCAGGATGCTTCTCCACCATGTCTAGACGGCCAGACCTTTGCTGCTCGGCAGTCAGTATAGACGAGGTCACTGAGGTGAACACTAACACACGTGAACTCACCAGACACAGTGGCCCATGAAGTGCAATTTAAAGTCACCAGCAGCACCAAAGACAAATGCACAAGACATGCACATCACTCAGTAATGCACTGACAGGCAGGCTTTCCAGCGGAAATGTCCACCGTGCGAATAATAAAGTCGGTAAGTTAAAACATACTTATATTTTATAGCCGTTTGCAAAATCCTGTTCACATTCATTCAGAAAAGTTTGGCCCAGCAGATGCTTCACAGACTACAGGCAATTTCTCATTCACCCAGACCCATTTTAATCCTGCCTGATCTCATGCACAACAGGGTGAGAACGCTGCTGCATTGCAGTACTTCTGATACCACATGGCAACTGTATATAAAGTATAAGCTTATATTTGTCACTGATTAAACTGTCCCTTCTGTTATCTGTGACCAACTAGCCAATAGGCATGACTGCAGATGAAGTGAGAACTAGTCAGAATTGTGCTAAGCCTCACAAATTTGAGGTGTTTACTGTGTCCTCGCGTCGAGCTGTTGTCAAAAGCAGGCTGCATTGCACACTGCGACAGAGACAGGAGGAGGCAGAGTGCTGCAGTGGCCACATTTCGGACCAAGACCAGGACTAAGGACGCAAGAATCAGCTGATGTCATCACAGAGAATGGACATGGTCATTAAACACAACAAGACACAATGCTATTTTAAGGACAACACAACTTATTAATTTGTGTTCTGTGTCAAAATGCTAGCACAGAGACAGAGATTTTAAACCTGCGATTAAACTTCATCAGGTGCTATTTATGATGTGATGTCAATAATTCAACAGTCTCAGCCTCAGACGCTCTGTGCCTGGGCTGCAAAGCATCGCATACACTTTTCTACACTTTCATGCCTTGTGCACTTTTCTGGCCATGAGCATCAAGTTCTTGAAGGTTCTTCGCACTTCAGTGTATACACACATAACGACAGAAAACTAATTTTTGAACACTGACACATTGAGCTTTTCAAAGCAAGATATTCTCACTGAACTGAAAATCTATTCGAGAACACCTTAGCCATAAACTCAACGCTAAAACTGAGTTTCTGTACAGAGAGTAAGCTGGTTTCACTGCATCCTTCAGAAAACACACTGTCCAAACAAGTGCTCTACCTGTGCTGGATTATAACCATGCTATCTATGCTCACAATCCCCAAACTACACACAACTCATCACATCTACTATATGAGATGTGTTACTATCTACTATAGTGCCTTGGGTTTTATTCACTCACTTCCAGTAATCGCTTCATCCTGATCAGGGTTCCACTGCACTTCCATCTGGAGCGTATCCCAGGAACACTGTGCGTGAGGCGGGAATACATCCTAGTCCGTCATAGGGCCCCATACACGCACATTCACACCTAGGGGTGATTTATCTTAGCCAATCTACATCCTGGCATGTTTTTGGAAGATGGGAGGAAACCGGAGAACCCAGAGGAAACCCACGTCGACACGCAGACAGTAAGTCAAGCTCAGGATTGAACCCGGGACCCTGAAGCTGTGAGATGGTGACGCTACCACTGAGTCATTGTGCCGCCTTTTACATTTTACTAACAAAGCTCAATTAAGAACTCGTTGTGTTCTATGCGAAAAAAGTTTCCCAACCCTTGTTAACAACCAGAAGAGAACTGCACTGTATTTCATTTATATATAAGCCAATTTTAGGTATTTTACCCTCTTATCTATCATCTATAATCACTTTTAAACACCTTTCTGTTGAAATTACGTCTCAGGATTACATATTTTTCCATAGACTAAGTTAACACAGAACTTGGTGAAATATTGCCTCAGATTTTATTCTCCTTTCAAATAGAACAACCTGCAACAGTCCCCGAAATTCGATCCTTTTCTCTCAGTTAATGAACTTACATGTTAAATGTCTAACTTTTATCTTTTTAATGAGGTTTGTATGTTTTACGTAAACCCGCCCCCTTCAAGCTTTTATTTCTTAATGCTGCTTTGTATACGTTTTATTTGATCTCTTACCTGCTTGTCTATGTAGATGTTGAAACATGTGCTTGTGATGTGTCTGCGATTGGTGATTTAATCTCTCTTTTTATCGTAACAGGTCTCTCTTGGAAAACAAAAAGTGATCTTGATCTCAATGAGAGCACCTGTATAAATAAAGGAAACAGAGTTTTGTTCAAGCTCTGGAAAAAGTCTGCGGTTGGACAAACCTCTTTGTGGGAATTTAGGCAGGTCTTGGCCATGTTTAGTGAGAAAATGTACCAGACTCTCTAGAGAAAACTGGAGATCTGGCTTGCAAGACTAAGGTAGCAGCATGTGACCAACCTGAAATGAATAAAACAAATGAACAAGAGATAAGAATAAATTAGAGGGACTGAACTTCATCTAAATAATGAGATGACTCTTGCACTGTCATAGTGAAAGCTGGGTTGTGGTTGGAGAACTCGCATTGCACTACTGCAATACATAGTACATTCTAACAGTAACACTGTCTAGTATTATCAGTACATATTTAGTTATCAAATTGGTTAGCATGTGGGCTATAAGGTACGCTCCTAAAGCTGTAAACAGACAGCGAAGACTTCATTACTCTGAGTAATGGCTACTGCAATTCAGTAACTGAAAAGTTCAGCCAGTGTGCACTGTTACACACAAAGGCAGCCTTTAAAACCACAAGCGGATGCACAAAATAGTAGGGCTGCAACAATTAGTGCGAATAATCAATTATGTCATTTCCTGTGTAATACCGTAATGAAGCTGCTCAACACTGCTCCAGTCAGTGCTGTTACTACTGCACACGTACGGTTTTCATGCCCAACACTATGCTCTTTAAAACTGCCTTAATAAACACATTTCACTTGCAAAATAAGGATTGCTTGCTTAGATACCAAGAAGACAAACGGAGCAGTCAGAGCGAATGCGGATAAAAGTTTAACGCCGTTTCGCAGTGCTTCGTGTGATCGTGACCTGCACGCTCTCTCAGACAGACAACTTTGTACAATGGCAGCAACAACAGAGGAGTCGAAAAGAGCAAAAGCAAAAACAGCGATCACTCAAAAGTCAAAGCGTGGTACAGCATACAAAAAACAGAGATGTCTTTCATAACAGCAGATCGATGAGATGCACAAGCATTACAGACGAAAGCAGCTGAAAACTCCTTCGTGGTGAATGAAATATACTAAAAGGTTGACTTTATAGTCTCATATTACATTTCATTTAAGGGGCTTGATATTTTTTTTGATGTAAAATATGTGCAGCAATTTCGTACATTAATGAGGCCAGTTAAGTTCAAATTTTTTTATTATTATTTTATTATTGTTAATATTAATGATGATGAACGTGTATGTGATTTAGTACAGTTTAGATAAAGAGGGTAGAGAGAAAGATCCATTAATTTCAAGTATCAAATTTCTTACTTGTAATTTGCATTGGTTATTGGTTTTAGGAACAGGGAATAATGATTAGGTAATTTGATATTAAAATTTTAAGTTATTCCTCACAGTTTTGTTTTTACATATTATTTATATTATTGAGAAAACCGTGAATAATAATGAACAATACATGTTACAGCAGTTATGTATAAACGTTTCAGCCAATTAATTGATTCTTTGTTGATTAATTAACATAAATAATTGACTATTAAAATATCTTTTTTTTTTTTTTGCAGCCCTACAAAGCATATATTACACTACCAGTGACCGAGCTACTCACTAGCTAAGCGAGCTTTGACAAATGCAGTGTTTAATCTGTTTGTATGGAACACTGGAGTGTTTTCCCTCCACTGCACTTCATTAATGTTCACGAGAACGCGGCAATCGCACTCGGGTGTGGACCAAAACAACCGGTCTGAGAGCATCAAGGTAGTCTCCGTCAGCTTCCAAGTAAACTCTAATGTGAAAGCACAACTGATTTACTCATCTTTCAGCATGTCATAAAATGTATAAGTCCACGTGAACTGAAGGTGAATTTGTGACGAGACTAGGAATAGTCTGTAGACAATCTACTTTATATTAAGCGCTAGAGACTGGACCATAGAAATACGGCAGAACCACCAAGAAGCACAAACAGTGATATTGATATAGTTGGTTTTTACAGCATATCTACATCTGG
Organism: Pangasius sanitwongsei; assembly: GCA_037576675.1. Classification (NCBI taxonomy): domain Eukaryota; kingdom Metazoa; phylum Chordata; class Actinopteri; order Siluriformes; family Pangasiidae; genus Pangasius; species Pangasius sanitwongsei. Next base: position 18,653,226 of record CM075003.1, read on the forward strand.
ACTGTCAAATAAAGCAAGGGGTCCAGTCTTCTCCACAAAGGGCCAGTGTGGGTCAGGTTTTCATTCCAATCAAGCAGGAAGCACTCCTGATTCCACCTTTTTAATCATCTGATCTTGGTTTTCAGTAGACTCAGGTGTGGCTTCTGCTTGGTTGGAATGAAAACCTGCACCCACACACCGGTCCTTCACACATAAGACTGGACACCCCTGAAATAAAGTGTTACCTGACAAAGACTTGCACCATAACTAAACTCAGACACATATCCTTGGGCTGTGACAAGGTAGCCATCTGGAAGAAAATCAGTAACAAAGACTTTTTTGCTGACTTTTGGAAGAGTCATATGATTTCCGAACGTTTCAAATGTGCAATTATTCAAGAAAAAAAAACAGTTCATCTGGAAAAAGGGATGTGGGTTGAAGATGTACTTAAACACCCACAATACAGTCAGCTGATAGAAAAAGTAAAATATAAGACCTTTCTGCAAACCGTCAAACTTCTCTAGGACCGTTCTCTTAGCTTGGGATACATGCAGTTCCCAAATGGCATCTAAATGATGATGACATCCGGCAAAATCTTACAGACTATTATGAGGAAACTCGTCCAACCTTTTCAACAATAGTTTTGACACAGGGAACATTCAGAAATGTTTGGATGAGGGAACATATTTTCCAGCTGCTGGCAGTTCTGCAGGTTCTGATGTTACATCATTATGTTTGAATAAAGAGACAGCATAATAGAAATCAAAATAAAAGTAGCTTTGTTTAACTGGTCTGAAAGGGTAAAGCTTGTTAGATTATAAATAACCCTTATAAACAACACACACTCTCACCCATTCGGAATATTTAATTATATTTTAATATTACAGAAAACAGACATTCTTAGAGTAGTATTCCTGTCCAAAATTCACAGCCTTATCACTAATCACAAAAGCGGTCTGTTCAGCCAGCATCATCTCTCACCATTTCCATTATCAGTACTACTGATTATATATATATATATATATATATATATATATATATATATATATATATATATATAAAGCCTAGCCTAGCCTAGTAAACTACAAGGTAGCATACTTTTACAGGAATTACAGCGTGGTGTGTTGCCAACTGACACAAAGTTACCACTCTGAAGTTGATTACTTTCCTATAACAGCATGCACTGTTGTGATTTTTCCACAGCAATTTGCCAATGCGTTACAATGATGCGTTATACTTTTAATCCAAAACAACTTAGCTCTTGTTATCACTTACTATAGCAGCTATAAACAGTAGTTCCCTCACCAGCCTCTCTTTTTCTCTCTCTCTTTAATTTAATAAAGTTAATAAGACCAAAAAAAAAAAAAAAAAGCGCAACTCGTCATGTTACCCAGAAACCGCAAAGCACAAAGCTCTCTGACTCTAAAAATAAAAAATAAATAAATAAATAAATTCATAGAAAACTTCTCCATATCAACAATTACACGTTTTTAATCTGTTTATTGTGGAGCATCTGCCATACAAGTCCCTGTGTAAGTTGTTACTACAGAAATGATTTGCAGTGGTGGACCCAGGCCCATATGTACATACATAACTAATACCTCGGACAGGATGTTCATTAACGAACAAACATATGATGCTGTAATCCTGTACAGTTCAGAGCAAGCGTACAGTCCAAGGGTGCCTCGGTTCCAACACTGCCAGGATTAGGATTAGAACCCTGTTCAGGGCCCAGTGAGTCTCCATCTGTCAGTGTATGAAGGAGCAGGAATAGGGGCCTTATCCCTACTCTGCCATATGGACTGCCTCTCTCAGTCGCTATGACGATCAGTAGATAGGAGAAGGCCTAGAAGCTTAAGATCTTGTGTTTCACACTGGTACATCAGCCTCAAATTTAATTATCAACTTAGACACAACTGTTAATGCACCAACACACACACCCTGAATATTGCCACCAGCCTCACAGAGGTGCTGATATGAACTTAATATCGATGTTGTGAATTTGCATATTCTCAACTTCAGCTTTGTTTTTATTCTTTGGAAGAGTGTGAGGTTTCATTACCCTGAATCCAACCAAATTAAAAAAATCAGCAAGGTCAGCATGTGGGTGTGGGTCCAAGTTCAGTAATAAAGAGGCGAGTAGTACTAGAAGGCCTCTCACAGGATCCCCCTGACATTTTCTGCACCCAAGGTGTGATGACATTCCAGGCAACGAGACAGGCGGCTTGGCATATGATGTCAGACGGACAGACGGATCTCTGTGAGACAGGAAGCTCCTCCCTATTAGCAGCGAGTGTTCCGGTCGGGAGTGGGCAGCCATCTCAGCAGAGCTCCCGCTTATGCCAAATGCAGCGACTGGAAGCTAATCTGCACTATGGGCTGTGTCTCAAATATCAAGCCGTCAACATAAGGCTCAATATATCTCTCTCCCCCCACCCCTAAAAAAGCTACCCTTTTGTAAAATTTCTAGAAAGTTAAACAACGTAGCTGAACCATAAACCCAATCATGCTTATCTATTCAGTCATCCGCCGCAGACTAAATAACCAACAGCTGTGGACAGACAGGTAGCGTGTGTGAGCATGCAAAGAGAATTTGAATCAGAAGTCAAACACGCAACAGTGAATCATTCAGCTGTGAAGTCTTTTATGGCGTGTGTTTTATGGAGACAGTGACGGTGATGTGCAGCTAACCTTTCCAAGCCTGTTCAAACCTCAGCAGATCGATCATATTTCTGACACCACGCTCCACGTGCCATCACGGTACACTGTTACACTTGGCTCAGAGCCATGCTCGTATCAGTCAGCTGCCACAAAAAGGCACCTTAACCTGGCGGCACATTATGATCTCCTCACGGCAACACACACTTACTCCTCTGTCTGGGGAAGTCTTTCTTTACAGCAACAACCCTGATGTTCTGTCTGTTCAGGGAAAAGAAGCTACCACCTGCCCAGAAAAATATATTCAACTGTCATGAATTGTCATTGATCATTTGCATATAAAAACATGTTAAAAAAAGAATGAAATGGAGTTTTACTTTAATAGAAAGTAATAGATTTTAACTAAAAATATTTGTCTTTCGTCATGGCAACACAAACTAACTATTTATGTATTTAGTATAAAGTACTACAGCTTCTACCAAAAATGCAGACAAAATGAAGCAGTGGTAAAAAATAATTGGGTAATTGACACTAAGAAAAATAGTTACAGCCTGAATAACGCAAAGTAAATATAGACAAGATGAGAGTTTAAAACAAAGAATAACAAAGAAGTGCATGGGTGGGGCAAACAATGTTGATCAGTGGGTGTTGCAAAAAATGATGATCAGCGCTTGGCGTCGGGGACAAGCTCGGCGAGTGATCGGGCGTCGGGGACAAGCGCAACGAGTGATCGGGCGTCGGGGACAAGCGCCGCGAGTGATCGGGCGTCGGGGACAAGCGCCGCGAGTGATCGGGCGTCGGGGACACAAACTCATGCAAGTGCAACTCACTCAATCTTCAATTTTATCTTACACCAGTGGAGAGTCAACCAGACCTGCTCTCTCAACTCGTATAACCAGCAGCGGTGATGTGAGCTGGAGCACTGTATTGGGTGCAGGACAGTCACTAACTTCTGCTCAAAAAATATTTTTCAAAATAAAGTCACTATATTTGGTCGGAAATGCCACCAAATCTAGCGACAAAATTAAACTGGCAACATTGCAACAAGCAGAATCTCAACAGCGAAAACAAAATGCAATGCACTCTACCACATATTCCACTGTGATGAATAAATATCTTATGTAATTAAGTATCTTATGTAATAAGCAGCAGTTCCATGTTGTGTCCGTTTCTAAAGTCGTCATTGTGTTTTCACAGCTTGTGCGGCGAGGCACTGCAACTTGCCAGTCATACAAAAAGTCGTCGTGCACTTTTACCTAATGAAGTCCAGGTGGAACAAGACCTAATCAGGCCACCTTTAAAAAGCCCTGATTTCCAGGCTTAGGTCACTGCAGGAAAAAAAAGGCCACACTTATTCAGCTTCCTGTGCATTCCACAGTGCCTCAAACGTCATGTGAGGCAAGTCGCAGTGCCACTGGAACGCTGCAGATGGAAATGACGCGCGCCGGCATTGCCAGTCACTCTGGGCTACTTAAGCATTCACACCATTGTGTCCTAAATGCAGCAAGCTTTCAGCAGACAGATGAGCATTCAAGATTTGGTGGCCCGCTCTTCACCTTTAACCTCACAGAGCAGCTCGGGAGACAATGTGCCTGAATTCCCACAACACTTTAAGAACACTTACAAGAAGCGTTCACACAACATGCTGCAGGACTGCAGGACAAGCGTTAAAGTTCACAGGTATTACTACTTTGCTGCTGTTGTATAGGTTTGTTTTCATTGTTGCTATACACATAGAGAAGGCTGGAATTACAGTTCATCATGTGGTTTTTGTCCCATCAGTGAAAGCTTCTGTCGAGTACAGTTACAAGCTCTGCAGTTCAAAGCAAGCCAGAGTGTAAAGCTTGCCCTAAACCATACGTTTAAAACTAGCACTACATCATAACTTGTAATGCGTAAAGTGATTGTAGATTAAAACTTTGTCATACAATGTGGCATATTTCACCAAATCAGAAACACAATCCAACACAAACAGGAAACACTGCGTCCATGATCGATACACAGGGAGGCAGTTAACACATTTTTCCTCGGTGCAACATTTACTTTGAGCAAAATCTCTGTCTCGAGTTAGGCATTTGAACACAATCCAAATAGACTGTTCTTTACAACTAAGTTGTGACTTGAATCATAGTACTGAAGGTGTAGTTATTGATCTGTGTACTTATTGTCTCACACTGTTGTGCATTTGCACTTTATGTAGTCTTGTGTACTGTACTACTGTACTGTTCTGTGTTGCACCATGGTCCTGGAGAAACGGCATTTTGTTCCGATGTATACCAGCTACAGTATATAGAGGAATAACAGTTAAAAAAAAAACCCACTTGACAGATAAAGTGACCACAAACGTAATCTGCATTTCAATACGCTGAAGGACAGAATAAAGTGTAACGTTACATTTACAGTGTTTTTACTATTTTGTGACACACCTTGCCTCTCAGTTTGACCCAAGACATTCTGCACTATTACTTACGTGTTTATTACACTGCCTGATATAAAAACAACCTATTTGTAGTCGATCGCTTACGTTACGTGATCCGATACCCAGGATCGCTGCTGGGCTGATACCAGCAAAAAATGGTGGCTTTGATATCGGAATGGGAAAAAAAGAACAAATTCGAGCTGATCCTGTAACAAACAGAAAAGACTGGAATTGGAAAGGGTTTTTTTTTTGGACCTGGTAATGCTTACATAGACAGAGACATGATTGCACTTTGTTAGGACTGATTTGATTGTATTAATACTTTATTACACTGTCATGTGATTTTGTGTGAAAGAGTTCAACTGAATACACAAAGCTGTGGTTTTAAGTCACATTTTTAGCTGCATATTTTTTGCATTTCTTTTTAAGCGAAGTGCTTCCATAATAATTAAAAAAAAAAGCTTAGCAGTTTTAAAGAAAAAAAATATTCTGAGTATCGTTATCAGGTGATAGTAAAGGAAAAAGAAAAAGTACTATCATGCTTTCTGCCATTACAGTGACACAAAGGTGGCAGTGTCTGGTGATCACAGACCATTAAAATAAAGAAATCGTTACACTCCTCACAAAATAAAAATTAAACAAAACACATTTGTTTTTACTCTTTTCACTTTGCAGAGTTTTTGAGTAGTTAATGTTGTTTAGGGCAAGACACCATCATTAGTGGGTGTAATATTTAAGTTAAGGCTATACCTCCATAGTTTTTTTTTGTTTTTTTAACAGGCCGTAAACGCAAACACAGCAGCTATTACGTTCAAACTAGGTTACTACAGAGCTTCTGTTCTACTGGTGAAACCAAATGCTGGGCAGCAAGACACCTAAACAAACATCAGCAATCAGACAATTACGCCAAATTACGCCGAAAATGCAGCAACTCCTTTCCCGATGTTGAGCACAGTGCAATACTAAGCTCTTGTTTCCTTCAGTACAAATTCCTGCAAAGCCAAAAAGACATACGACACTATCACAGACTCTTTCCCTCCGGAAACGTGCAGCCTGAATAAACTGTATTTCAAAATCCTCTCCGAAGGCTTCCTTTAGGTGTTATTTCATAACGACTCCTCCGACAAGCTGTCTCGACATGCAAATTAAACAAAGCATCCAAACCATTCAAACTATTCAGACTGTAGGTAAACTTCAGAGCTGATATAAGCAGACAGCAGGTGGTGTAGTACATGCACCTCAGGCCAAAGCGGCAGCTTGTAAAAGGAGAGCACTGTTCCGTTCTGTCTGGCAGTAGCCGACATGTCCATGTCTGTGCAGCACAAGTAGGCCAGTGCCTGCAGTGCACAGGAAAGGGCACAGCGAGTGTGTCTGCAGCCATGGAGAACTCTGGTCACGACAGCCCCAGGCAATGCACTCAGTCCAAGTTTGGAGAGAGCGAGCTGGCAGACTTCCACACCACTCTACACACACACACACACCACTAGACTCACACTGAGCCTCAGATATGCAGTGCAGTCAGAAAGACAGACTAAATGCAGTAATGAGAGGACAGTTGAAGGCTTCAGACGTTATGTAGCAGCATGACCCAAGAGTCAGACAGAAGGGCTGTGTTCTCAAATTCAACAGCACTTTCAGCTGGCAATTCAACATCATATATATATATATATATATATATATATATATAGATATATATATATATATATTTTAATCTGTTAACCTGTGAAGAGCACTAACACAATTCAGACATTCAAGAGACGGGATTAGCAGACTTTAACTTTTTTTTTAACATAGCACCAAACCACCCAACCAACTGTTCAGAGTTTGACAGACTGAAATATCCATGTTGCAGACATGTGAAGTGAAAATACACCTAGTGCTTTATTAGTTATGAGGTTTGTGTGTTGTGTGAGTAAAGGTGCATTTGTCTATAATGTGCGTGTGTGTGTGTGTGTGTGTGTGTGTGTGTGTCTGGTCGAAGCACTGCACTGCAGGTTCACATTTTCATGGCATTAACACACCTTATTGAGCTGCTCACTCAGTGCTCTGGCCTCAGGCAGTGTTTCCTGCTCCTCCACTGCCCCTGCAATGCATGTTTAAGCGCCGCCTGAACTCTCTGAGGGATTAGGAATTAGCTGATGAGTTTGTTCAAGTGTGCTGGAGCAGGGAAAACACAAACCAGTGTCGGGAAACACACACACACCTACCTCAGGCGGTATGGCTGGAACGGGAAGCAGTCGTCTCTGATTTAAGCCATACTAATAAGTGCTTCTAGCAGCTAGTGAGCTAGACTTCACCCTGCTCCTAACCCCTCAGCCTCACAGCTCCATGTTCATTCATCCAGCAGTGCATTCTGCAGGGCTGACTACACCTTTTTTTCTTCAAGTTCAAGCTCAAGCAAACATCAAATCCTGGCAAGTAACACACCAAACTAGTAATTATCACTAAGAGCTCTGTTTCCTTGGCAAGTTTCATGCCGCCTGCATAATAAAATAAGACATGGGGCAGGCTAGTAAAGCTTAGCCACTTAGCTAGCTCAGTCCAGAACTGGAACTTACTTCATTATAGAGACATTTTGGGTTTTGTAACACATTAAACACTGGCACGTCCATAATAAAAATGTGACTAACTAGCTGGATAACTATGACAACTGGATTAAAACTGCGCAAGCTGTGCCAGACTTGCTAAAGATGTCAGAGATTATTAGAACTTTAGGATTAGCTGGCTAGTCAGGGTTCTTCTGACAGGTATTTATGTAGGATAGCTAGCTACCATTTACAAGTGGCTTGCCAAGCTGATGGAAATGAACTCAACACGGCTTGCTAAAGCTAGCTACGCGTCCTGACAGACAGAGACAGAGACAGAGAGAGAGAGAGAGAGAGAGAGAGAGAGAGCTGCTGGACAGTGTCTAGACTCCAGGCTGATACACTGATAGCGCTTAGCATTCCGGCTGTCTAACGGTCAGAGACGCAGACGCTCCAACTTTCCAGGCTCGCGCTCACACACACCGCTGTGCGGTAGCGGCGCCTCCGGAGCAACTGACACCGAAATGCAGCTCTGCCGCGCTCTCAAATAATAACACACACACACACACACACACACACACACACACACAGAGAGAGACCAGCGGCGCTCACTTACCTCTTTATCCAGACTCAGCGCATCGGTGCGCGTGCGGAAAGAGATGCGAGTGTTTATGTATGTGAGCGTGGATGTGTGAGTGCGCGCGCGCCGGTGGCTCGTGCTGATCCGCTGCTGATGACCTGATTTGAGTGCAGCCGCTCCGCACAGCGCCGGAGAGAAACAGCGGGCACCGCGCCATGAGCCCCAGCCATGCGCACTGCCCACAGCACTTCACAGTAAAAGTCCCTCACTGCCGCGCCTTCAGCGCCACCGAGCACTTCTCATCTCTCATCAGCTTTACAAAGTGCGGTGCAGTGCGTGTTTTTATGACGCTCAAAACCCCTTTCGAGCTCTGATAAAGCAGGAATGAAATCAATTACAATCCGGTTCTTATGAACGGCACGAACTGTAACCAACCAACAAGCACACTCTCTTGTAACCTTATTAACTACTGTTCCTTTTCTCTAATTAAAAATGAGAGAATTATCAGTATTTATAATTTTTTTGTTTGTTTTGTTTTGTTTTTGTCGACTCCTTAAATGTGAAAAAGTGCTAAATGCCGCCCTCTAGTGAAACACAAGCAAGGGTAATTTGTTCTTGTAAATGCAAAAGTTTGCATACCCTTAGGACAGGGGGGTCCAGTCTTTTCCACAAAGCACCAGTGTGGGTCAGCTTTTCATTCCAACCAATCAGGAGCCACTCCTGATTCCACTTTCATCAGTTGATCTTGGATTTTTTATTCTGCTTGGTTGGAATGAAAACCTGCACCCACACCAGTCCTTTCCGCATAAGACTGAACACCCCTGCGTTAGGACAAAATGAAGAAAAACCTAATTAATTCATTAATTACCATAATAAATTTAATTTATAGCCACAAATCTAGTGGGTTAGGTTTCACAGATGCTCCTCTAATATTACGAGCAACACGAACAGTTAAATAGTATGTATTAAGATATATATAATTTTTTAAAGTGCTGTTTGTTCTTAGTCAGTGTGGCACAGAGGCACAGCACTTAGCATTACTGCCTCGCAGCTCCAGGGTCTTCCTGTGTCCTTCCTGTATGTGTATGGGTGTACTCCTGCCTTGTAGTGTTTCCAGGGTTTCGGCTCTGGACCCACCTAGACCCAGACCAGGATAAAGTGGTTAGTGAGGATGAATGAACGAATGAATAAATGAAGGCTCTAACTCTGCTAGATGTCAAACACTGCCTTTTAGAAAAACAGAATCCTCTTTCAGGATACTGTCCTCTTCTTTTGCTTAACATAAGCAAAATTTGTATAGATACCTGTAAATCCTGTAAAAATGTTATATCCTTGATCGACTTCTCTACATTAGTGATGCAACTACAGAGAAAGAAATGACAGGCAGTGTTATGGAATAGGAACCTAATCTATAAAAATACCTAAACACCTGCTGTTAGGTTGTATCAGTGTATTTGCTTTGTGTGAGTATCGGCACTTTAGCCGGACAGGAATTTTGCCAGTTATTCAGATGTAGAGATCAGCTTGTAAAACCAACATTTCTAAACTCTGGGAGAATTATATTGCAAATTATAAAAGGGGATCTAGGGGGGAAAAAACAGGAGTGTTTTGTGGTACGTGTACAGTTGTGAGAATTTTTTACCATTAGTGAACGTGCTCAAGGTGTCTGAGTCACTCTCACTGACAGGAAAAAAAAAGTTTCAGCAAAGACATTATATACCCATAAAATTAAGCAGAGGCATTCACTCTATTGTTACTTCTGTTTCAGACATAGCTTTATTTAATCCTAGGTGGCACATGGCCAAAATATACAACCCTCTCCTTCAGTGTTGTGGAGAGGCAAATAAGGCCTTTGCTCCACATCCAGACAAAGCACACTGGATTAGAGCTTTACAGTTTATCAAACACTGGTGCATGTTCACAGAGGCCTTGTCGAGCTGGTTCTCCATTTTGGTAAGTGTAGTTGTGGCGCAGAGGCTCACCAATGAGATACAGAACTGGTAAATACAGTGTGAGGACGTCTTCTGTTCCCCAGAGACCTATACAATGACACGGCGTTTCCGTTCCAGTGGCTCATCGTTAATCCAGATCTTCTCCTAGTATGTTAGTATAATACAGCAGTCCCAATGCAGATTCCACTATGAAAGCTCCTGATTCTGCCACTCCTTTTAAAAAAAAAACCCTGCAGTGCCCCCGGCAAGCAGGCTGGAGTGAGAACTTGGAGTGTTATGAGCATCCTGTCTGTGTGCTAGTTTAGTAGTTCTGTGCTGGTGAGTAGTCAGGCTCAAATGTCTCTAGTGTGGCCTTGCCTGCCCCAACATCTTCATCCTGGCCTGGTCGATCACATCTAGCAGGTTCTTGGCATCAACAGCGAGCGCGTGGGCAGCCGTTAGCATCTGCTTCTTATAGTCCTGCTGCAGGCTCGTCATCACATACTGTTGCGCGAGCTTCATCTTATTGATCAGCTCAGCCAGGTCAGAGTTCAGCAGCTTCTGAGCCATCTCGACCTAAAGGCATAAAACCGGCATTTACTCAGATAATATTGTTTGTCCTAGATTATAATCTGTGCTATGATAATCAACATTTGCATACATTATAGAGCAGAGACAACTGCATTCTGTGTGGTGGTTAAGAAATTGAAAGTGTGAGTAAAATCAGAATGAAAGCCATATTGTGTCTGTGTAAGCAAACCAGAAATGGATGTGTTGTACCTCTCGGTGTGTGTGAGCTGGCAGCAAGGGAATCGTCTCATCCACTGTGGCCAGTAGATTCCTCAGGGCTAAACCCACATCCTGAAAAACAGTTCAGCAAGATCATCATGAAAGGTCATGAAGTGTGAAGTGAACAAGATAATTATGTACAAAAATGTATTTTGCTTATGTTTTTCATAATTCCCCTGACATTTCAACACTTCCGTTCGCAAGAAAAAGGACAACTCTGTGAAAGAAAGAGGAGTCTGAGACACTTCTTTCACATCATGACTTTTTAATTCTCTGTACTATCAGAAAAATTAAGACCCTGGCAATCATTAAGAGATGCCTAAATGCCTGCAACAACTAAAACAACTGAAGTGATTTTGAAAAGCAAAGTCTTTGCTCTAAATATAGATGTTTTTTTTTTTTTTTTTTACAAATGCAATGCTACTTCACACAGATCATACCTTTACCATTGGCACATATTCCTCTGGAGGAGCAGGCTGAATTTTACTCGACATCTCGATCACAGCCTTCACCAGCGCCGTCACATTCTCATAGACTTTATCATTTGAACGGTCCAGATTAGCGGTAGGGGGAGAGCTAATCTCCTGAGGCTGGATCTGAATGAAGACAAAGGATATCTATTATAGGACACAACAGGCAAATATAGCCAAAACAGTATTATTACCTACTGCAATCATTTGATTCGGTGTTATCTGTAAATAGTTTAAACAAAAGTCATACACTGTAATTTCAGATTTTCAATAACAGGTGGCAGTATTCTGCAGATCACTACTTTAGTAGAGTTAGATGTTTAATTACCACTGATATTAAGATTAGCACTGTATGAGATCTAAATGTGAAATAATGAGTAAAGCCGGTTTTACGCTGTGCTATTCTTGCTGTCTTTTAAGATCTTTACTTGACACACTGTATGAGATGATCCCAATAAAATTTGGGTTGAATTCTATAACAGATAGTGTGATAACATGTACTCTAAGTCCAATGGTACAAGGAAGATCCTCAAGAGATAGATCTGTGTTTAAAGAAAATTAATGTGCTCTGGTTACTTCAGTCAGAGAGATCCTTTCACAGAAAACAGAGTTGCATTAAGAGAAACACTTTTCAAAGTGAGTTTTTTCAGTCCAGAAATGTTTAGTTTATATTTCACCATTACTGCTAGTGTATTTGTAGCTATTACATGAGTTTCAGGTAATCCTATGTCATCCTCCTATTACACGTTTTCAAAGAGATTTGTGGCAGTGCTCACACTCTCTGAAATTTTAATTGAAATTTTCAAGAACTTTGTCATCTGCTGCTTTGGTCAGAACGGCACTAAATCGGCCACTGGTGAGCACTCACAATATGATGTCAATTCAGGACCAAAGAATCTTTTCCAATGTGCTATTTTGGAAATTCATACAGTGTAAATCCGGCTTAAATAACCCTAAAATCCCATAAGGACTGAGTGCGAGGAAATGACATCTGGGCTGGTATTGTGAAAGCAATTAAATCTCATTCTTAACGTGAGGTAAATCAGTTACAGTTTTTACACCCAAGAAAGTAAGTTTTTATCCCTTTTAACACAAAAGAGCACTCCCTTGTCAAACACCTGGTGAAGTGTCAAACCGTGTGTGTGAGATCTTTTATTAATACCAGCCCAGATCTCGCCTCGTGCTCAAACAAGCTTGTAAATCTCTGGCGTGTTCCTAAACAAGTGGGAGTTTTGCACCAGTTACACATCAGGCAGGTTTGAAACATGTTCATGAAGGATTACAATTGCTTGATTAATTACATGACGCCTATAAAACTCCACCATGATTATTAATAAGTTATAAGAAGCAAATGTAACATTCAGACCAGCCAGAGAATTAACCCACTATCACCATAATGCTCATACTACAATAACATGATCCCTGTCAACTTTAGAAATGTGGTTTCTTTGATATTTTGGGTTAATATGGATTTTAAAACTATATATATGATAATTGTGTGCTTATATCCTGAAAGTTGACAGAGACATGTGGAGAGAGAGAGAGAGAGAGAGAGAGAGAGAGAGAGAGAGTCTCCACTCAGTGTTCTTACCCTCCAGGGCTAGAGGTGCAAAACAGTGAGGCACAGAACGAGTGCAGGGGGCAGACAGAGAGAGAGAGAGAGAGACAGAGAGAGAAACACAGAGGGATTAATGTACAGGTGATACATACACATGCATCATTTCTTCATACGTTGATGTGAGAGAGATAAAGCAAGAGAGAAAGAGAAAGAGAGTATATATATATATATATATATATATATATATATATATGTGTG
>CM075003.1:18667575-18686873 GCA_037576675.1 Pangasius sanitwongsei
TATATATATATATATATATATATATATATATATGTGTGTGGGGACACACACACACACACATTGTACATATGCACTATTGAAAGAGTAAAGAAGCCAAAAGAATCCCCTTTAGTTGTTGAAAGCTATGGTAAAATAGCTGATTATAATGCTAATACAGTATAATCCATTATAAAATTACCGATATAAAGAGCAAAACCTTCTGGTTCCTTCCAAATACATGATGGTAGGTGCGCTAAATTGCCCCTCGTACTTCCTATTCCCACCTCCTGATCCACTGCAACCCTGACCAGGATAAAGCGGTTACTGAAGTTGAACGAACGTGTGTGTGTGTTTCAATGAATAGTGTTTTTAAATCTATGTAAATGAATGTGTTTTTAAAAGTAGAAGCAGCGGATAACTTTATGTGCATGCCATAATTGCAGTGGTGTGCAGCAACAAAACGTAACAAACATACACGCTTTTATAAAGCCTAGACACAGCAGTCACTCCCTGAACAAAAACAACTATTCTGCATGACACCGAGCGACAGACTGCTTTGGCTGGACCGTGTGTGTGTGGTTAGGGTGTCTGCACCTTAACGCCGTCGTTGTAGCTGTCTGCAGTGTTAAGGCAGGCCGCACTGCCTGCATGACCTGGGGCTCCAGGCCGAGGAGGCTTCTTAGGAGGAACAGCATGATCTGAAAGAAACGCCATCAAACGATGAGAGAGACTAAGCACAAAGCACCAAAACCAGTGCCAATATTTATAGGCCTGGTAGGATGTTTCTTTAAGAACATGCTAGTGTGTGTGCTTTTGGGACTGTGTAACTGAAGGCTTCTAGCAAGTGGAAACAATTACACTCGGAGAAAAAAATAATACCACAAACAATGTTTTCTCTAGAAGCTCTCAGTGGAAATGAGCTTCAGTGGTATGTGCAAGGGTGGTGGGATGAGGCATATGGAGGTGGTGGGATGAGGCATATGGAGCTGCAGATTTACCTGCTTTCCCCACTGGCTGGTAGATGTGCTGGTTTCCTGTCTGCACAAATAAACAAAGAAAAACACCATCAGTCAGAGAAATAAAGAAGTGTAGCATCTCTAGTGCCATCTGTGTTGTGGTTTGGGTGTAAAGTTACCAAGATGCCTGACATGCCTACACACACACACCACACACGCACATACACGCACGCCACACGTACACACCTGCCTGTGCTACAGACTTATCTACATAAGGATGTGAACATAGTTAAAGGAGATTCAAAGACAAATGAAGACAAAACTAAAAAGATTTGAAAAGCATAATGATACCCAAACTGCAAACTTTAACTAGACAGGTCATTAGTTTGGGGGCCCTACATGCATGTCTTTTCTCCTGCTCTAGTTTTTTGTTTTTTTGACTGTGAATATCACTAACAAGCCAGACTTCTGTGGCCTTAATAAACAAGCAGGAATTTAAAAAGGGGACAGTGCTGGCAGATTGTTTATTTTATTTTTTCAATTGAGCAGCAGTTCTGCAGGTGCTTTGTTGTGCTTTGTTAATGAGAGAGGTCAGAGGAGAATGGCCAACTGGTTTGAGCTGACAAGAAGGCTACACTAACTCAAGTAACTACTCTTTACAACCACGGTGAGCAGAAAAGCATCTCAGAACACACATGTTGAACCTTGAGGTGGATGGGCTACAACAACAGAAGACCACACTGTGTTCCAGTCTTGTCAGCCAGGAACAGGAATCTGAGGCTACAGTGGGCGCAGGCTCACCAAAACTGGACAGCTGAACATAGGAAAAACATTGCCTGGTCGGTTTCCAATCTTCACCTGTCCAGTTTCAGTAAACATGTGCCCACTGTGCCATTTCCACCTGCAGAACTGTCGGTCACTTGATGTTGTTGTTTTTCGCACCATTCTGTGACTGTTGTGTGAAAATCCCAGCAGATCAGCAGTTCCTGAAATACTCAAACCAGTCCTTCTGGCACCAACAACCCTGCCAGGTCACTGAGATCACAATGTTTCCCCTAATCTGATGTTTGACGTGAACCTAAAAAGTTGCCAGTCAGGGTACATATATATTTACTGTAACATCATGTCAATCAGGATGACTAGTGTATTTAGAACTATAATCTTAGGGAATCTCTCAGCGTCCTCATTTGTGGTCTATACCAACTCACACAACATGTGGATAGAGTAAAAAAAATGTGGATCAGATAGGGGTTCTGAGGACTGGTTTGAGAAACACTGCATCTGACAGATACAAAATGTTATATCCAAAGTCATAATATTATTTACAATAGTAGCAAGTGGTGTAAGCCAAGTCTTGGACGAAAAGTATGGCTAAAGCACTTTTCTGGTGCTGTTGGTGCCTTTTTAACTTCATTTATATCACATCATTCTATTTCACACTTACTGACTAATGAGTCAACTGTTAACAGCCTCACTTATGAAGCACATAATTACCACATGTCCCATATGGACCACGTTTGTGAAGAACATGTTGCGATTAAGATCTTATGGAACATAGGCCTTATCCAAACAACATCCCATTTATCAACAAATTATCTGATTGGCCTTACACCGGTCTCTGAGATCATCATGACCCTAAAGACAGAATCACTGTGTCTATACCGTGGGATGGGAACTGAAAGCTTATACTACCATTTTTGTTCTTTTAAGGAAAAATGCATGCTAAAAAGCTTAGCTTAGCCCAGACTACAGTAACATCATTCATAACAGTGTGCATCTTCTTAATCACAGGAAATGACAGGAAAGACTGAAGGTTCTGTCTTAGAAGAACCAATAGTGCTTAAACCAGGATTGGACATTATAATACACTATAATTCAGTTTCATTTATATGTATTGTCCTTTGGCTGCTTAGAAACAAAGCATTATTATTATTATTATTATTATTAACATTTTTGAACAGTGAGAACAGAAACACAACACCCAATGTAATGTTTCCTTTTTCTGTTTAGTATAAAGCCAAGGGCAATTCTACAGGGAGTATGTCCAAGGATACACACACACACACACACACTATGAGTAAGATCCGACTAGTCTGAACACTACCTGTATTGACGTTAGCAGTAACATTCATAGCTAAGGTGTTGCAATAAGTGCAATAAATATAAAAGAATTACTGTTAAGAAGATGGCATAATGGCTAAAATCTAAGCTATTAGACAACAAATGGATACTAATGATGTCTTGAGCTTGAATATGTGTGTATACACATGTGACTATTACACAGCAAATAGTTTATTATCCCCACTGTCTGCACTAAGACATCCTGGGAAACCAACATAAAAACAGAAACTCACTGGTCCCTGGAGACTGCTGTCCTCTCGGTCTATACTGCCTCTGGAATTCCTCGAGTCTGGTTTCTGAGACAGAAAAACAGGGACAGAGAAGAAAATAGCACATCAACAGACATCAAGTACACAGTACACAGCTTCAGAAAATACTACTACATACTTTTTTTTTAGTATTTTCATGGTCTTGTTAAGAGTGACCTCAAGAAAGACTGCAACACTGAAATAAATCACATCATTCACACACTATATACATATTATATATCCAAGGAAACCCTTAATATTTCCAGTAAACTTTCATATCTTCTATATTTAAAATCCATTTTGAATTAGCTGAGCACACACTGAAGCTAATAGTCACATACAATGACATATAACCTATTATAGCACTTGAGAAATCCACTGTACACTATATTTAGAAACCCATCCCTGCCCAGCACCATACCAGTTTCCCAAAGCAGGACTTGAAGACCTGCATCCTACGGACTCTTCCTTCTTATTCCTTTCTGTGTTTTAAGTCTCGAGAGCAGAGCAGCATTTGACTCCATTCACAGAGAAAAAGCATGTGCTGAGAGGAAGCTCCTGCGGTGAGGCATGCATGCACCCACATCGAGTCACTCCCACTGAACGAGCCTCAACTTAGCTATGCCAAGTCTTTCCCTTCTCTCCTTCCTCCTCCACCTCCTCTCCCCCCTCTTACCTTTCCCTCGCTACAACCTCTTCGTCTCCACCTTGTTAGTTCTTTCCCCTTTGCGTCTTTCTACACTGCTTTCTTGTCTTGTCGCTTCCTTCACTCCACATTCTCTCTTCTTGATTCCTCTAGCCTCAGTGCCCCTTACAAGTGCCAGCCATTTTCCTTGCACTAGAGAAGTATGGTGAAGCCAAAAGATTGGGGAAAATTCCCTCCTATCCTCAGCAATTTAACTTTCATCAGTGGTGGGTCAGGGTGAGTTTAGCTGCTTCACGCCTCAGTGCTAACACAACCCCCTCATTACTCAGGAATTCCTGAAAGCTGCACCTGTACCATATACACTGTCTCTATATAGAAAACAGTCATCCAAACTGAACCAGTAACATTATCGAATAACAAGTATATAATTGTAACCAAATATTTATGAACGATACCAACATGAAGAGTTGTTGAAGTACAGTGTGTTGGTGGAAGACATTTGGCAGCATATTTCAGTGCTGTGAGCCGCTTTTAGCTTGCCACAGGAAACAGAATGAGGCGTTCTATGAGACAGGCTGAGGATAATGACAGTCACATAAAAATAACTCTGCGACCATGCCAGAGCTCCATGTCCTGCTCACTCTCTTTCACACACACACATCCTTGGCCAGTGTTCTCTCCAAGTCTGTGAGGATCATGACACTTGATGTCTGTCAGCCTCTGGAGATTCACATGTAAAAACCTTCTTTCAGTGGTATTTTAACCAGTGTTAAAAGTTGTGCCTGAAATGTAAAGAGGCTCTGAGACTATAAAAACGTATGGCCAAAGCCAGGAAACCAACCAAAAAGGTTACTGTTACATAGATGGCTAACATCCTACCTACATGTGTGCACTCATCATGGATAGCAAGGGTTTGCAAATATGATTTTATTTTCCAGTTGGACTTGACTGAAGTGGAAAAGAATAACCACTATGCTTTGCCCATGTAAAAGCAAATTACTTTCTGTTCTTGAGAAACAAACAGATATTTGGGCTAGCATATGTGTACTACAACTTTAAACACTGACCCTAAATTCATTTGTCCAACAAAAGACAACCAATGAGACTTCAGTTTAGCTGACAGAGGGAGCTCTTGCACATATTTAGGAATCCTACTGAGGGCTGGGATGGAGGACAAGACAGCAGATGAGAGAAAGGCGTGCAAAAGAGAAACAGCTAAAAAGAGATGAAAGGTGCAAGGAGCTGGAGAGTAAATCATTCAGTGTCTCAACAAATAAGAAATGGCTGAAAGCAAATAGGAGGTAAGAGGAAAAGTATAAAGGTAGACAAGAGTTAGAGGGCATGACAACCAGTTGGAAAGCAAGTCGTGTGAGACGGGATGAGCTGAGCTGAATACCATTAAACGCTCCTCTTGCTCTAGCCAACGCTGGTCCTCCTCCATCTGCTGCTGCTGCAACATCAGCTGCTCCTCCATCAGGTGAGGAGGGAGAGGCTGGCCCATGCCGGTCCTCAGCACACAACCATCCTGACACGCGCACACACACACACACACACACACACAGAGTGCTTTCATTTACTAATCTACGCTTTTAAACAATTGTATCACTATTTATGACATAACATACTAATATATTCATTCATTCATTCATTCATTCATTATCACCTGAATTTCCCCTATGAGGGATCAAAAAAGGTGCCGCTTATCTCTATGTAGAAAAGAATTATGTAGAATTATGTCTGACACTAGAAATGCATTGATACCGAAAATGAGTACATGAGCAACCTACTTACTATTAAGCAATCGGGGCAACAAGGAACATTTCATTTAGCTCTGTTTTTGTTTCCTAGGTTTACAATGTGAACACGAAAAGAGCACAAAACTGTGTTCAGGCACCTAGGCTACTAGTTTCATTCTTTATAACATTATCTAGTTATCTCATTTTAAACAAAGTATATTAGCTAGCTACATTAGCTAAATTGGATCGCGTAAAGCTGCAGTGAGGAAGAGCAGGTTTTGTTTCACTTTGAGAAAGTGCTTTTGTACAGCTGTAAGTAAGTTTTATTGTCTTCAGTGCATCGAAACTGCTCATTGTCTAGGACTGGTAGTGGCTGATTATCAAGAATAACATTCTTTTTCCTCTGACCTCCATGTTGGGGTTCCACATGACATGGTCCTGAACAGCTCTGTGATGATTCCAGCCGTCGTGGAGGTCGAGCCCCATGCCTGAGGCCTGTGGAGGATACAACCCACTGGGCATGGAGGTCATGGCATGAGGGCCTGGGTAGCCTCCCATCTAGAAAAGTTCAAACAGCAGTGAAACATTTTACAAATTACAAATAAAAACACCTGACTGGTGTACGAGTGGCCTGTGTGTGGTTTGTAAACCGTGGTTTTTAATTCTGTGTAACGATTGTGGTACCAATGTAGTGTGTGTACCTGAAAGTGATTGTGCTGGCCCATATGTTGAGGACTGGGGTAGAAACCTTCACTTGAGCGTGGACTTGGATAACCAGGTCTGCTGGGCTGCAAACACACGCACGCACACACACACACACACAAACACACACACAATCACTGTAAGCATATTCGACCATACTGATTTGTATGAGATACTGTAGTTAGGGGCCCAGGCACACGCAAAACTGCAAAACTGCAAGATTTTGTGTGGATGGAAAGTCCAGTCTGTTGAAAGGGATAAACCAAAATAAGCTCGTAAAACACAAGCGGTTAGTCAACCATCCAAAATACTATTCTTTCAAAGTGGTATTTAGTTGGGGAAGGGATGCAATGTATATTAGATGATATTAGGGGATTAGACAGAGAAGGCAGCAAGTCCTCTTCTGATTGGTTGAGATGCTGCACCACATTGAGCTGTGGAAGGGAGAGAGCTGTTTAGAGGCAAATCTACCTTGTACAGCCTCTCATAAAGAGAGTCACGTAGCCACCCCTCCGGGTAAGCAGAGGAAAGAAAGAGTCAAAAACAAAGAGTGAAATATAACGGTCAGTTAAAGATGGGACAGAGTTCTCAGACATCATAAAACAGGCCCCTACTGCAAAACGCTCTCATTTGAAAATGCTTGTGTGTGTAACGGACAGATTGCAGACTGCAGGTTGACACAAGAACATAGTTTACCTGAATTACAATGAGTTCATGCACATGCAGGTGGCAAGCAATGGGGTCATGTTGTACGTTTGAGTGCACTGAACATGCAGAAGGTTCCTCAGCTTGGGATGACTTTATTCACTAAATTTTTCATATAGATTAGGTTTATGGTTTCCAAAGAAATCTGAAGCTTTCCTGCTGCCCCAATAACACCTGCCTGTAGAGAGGGACAGTAAGCATGCTGGTTCAGGGTTTGCCCAGTTAGGGCCACTGTGGGTGGTATGGAGGGCCTCCTGCTGAGCCTGGACACATGTGGGGGCAGCGTGGGATTCTGGGAGTTCAGCACTAGTGGGAGTGGGAGCAGCGGAGAAACAGCAGGGGGTTGGAAGAAGCAGAGGGAGAGCTGGGAGCCGAAAGACTGCTGACATGCAGAAGCAGCAGACAGACAGTCCAAGCTAACACTGTGCTGCAGAGAGGGTCTGCGTGAAGGCTACATACACACACAGACACACACACGCACACACAACAAACAGGAACAACACAGCCCAGACAAAGACAGCAGACACACACAAAACAGATGACAAGAGAGGATATTTAGACAAGCATGACAAAAGCACATATGCAGATGAGCCCCAGCTTATACACAGATCAGCAACAGAAACCGCACAGTTCTATAGCAGCCATGCTGGTGTGATGGTGACAGACAGACAGGGACACCTGTAGAGGAGCGGACAAAATGACTGCATGGGCATGAATTAGGTCAATGGGGGAGGGGACAGGGGAGTGTGGGAGACGCTCTTAAACCCACACACACACACACACACACACACACACACACACACACACACACAGTAGCTGACCAGTTAGTGGTATCAATCACCAGCTGTCCAACTCTACTAGCCTTCTGGAAAGAGTTCTATTAAGATTGATCTAATATTGGATTTAACAACTCTTTACAAACTGAAATGATTTTTTCCTGGCCCACAACACAGTTTACAGCAAAAAATTTCACTAACCAAAACCTACGCTGGTTTTGAATGTATATTTTTAAATGTATATACCTGACACAATCCTTAACATTATCATGCCTTTTATCTATAGCATATGCAAGATATATATTTGAAATACTTGCACTCTATCTCAATTCTTGATTTGGATAAAACCTTCAACCAAATTAATAAAATATTAAAGAAATATTAATGAAACAATAAATATTCTCCCAAACTAGTACATTATTTATGATTATATACAACTAGTTCATACAGGAGTTATCTACATATTACACTCAAGCATACAGGTCTTGTGTCAGAATGCTGTGGCTTCCAAGGATTTAGACAAAACATTATAATGAGATCATATCATATAGGAACTAAGTGCAGAACACAATAAGTTATTATCGGGTATCATTTTAACACCAAATGCCTTACTGCTCTAAAACAGGAATAGCAGACGTGTTTGTTCATGTGCGGAAAATTGTAGCATAAATATAATTTGTAATCTTATGAGCAATCTTTCCATTTTGGTATGTGCAAAAGAGAGCAACTACAATGTAGTTGAGAAGGGTTAAAAAAAAAAAATCTTGGTGTTACCTTAGAGAAATAAAAGCATAACTCAATAGAATTTTCCAGTTTTATCATAAATGCCAGAACAATGTTAGCCATTTTTATGGCAACAAGTAAGCATCTTCTATAATAAGTGTTCGATAATAAGCACTCACTTATACACATCCAGTCATAGTTTGTATATTGCGTAATGGAATTAAAGATAAGCTAAGTACTGAATACTGTGTAATCCTGCCTCACACCCAGTGTTCCCGGGATAGACACTGGATCCTGACCAGGACAAAGCAGTTATTGAAAATGAATGAATGATCCAACTGCATTTCACACAAAGGCTATTGTACCAACCACACTGCATGAGTGACAAATGATAAGTTGCTATCAAACCAATGAGAATTCTATACCAACCACCATTATACATCTGGGATCTACACAGAATTACCAGTAAAGCTAAACACTAAGTAAAATATAAAATAAATACTATACATATACATGCAGCTCTAGCTGACTGTGGAGTAAAACAGTAATCTCATATCCTCGTTCACAATCTGCTTCAGGTTGAACTTAAACAATGACTACTTACTTTTGGCGGTGCCTCGTCTGATCCTCCTGAATCCCAGGACACGTTCACCTGCCTCCTCATCTCCATCCGACTGCGCTCCTCCTGCTGAGCCTTCTCCTCCGCAAGGATGGTGCTGCAGAAACACGGAGGAGGGAAAGCAGTCCTGTGAGCTAACAACATCACTGTTAAAGCCTGAACACACACAGTGGGAAGGAATCCAGATACACGTGCTGCTTCAGCCCAAGCTCTTCACACTGAGACTGGCTGTTTAGCGCTTGTGTGTGTGTTTCTTAAGTCCAGACCTGCCTACATGCACAGATTCTAAATTCCAGGAAAGAATGACAAACCCATACCCAACAGCATGAATGATGATAACTTTATTACACAACACTTTATCTTGTGGAATACGAGACACAATATTCATAATGACAAATTTACCCATGGCTATACGTATTGGAATACTGGTAGTGTTCAGTTTGTGGCTTGTAACACCTACCATG
Organism: Pangasius sanitwongsei; assembly: GCA_037576675.1. Taxonomy (NCBI): domain Eukaryota; kingdom Metazoa; phylum Chordata; class Actinopteri; order Siluriformes; family Pangasiidae; genus Pangasius; species Pangasius sanitwongsei. Next base: position 18,677,251 of record CM075003.1, read on the forward strand.
AGCAGTCTATCTGTAGCTAGGCTAGATTAAAAATATAGGTGTGAACTTCACAGGAAATAACTCTTTCACAACAGTTACACTCCAGGTCACTACAAATCAAACACAGCCTTTGCAGTAACCTGATTCAAACCAAATCATACAATTTAGAGTGAATAATGACCAAAGTTAATGCATCTAGACAAGGTGACTCAAAACAAGACTCATACCTGTTGTGAACTTCGTAAGGTCTGTATCTGATTTTAGTCGAGAGATGGAGGAGATGTTAACAGCGCAGACGTGTGAGACCCAGTACTGTGAGAATGTACTTCATGTCCTATACCCAGGCTCTGACAACTATTTTTAGATGCACTGAACCCTGACAAACCCAGCATGTGTGCTGCCAACAGATGAATGAAGGGCACAACAGAGTTAAAATACACCTGTTCAGATCATTCTTAAAGTGTGGCCCAGTGTTTCTCTCCCCATTAGAACCTTACCTGGAAACCTCCATCAGTACTTCGGCTAAAAGTGAATGCAATCACGTGTCACCCAAATTTCTTTTATTTCTTGAGTCGACAAGATGAGAAACAAAACACAGGAGCCAAGCTGGTGTCAACGAACGACAGTACACACGATTAACATTTTCGAAAAATAAAAAATATAATAATAATAATAATAATAATAATCTTACGATAGCTTCTTTATTAAAAAAAAAAAAAAAAGAGATGTGGAAAATTCACTGACACCTCTGGATAAATGCAACTTGAAAAACTTTTAACTTTTAAATAATTGTGTTGGTGCCAATCATTCTGGGAAAAGAACAACCTTAAACTACTGTTTAAGTTTTAAAAAAATATCTTGCTAAAAACTATACAGTATCCCAAAATATGTTTATTCAAATATATGTTCTTGGATGACAGGAGTGGAACCTGATGTGGTTTTCTGCTGTTGTACCCCATCGTGTTTTGGGATGCTCTTATGCTCATCACGGTTGCAAAGAGCAGTTATTTGAGTTACAGTAGCTTCCTGGTAGCTCAATCCAGTCCATTCCCCTCTGACCTCTCTCATGAACAAGGCGTTACCACCTGCACAACTGCAGCTCACTGGATGGCTTTTGCAGCAGTTTCTTAAATACTGAAATCAGTCTGACACCAATAAATATGTCAGGCAAAATCATGGAAATCACATTTTTTTTACCCCCATTGTGATGTTTAAATGAAGTTCCTGATGTGTGGCTGTATGATTTTATGCACATGATTGGCTGATCGGATAATTGCATAAATGCGCAAATGTACAGGTGTTCCCAATAAAGTGGACGGTGAGCGTATAGACCACTATTTATTATATGGTAATTTTTGCTCATTTTCACGAGAGGGTACCAATAAATCTGGAGGTGACTAATCAGTATGTGTAACATTTAGGAAAAGCAGTTGCCTCTACTAGCTGGACTGCTGAACTGAAATAGGCAGCCTATTCATTCAAGTTTGTATTTGTCATGCATCAACGTGGTAGTCATGCGTGGAGTGGTATAAGAATGTAAAAGCAAATATTTGTCTTTTAAGTAAGGAATAAAACACAGGGAGGGTGCTGGTTTAGGAAAATAATACACAGCGAAGTAATATAATGCTGTTACCACCATGAAGGTGATAATTTTCCAATAACAGGTCTGTACTATTTATTATTATATAGTTAGCACCTACTGCTGTGGGTCATCTGCAATCAAGTTAGTTCCTGGTATCACTTATGTTTTAGTAGCTATAAACAATCATTCTCTCACCAGGCTCTCTTTTTCTCACTCTCTTGAAGTTAATAAGACCAAAAAATGCAGCTTGTTATGTTACAGAAAAATTTTCATGAAGACTTTCCCATTCCTGAAAAGAGCTTTACCGCTGTCTGTTACAAAGTACTGACACTGGAGACTCCTTCCAAAAATGCTAAATAAATGTTTTCTCTTCATAGAAAACATTACCATATCTACAATTACACACTTGTATTTACGTGGAGTGGCTGCCATACCTCTGCCTCTGTATAAGCTGTTACTACAGACATGATAACGTATTAGAATGACTGCATTGTTAAAGATGCTGTTATAGCAAATAAATCAACACTGTCTTACTGCATCCAACAGCTCTGTGCGATAACAGTAATTTATATTTGGACTTTTGGAATATAAAGTTGGCAAATTTGCTCCTTCTAGATCTCTTACCTCATTATTGGGGTGTCTTTCTGAGAGCTGATGTACACACACTGAACTTCTGGGGACTTCGGAAAACAAACTCATAATCTTGGATGGGAATTTAAAATGTCTATGGGCATTCTAGCTCTTTGTATAAAATTAGTCATTGAATGACATAATGGACTTGGAAGATCTTCACAATATCCTGCAAACACATCAACACCGACAGCAATTCTTCTGAGGAAAAAAAAAAAAAAAAAAAAAAGACCTCGGGGTGATATATTACAAAACACAAATTATTACTGGAAACCTGATCATCTCCATCTTAATGATGTTAAGAACATATCTTCTTTTTTACTTTAGATAGAAATAAATAAAGCTAGTGGAAATTAACATTCTAATAGGTCACTTTACACTACAAAGTATAAAAAAAAAAAACAATGTGAGCAAATAAATAAGAGTGTTACAAAGAGAAAAACACTGATAACCTCATTAGGGCACATTAGGACACAACATCAGAACAGAGAGATAAAAATAATGAGAAGGAGAAAGAGGTCTGAGTAAGAGCCTGGTCTGGAAGTGGTAAATACTTTTTCTAGCTGCTGGGAAGGAGATCGCAGTTCCTTTACCCTAATACACTGGCTGAGGTAGTCTGTTTAAAGGTGGAAGAAAATACAACACACACTTGCTCAAGAACACAGTTTCTAACGATCGTGAAAGGATACTATGACCTATGATTTGTCATTTACTTGTTTGTTTAAGAAAGTAGAACAAGCTCCGTGTAGCACTGGGTCATTTCATTATCACTTTAGACTGAATAAACAATTCAACAGGCTTAATTATTCATGCTCCTAATATTCTGAGGTTCAGACAATTATAGACAGACAAATAAAATAAAAAACTTTTTAAAAAAGTTACGCATACTCATTCCTTTTGGATTATATAAAAATTCCCATTTAAAGAATCTCCAGTCCACATTTTTGGCCTAATGAGACCCTGTTACTTCAACCTGAACCTGGTAATGGCCTAGTAACTGCCTATTTTAAATCATTCACCCCAATTTTTCCCCAGGTTACATGCCCAATTACTGACTTACAGCTCATTCCAAGAAGCTATTTGTGCAGCTGCATAGGGAACATTCAGGAAATGCCTTTAACGGTCTTGACATTATTGAATCACATATTAAATTATGGATTTTATGTACAATGCCGGCTGAATTACGGTCAGAGCAGCCTGTAAATGGTGAGGCAGCGTGTTTTACTTTTGACATCTTTTGTGATTACCAATTTGCATTATCTTAAATGGTTACAATCTTTATCTCTTTATGGCTTGCTCACTAGGGATAATTTTGTGTAACATCTAGGACTGCATGTTTTTGTTTCTGTTTGCATGTTTTTTTTGTTTCTTATGTTCTGTAAAGCTGCTTTCAGACAATGTTCGTTAAAAGCGCTATACAAATAAAATTTAATTGAATTGAATCTCAACCTCAAACATGACTTACAGCATCTCACAGCTTGGAGGAGAGGAACCACTTACTTACTTACTTAGGAGAGAAGAACTGAGCACAAAAGAAGCATGGCAAATAGCATATAAAGAGACTTCTTCCTAACAGATGATTATGATATTAGTCTGCATGCAGTGCCTTTTATGGGCCTGATTCTGTGCTAGAAAGAGTGTTAACAGGGCAAATATTTACATCGTTTCTAGGAAACCTGGAAAATTACTGATCTGGGATAGAGAAAGAGAGGAAAAAGACAGCAAGCTTGAGAGAGAAAGAATATGTGCTGTAACAGTGTGTAACTGTATAATAGAAGAGATTTCTGGTTGTAATATTTCCTGCTGTTCAGTTGCCACAGTCCTCAGTGTTCTGGTCTGTAAATACCCCTATAAAAAAGGTTTCACACCTATATATAAACAATTACGCTACAGTCTCATATCAGTACACGAGCATACCCTCTGGAAGCTTGTTTCGCTGCCATTGCTGCCACTGAGAGCGTGTGTGTACATGAACGAGAATGTTGGACTCGCTTTACTGTTGTGTCATTAGTGAGGTTGTTCTCTATAGCCTGGGGAGACTTGCCTTTAGGACTGTGTCTGTGAATGGGAATGGGTGTGTGCATGTGTGTGTGCCTGTAAAATGAAAAATGAAAGAAAGAAAGGAGTAAGTGAGTAAGCAAGAAGGAGTGGCACTGATGGTAATATCTACTGCGTTGCCATGCCACCTACAGTGGACAGGAAGTTACACAGACATGGACTGAGTCAGGGGTTCAGAGGGAACATCCCCGGTGAACTTACGTATCATACATCACTTCATTTCATGTGTATCACAACAACAGACACAGCGTGCTTGCTGTCACAAAGCAGTACACAGTCTGGCCGTTTAGTGTCTGACTACGAAAGAAAATTACATTTCTAATCAACACTAGTTCGATATTTTAGTTTTTAAAAAATCCTTCTCAATATTTGTGCATTGCAAGGTTTTGAGTAAGTGTACAATATCAAGTTGCTACAGTTTTTTAACTGTTATTTTTCAGAGTCTGAAAACGTGATTAGGAGGACTTTTATTTTGACAATGTTTGTTTGCTACTGTAACCAAGTGCTGCAAAAATGTTCTCAGTAGCTAACAGTAGACTTTACCTTTTCATGCCAGTTTCAGATTAGTTTTCAGAATATTAAATGTTAAGAGAACACTAGTCTAAAAGGGGTCAAATGTCCACAACAGGCAGCTGAACTGACATTTAAGATTTATGAAAACTGTCAACTGTCAAAGGCTGTTCATGCTGCACCAAGTCTCAACAGGACAAAAAATGGCCTAAAAAGAAGAACCTTCATATTCTTATGCATTTCTCCTGTGCGCCCTCTGGTGCAAGAAGGAAACATAAACAACAGCAAATGTTCATGGCAATTTCAAACTGTGTTTAAAGTGGTGACAAAGCGTCTACCTTTAAAACTCTGAGATTCTAAAATAATACACACATTAGATAAGCTCTCTCAGTGGCCCTATTGCTCAGGAGGTTGCTCAGTGCTCGGTGTGTGTGTGTGTGTGTGTGTGTGCGCGCGCGTACACTGACCTCAGCTGTGCTTTGAGCTCGTTGAAACGAGGCCGTTTGCTCGGGTCGTAAGCCCAGCACTTGGTCATCAGACTGTACAGGGTGGGGGGGCAGTTGTGCGGCATGGCCAGTCGCTCGCCATTCTCAATGCGGCCAATCACATCATTGTTTTTCACACCTTGAAAGGGCTTCACTCCGTACATCAGTATCTCCCACATACACACGCCTGCAAGCAGAACACAGCAACAGCAGCACAAAATATCATGTGAGATAAAAGAGAGGGAAAATTTCCATGTCAAATCTCTGCACTGCAGCAGTCATCCATGGAACAAACACACACCATAGGCTTGTGTGATATCACTGATATCATACTGCCACGATATCCAGTGACGTTTACTGATGATTATATTACCAGACCTGCTGACTCTTATGCATTCTGAAACAACACACTTGTTATCGAGTTATCAAAAAGTAGTCTTTTTCTCCCTAACAAAATGGGAGACAGAATGAGTCAATCGACATGTGAATCTGGAATGATTGGCGCAGGTGTTTTAAACTCTCCATTATAAACAGACACCACCTGGAAGCTCCACCCCCTTCCCATATGCTCTCGACTCACATAGGAGCCCTCGCTTTCTATCACGGTAAATGGAGAATGTTTTAAGTTCATTAATGTGAAATACAATCTATCGATATATATATATATATCTCCAACTTTAGCGAACAACAGACAAGTATATATTTAACATCAGTTTACAATATTTATTAGGGTTACCTCTCCCAAAAAGAAGAAATACACCTACAATAAAGTCTCTATCTCTTTAGAAATAATGTTAATGGTGATGATAATTAATGTATAAAAGCGATTAAATATGCTGGGGGTTTTTTGACTGATGTTCTCCTGCTCAACACTGTGAATAGCATCAACAGTGAAAATGTCGGCCATGTGGAAATTAGACAACTGCTTTGTAAAAGGATTTTATCAAAATGTGCTGCTATGCTTTTTTACAATCTGTTTACTGCACATTAACGAAGAATCACTTAAAAATCCACTATCCAGCTGAGTTTTTGCAGCTGCCACAGTTCCTGACTGCACGGCTGATAATATTTTTTACACCCTTTCGTACTGTCCTTAATCCAGAAATGGAGGAAATTTTTAATTGTTTTTTGTGATATTTTAAAATGGAAAATCCCGAGCAGGGAAAAAAATCAATATCTCACAAGCCTAACGCAGTTACCTTTTGTCTACCATAAAATGCTCAGTCACTCTCATTTACACAATTCCAAAACTACACACTTACCAAACATCCACACATCACTGGATGACGTAAAGCGTCTAAAGTTAATGGATTCTGGCGCCATCCATTTAATAGGCAGTTTCCCTTTAGAGGCTACAGAAAGAGAAAATACACTTTACACGACATGTGTGTAACCATGGGTCACATGCAAAATTGTTAGGTTGTTAGACACCTTATATTTAGAAAAACTGCTAAATAAAGAGGTTGCACTCAAAAACTACATGCAGAAAATCAGTTCCGCAATGGCTTTGCCACATCTTGGTTTCGTCCTCATTCTGCGAGTGGAGTAGTGGGACACACCTTTATAATAGGAGCTGTCCTCCATGTATCTGGACAAGCCAAAGTCGCCCAGTTTCACGCAGTCTACAGATGACACCAGCACGTTCCTAGCAGCTATGTCCCTGTGGATGAGTTCAAATATCTCTTTAAAACCACAGACAGAAACTGATCCATAGCTTAGTTCAAAATACAATGCACACTGATTATATGTGTGCAGCCTGGAAAAACCCTTAACATAGTCCAATTTTGACATTTTCTACTGTATATATAGTTCTGAAAACTATAGGCTTTCATGAACTTTTGCATGCATCTCAACCAGAAGTACAGTTTTAAAATCATTTTAAGGCATTTTACATGAAAAGTGCAAAAGTCATATTTAAATATAAATATAAACATTTATAACCCAATCTACTTATGGAAAAAAAGTACTGTTGAACTGTAAAGAATTATACATTTATAATGGGAAATAAGTTCACGCTCTGATTATCAGCATCTTCCATACTGATCTCTGTCTCATTTCCTGAGGTAAAAGTCACTCGCAGCATTTAAACAGGAGTCTGATTATCGCTCATCACTCAACTGATCTCTGTTCTCGCTAACATCAGTGGGGAAATAACTGCTGATTAATTCAGTTCTGCTGACCAAATTTCTTGTTATTAATGTCTTTTATTAGGTCATTTAAACTTTTTTAAAACTTTGCTGTCATCTGTACAGAGTGTGTAAGCTCTTTTCTCTGTTTTGATGATGATGTGATGATGCGTTGAGGACATTTCGACAGCTGGTATCTGATTACAAACTGATTTGATTAGGCTTGTCCATTTTTATCATGCCACTATACAACACCTAAATCAAACTCTGAGAAAAGCACACATAGCTAGCAAGATTTTGGTCATCTTTAGGCAGACTACCTGCATTTAGTGCTGTGTTTTACTAAACTGGCTCCTTACCCAGCATGATCTTTACAGGCAGACAGCCAAGGCAAGGTTAGAAAGCCTAGATAAAACATTTCCATGTCGTTTTGGCAAAGTATATTTACGTTTCGTTAAAGTAGAAAATATAAATGTATATTACTGTTGTCATTATTGTCTGTTTTCCAGATCTCAGCCGTAGTGAGATCTATAGTAATGAAGACAAGCTTCTGAGAAAGAGAGAAAGTGCAATCTGACTTCAATTTAAAAAAAAAGGAGGTAGCAGACAGATAGTTTCTATACTGATGCCCACTAACCTGTGCACAAAGCGTTTGCTCTCCAAGTAGGCGAGTGCTGTGCTGAGCTGGTAGGAATACAGGATCAGCGATGCCAAGTCCAAGCTGTACTTCCGCACTTGCAGGAACGAGCGTAACTGCAATAATAAACAATAATTCTATTCAAATATATAAGCAACTGACAAAACAACTCGGTAACCTCCTGTGACTACCCTTAACCACAACCAACAAAACCCCATTCAGTATGGCAGGTGTCAAATAGCTACACAATCATGAATCTTCATTAAATCTTACCACATTTACAATTTTTTACAGAACATTTAGGAAACAAGACGTATGAAAAATTAACATCGGGAAACTAGATCTGTGTCTAATCGAGATTTGCCCAGGTTCCCTAGCGTGCTGTCTGGGGTACGTCTTACTAGTCTATCTCCTGGTCTACAGTATCACTAGGGAAACAGGAGAAACATGGATTACCTCTCCCAATGTGCAGAGCTCCATAATGATCCACACTGGATTTTCTGTGATGACACCGATCAATTTCACAATGTGCGGATGGTCAAACTGGCGCATTGTTACTGCAGAGGCAGAATGACAGAGACAGAACTACTGAAACTACTGAAAATTCAGCAATTAACCATTTGTTATATTTACAAACATGGAGCAGTTTCACTTGCATAAATTCATCTTCTATCATAATATTGGCTTCCTGTCAAAGATAATGTGACCAAATGACTAAATGTAAAATCATATACACACACCCCGACCACTTTATTAGGAACACCTCTACACCATTCATGCGATTATCCTATCAGGAAATCATGAGCCAGCAGCACAATGCATAAGATTATGCAAATACAGCTCAAGAATTTCAGAAACTGCTGATCTCCTGGGATTTTTACACACAACAGTCTCTAGAGTTTATACAGAATAGTGCAAAATACAAAAAACATCTGGTTTGCTGCAGTTCTGTGGGCAGAAATGGCTTGTTGATGAGAGACATCATAGGAGAATGGCCAGATTGTTTTGAGCTGACAAGAAGATATGGTAACTCAAACAACCACTCTTTATAACCGTGGTAAGCAGAAAAGCATCTGAGAATGCTCAACACTTCAAACCTTGAGATTTTAACAGCAGAAGACCACACTGGGTTCCAGTCCTGTCAGCTAGGAAGAGGGATCTGAGGGTATAGTGGGCACAGGCTCACTCAGGGAAAAAAACAGGCTGATGTTTTTCCAATCTTCAACTGCCAATTTTCAGACCTGTATCTGTATGATTTTATGCATCATTCTGCTCCCACATGATTGGCTTATTGGATAATTACATGAATGACAGGTGTGGACGCTGAGTGTGTATGTATATGGCACTACTTGAATCTTAAACATAAAATGAAGGGCATATTGTAATAGGACTATGAGGACCTGACTGCACAATAGAACAAAATAAAATAGAAAGCTTACAGAAACATTAAATATAAATATGATTATTAATGGTATAATATCTATATTATATATAGATTCTATAAGACTGAAGGCAGAAAGACCCAGTTTGAATTTGAGTTTCTGAGTTTCCTCCCTGGAGATGCTTTGCCAGGCCTTCACTGCAGCCACCTTCAGTTGCTGCTTGTTTGTGGGTCT
>CM075003.1:18686973-18706588 GCA_037576675.1 Pangasius sanitwongsei
AAATTTTGGACACCATTTATCATTTTCCTTCCACTTCACAATTATGTGCCACTTTGTGTTGGTCTATCACATAAAATACATTTTTGTTTGTGGTTGTAACATGACAAAATGTGGAAAATTTCGGTGGGTATGAATACTTTTGCAAGGCACTGTATATTATATTATAGCCTAAAGGGCATTTAAGCAAATGTTGTGACTCTAGGTAGTAAATGCTCGGTAAAGAGGTACTAAGCAACAAATTACAAAGTTGGAGTTATTTACAGTAGCCTCCATTACTAAACAAGAAGCATGTATTGCGTATAATAATATAATCAATAAGGTAATCATAAGGTAAATGAAACATTAACTTACACATGCAAAAAAAATAAAAAATAAAAAAAATCAGGAAAACTATTTGGTCTATACAACCCAACTTTCAACTTGCTGTTTTTAAAAAAAAAAACTTCCTAGAACTGTTCCTTGATTGTTCAATATACACTCACCATCCACCTTAACAGGAACACCTGTACATGCAGTTATCTAATCAGTCAATCATGTGGCAGTAGCACAATGAAAAAAACCATGCACATATATTTCAAGAGCTTCAGTTAATCTTCACATCAAACATCAGAATGGGGAAAAAAGCGTGATCTGTGTGACTTTAACTGTGGCATGGCTAGTGGTACCAGATGGGCTGGTTTGAGTATTTCATAAACTGCTGATCTCTTGGGATTGCACACACAACAGTCTCTAGAGTTTACATAGAATGGTTCAAAAAAGCATTAAGTGAGTGACAGTTCTGTGGGTGAAAATGCCTTGTTGACAAGAGAGGTCAGAAGAAAATGGCCAGATTTTTCCCTGTTCTGATGTTTGATGTGAACATTAACTGAAGCTCTTTACCTGTATATATGCATGATTTTATGCCCTGCACTGCTGCCACGTGATTGGCTGATTGGATAACAGCATGAATGTGCACATTTACAGGTGTTCCTAATAAAGTGCACAGTGAATGTAGCTTATTAATATATTAATGTGAAATTAGCAACTCGGCACCAAAGAAAACACATAACCACAAATGTAAGGCAAAGGAAAAGCGCACACACTCGCACACAATCATACAAGGTTATAGTTATTCAGCACTGTACAAGCAAAAGCAAGGAAATGGAAAAAAGCAGGAGAAAGACCTTTACCTTCATCTAGTCCATAGTATTCTGTAGTGCAATTAATGTGAAAGGAGACAAAATTGGATATATAACACTGGGTAATGTCATGGACATTATTAATGGGCAAACCCTACACAGTAAATGTAGGATATATGAATGTGAAGTCACTACGGCTGACTGCAATTCAGTTGTAGAATAAAATATTAAAGTGTGCTTGTTATGTTAAAGAGAATGCTTAACATTTTCTTAAATGTTTCAAAAGGTCAGTACAAAAATATGTGCTAAACCCACTAGATGGCTCCAGGTTCTGCTCCATTATTATATGAAAATGTGTTTTTCAGTCCAGTGGTAAATCTACTACTTATGAAAATCGGTTTTCTATTTAGATTTCATACTCAATTTACTACTGGAAGTAACCTGCATGTCTGCTTTAGCCGATAACTAAATCTGTATTCGACCGTGAGTGAAGAGCTTTGGTCTGGAATACAGTGATATAATGAAACAGCACAAAAAAGCCTAAAGCTGAACAATGCAGCAATCAGCTGTTCAGTTTAGGACTAAAGTGACCAGCTCAGGAGAAAGCAGCAGTGACTGACTGAACAAGAGCAGCACAGGCTGTAAAGATAAACAGCACACAAAAAAAAGTGGAGCACATGCTAGAAACTAGGTTAGCACAGTTCCAGGAACATTTGGTCTGGCAAAAAAAAAAAAAAAAAAAAAAAACAGTACAGCGAGAAAGTTAGTGTAGACAACATAGAAACCACAGCACAGCTGCCACAATCCCTGGACAAACTTTCTCTATTAAAGTATAAAACTGCTTTAATATCTGCGGCTACACGGATTACTTTGTTTCATCAGTTCTCTGCTTCAGTGTTGAGCTTGGATCATGTGTAATAACTCTGAATACTCACTGGAGGGCATGGTGTACGTGTCCTCTTCATCTATGATCTCGGCATAGTCGTCTGTCTCTGCAGGAGAGGAGAGAGAAGGCAGGGTGAACTCAAATGCAGGAGCAAAACAGATTAACAAGCTCAGTGTTTCTCCAGTAAAGGAGAAGGTGCTCAATAAACTGGCTGCACACGCCGAAATATTCCCTTCCCTGCTAACACCTCAGCGAGAGGAGAAAGAGTGGCGTCATATCTACACACACTTCCAGCACAGCTGAATGTTTAAAAGGCTTGTCAGCTTAATAGGATCCGCTCTGGTATTTGAGAGAGAGAGAGAGAGAGAGAAAGGGAGAGAGAGAGAGAATGTGTGTGTGCTGAGGGATGGATGACAGCTTTAGTGTCTTTGGGAAAAGCAGATGAAGTCATGGTTACTTTCACATGCATTGTCTCTCTGCATTCTGCTTTTAAGGAAAAAAGTTCGAGTTCTGCCAACAGCGCAGCAGAAGCTCCCAAGCAGAGGAATGCAGCTGTAGGAAGAAATTTCCTTCCAATATGAAAAACGGATAGCCACATGAACTAACTGCTTTTGATTAGACTTTATCCACTGATTTCTTTTTATGGCAGCATATAGCGTTCATAAATATTTGTAACTTTTGCAGGTGACAGAATTTCCTAGGCTTGGGAGAGCAGCCATTTCTTCCACACAACATCCCTATTCTAACCAGACACGAGCACAATCAATCTCACAGCAGCTCACTACTAATGTGCGTCCACATGTTTATATCTACTGTGCACTGCCAGGCAAACATTTTGAACACCTGGAATTTCTTACGTTTTACTATAGTTTAATCACTGTTATTGCCACAGAACAACCAAAAATAATAGAGAAGAGCAATTAAATCTCTGGGAAACTTATGAACTGATCACTATTAGATCCTGGTGGGACTCTAAATGAGTGATTATGAAGGACAAATGCACTTGAAGAGTAAACCTGTTAAGCCTATAGATAAACGACTCATCGACAGATTCCTAGACATAAATATGTAGCATGCTACAAATGACTAATATTGTTTATTGTTCCACTAAAATAAAGTAATTTCTACCATTTCTCAATCCACTAAACATTTAATAGATATTTCTTTATACACATATAACTAATCTTTGGTTGGATTTTCACATTTTCATTTATTTAATTACTTCAAGTTTAAAATTTAAAATGAAGTTACTTGAACAAAAATGCAAGAATCTTATAAAATATTGGGTGTTCAAAAACCTTTGCCTAGCAGTGTATATTATTACACTCATTTTAAAAGTTGACCTATTGCCAGAAGCTTGGCTGAATTTAGCTACATGAATGGAGTATGACATTACCGTCTCCACTAATCTCATCTGCAGATCCAAGCATAGCAGCATGCAAAAGATAAACCAAGAGAGAGAGAAAGAGAGAGAGAGACACAGATTATACTCATGTCCTAGAACCATGAACAGAAGCAACAACGTAAGAATAGACAGCTTTAGAGCAGCGAGCTTAGAGTGCATGTAGTGTTGTGCGTAAAGTATAACTGCAGAATCTTCGGTGGGTGGAAATGATTAATGATCTGTATAACTCTGCTTCAATAGCCTGCAAGCATAGCAATGCATCTCCCAAAAGTAAAAGGTTAAAAATATCTGACTACCCATTATATATCTATGACTATATTTGTCTCATAACCTTAGTGCAAAACTGTACAATCAGCAATAAAAAGGTAAGTTTTTCTGCCATGCAAATAAATTGTAAAGATGAAGAAGAAGAATACAGCTCTATGGCCTAGTCTGCAATGACATGGGTATAGCTGAAAACATATTTTTGCTCATTCGGTTTGCCGTTCCATCCACACTAAAATGGTGTTTTAGATCACCGAAAACTTTTCAAATCAAATCTCCAAGATGGATATATATCTGCAAATGTCATTTTCATGTTGTGGTGTTGGATGGGGAAAAATAGCTTTTGAATAACCTGACATGACCAAAACAATACTCAGCCATGACTTTGGTTTTATTGTATTTCTTTGTCACTTTTAAAAGCAGCTCTACTTCATTATCTGTCCAGACTTTTAGGAAATTAGCTGAAAAACGTTAGTGCAGCAGAAATGTAAAAAGCAAAGTAATGTAAAATGTCTTGAAATTTACATGTGTTAGTGTGGACTAGGCCTATATCCTGTACATAAACCTGCTTTGTATTTGTCCAAATAGCGCACACGTTACACAGAAGACTAGCTTAAGTCACTGATATAGAAACATGCTGCAGGATGCCACACTTCAGTTTATCTCATCCAAAATACAATGCAAAACTGACATTTTCAAATGCAAAACTGGCAAAATTAAAAGACTTATACCCTGCCTAACACTGCCATAGCAATGTGAAGTAGAGACATGTGAACATATGCCTTTACCTGAGACAGAGACGGCCTTGGCTCTGACGCTCTGTAGTCGTTTGTCATGGTTCGAGGCTCTGTGGATAAAATGTTGCAGCAGGTGACTACTGTACATCATTACCAGAATTTTTTTAAGCTAGAATGCACTGCAGTGTACAGAGTGACCCTAGGCCTAATCCTGACCCTAGGCCACACGGTTCCACCCATAATGTGCAAAAAAAAAAAAAAGGGGGGGGGGGCTGTCAGATTACAGCCTATTTTAAAAGGGGGAAGGGTGTCAAAATGGGGGATGTGAAATGGCTTTTGAAACAAACTGAGAAATTCCACATTACTTAGGCAAGTGTCTCGCAAGATAAATCGTGTGCTTTAAAATGGCAGGTAAGAGAGCAAGGCAAAGACTAGAATGTGTTAGCTTGTGTCATTTGTCTGGAAAAAGAAAAAAAAAAAAGAAAAGAAAGAAAAAAATCAATATTATGTTCTGCAGCACAACTTGACAGGAAGAAAGGGACAGAAACTTGACAACTTTTTTAAGCATCAGTCACACAGCTTCACTGACAAACTTTCATTATTAAAGCCACTCGCTGATAGCAATAAGCCGATGTTCAGAAAGGCAGCTCAAATCCAATTTACTGTCATATCTCTATTTAAGGAGGACGTCTTCAGGGCAAAAAAGACTTGAAATTTGACATTTTCAAACGGATACAAGACACATTTGTACATGGAGTCAAATCTAATTAATTTTCAGGACCAGTCAAATTAAATTTCATGTATTTTATTCCTCTCCAGCTTTCAGTGAGCAGCGCTTCTTGATGTCGGGAATTTGCAGAAGCATGATCGGAAACCAGTATAAAGGCAGGTCAGAGGAGGACCATAGACTATATACAGATACACACTGCAAAGGACCTCACCTAACTGTGGAGAGAGTAGCAACAAACATGGGACATGCCACACTCAAAGATTTTTTTGGCTGTTGCTGTTGTCTGAGTAAAATAGATACAGTACCAGGATGTGGCCTTTATGTAAAACATAATCTACAAGAAGCTTTATACTGTTAGCTAGCTAACTAGTTAACCTTTGTCTTCTCCAGTCAGACAGTACCCACGCCCATGTTGTTATGACTACCGAGAAAAAAAAACAAATCAAGTCTAGTCACTTGTAGTCACTTTCCCTAGAGAGTCTGGCACTTTACTAAATGCGGCAAAGAACTACAATAATAATAATAATAATAATAATAATCCTTTCTTATACCCCAGGTCGCTGTACAACCAGAAAACGCACAAAATGCACAGTGCAATGAGAGAAGGAGGAGGAGGCAAAGAAAGAAAGAAAGAAAGAAAGAAAGAAAAACTCAGAGTGACTTTCACAGATGCCAGAGGTTCCACTGAAAGAGCAGATAAATAAAACAAACAAACAAACAAACAAACTCAGAGTGACTTTCACAAATGCCAGAGGTTCCGTTGAAAGATCAGTCGGTTTGCAAAGGTAAACAAATACTTACTTTGGAGCCTTTGGGATTGAAGGCAATGCTCTTTCTCCCTCTGTTGAGCACAATACAAAATGATTAATCTGTGCATGTAATGGACATGTACAAGACAACATGCACTAATAAGTCTGGCATATACTCCAGTACATGCAGTACAATGCACATCCTGTAGGAATCTGGCAGCTAATCAAATAATTAAAGAAATAAAATAATTTGAGTTGTTTGTACCTTTTTGCACACGTACGATGAAGGATAATGAAGTTTTGTTGACGAGACGGCAATAACCATCGATCAGGTCAGCCATATTCTCTGCGGTGCTCACACATGGTGTTGTCACCTTTAGAGGCTGCGCCCACGCATATTGTATATCAGTACCACACACACACACACACACACATCACGTCACGTAGGTAAACAGATATACACACAGGTAAGCTATCATATTTCCACTTACACACTGCACACCTACTCTTTTTTATCAACTGAGCTTTTCTTTTTTTTTTGCATGGATGGTACTTCATAACGACATCAGTATATTTTCCACCCCTACCAGTAACACACAAAAATACTAGGTTGCAATACTTTGTGTGTGCACAAGTGTGTGTATGTGTGTGTAGCAAACAGTACCTCTGCTGCACCAGCTACATCCAACTGCAGAATGCCTTTCTTCTCCTGTTCCTCAAATTGAATACTCTTCACCTGTGTGAAGTTGGCCAGGTGTGTCGGCTACCAAAATACAGGGGGAAAAAAATTAAGTAAGGTGGATGTATCCAGCTATTCACAAAAATTCGAAATCATCATTGTAAGATCAACCAGACAGATTCGGAGCTCAGGTGTTATTGTGTTTAATCTCCCAGCAGTGTGTGTCTGCAGTGATACTCACGGCTGAGCCTTTGTCAGTGAGGTAGCTGATTCCTTCCTCAGGGCCAATGGCTAGCTCTACTGCTATCACCCAGCTGGACTGTAACACACAGAAGCACCCACTTAGTCATGGTACCCTGCCTGCCCTTCGTTCTCTTCTTTTAAGAAACACTAATCAAGATTTTGTGGCTTAGTAGGGTTGCCAATGCAGTTACAGAATAGTAATAATATTAATAAAACAGCAACCGAAAAAGTAGCACTGTGTGTCCCTCTTCTGAAATCTGTAAATCAGACTGATTTCACATCATGTGTGCAGCAAGAAATATGGCGGTTTGTAATATATTTTGTTAAAGTGTTAAAGTATCTGGTCCCAGAGAACACTCTTCATTCTGAAAACGTAATAAGCTTGACCAGAAGGAAGTCCAGTGTACAATTAGTTAAAAAAAAAAAAAAAACAATTCTTTTTGTCAACCAGCAGAGGTCATCACCAGCATCCAATTAATCACTGGAGGACCCGTCTCAGGTCTTTTTTTTTTAATACTTTTATAAGGAAAATAGTACAAAAATTGTTTAAACTAAGAGACAGAAATTGAAGCACAAACTGTCACAAGAAACGTGTGTTACATGAACTTACCCCAAGAGCACACTTAAAGCATTCTTTATCAAATCTGTAAATTGGTGACAGGATTTCAAAGAACTTGACAATGCTCTGCTCATCATTATGGCTGGCAAACAACTTAAAGGTCTGCTGGATCGACTTCCGTAATGACTTCGGCTGCAAAGATAAAACAGATTTGGACCATTTATAATAGATTGCTTTCGGTCAAAAGACTAAAAAAAAAAAAAAATCCTACAAAGCACAACAAGAAAAAAAAATCCTCTCATTAAGAGGAAAACCCTGTTGACAACAAGGTGCTTTCATTTATTCAATACAAATTCAATGAATAATTCATTTTCTTAAAGACAATTAGGAGCAATGCTCTAACACTTCTTGTAACATGTATTGATGATGCAATGATACAAATATAACAAATATAATTTATTCTCATACATTTATTATTAAGCATGGTTAATTACCTACTTAAGACAATTTCATGTCATCATCTACAGAATATACAACTGAAGCGTTTTTTTTTTTTTTTTCTTTTTCAGTCATCATGAAAAATGCTGAATTTCTGTGACGACTGGTGGACGTGTTTACAGTATATGAGCATTAAGGTATTACAGGGATCACCAACCCTGCTCCTGGACATCTACAGGATTCAGTTCTAATTAGGCATGAGACAGAAATTTGTTGTCTTGAATATTGCGATACAAAATACTGGCAAGACGAATTTGCAGAGATAGTGAGCGCTAAGGTAGAGTGAGGTAAGATGGATATGCCTCAGGGAGAAAAAAGTGTAAGCAAAGCAGAACTACAAAAAAATATACCAAACATCTCTTCCTAAGGAAGGACGACAGCGCGCACACACTCGCACTCCTACACACCTGCAGGCAAGCACACACCTGCTCATGTAATCTGCAGGAATCTCAGAAGCCTGTATAGCTCCTGATTGCAGAATTACATCTGGGTGGAAGTGTTCCTTCTCCCACACACTGTGATGTGTAATCAGAAACACCAAGACTCACTCTCAACTTTTTATTTAGTCCTTCAGCCCAAGAACTAAATGAGGAGGTTATTTTAGTGAATTCAGTGGAGCCAGAAGGAAAGAGAGAGAGAGACTAGTGGCAGCAAAGTGACACCATGCTAATAAAGTACAGATGAACCCCCTACTGACTGGGGAATTAGGGCAGCAGTCACTCCACAGCACCGTGCTCTAGTGTGGATGGTGAGAGGAGCAATGAGCACTCTCTGCCACACTCCTCCTGAGCAGCACAAGAAGGGGGGAAGGCAGAATTGGGCCACTCACTCTCTAGGGCATACAAACGCTGAGGCAGCTGAGCAGGTAATGATTCGAGAAGGACAACAGAATCCTCACCCTAACACCAGGCAGAATTATATTACACTCTACTACCCTGGGCTTCTGAAACATTTTGTAAACAGCTGAAGAGCAGACACGAACCAGTTCTGAAACCAACCAGTTTTTTATCTAAGTCCATTGAAGGCAAATGAAGAGTCGTGTGTTCACTATACACTCGCTGACCACGTCTCTAGAGTTTACATGAAATGAAAAACAAAAAACATCCAGTGAGCAGCAGTTCTGAGGGCGGAAACACCTTGTTAATCAGGTCAGAGGAGAGCAACCAGACTGGTTCAAGCTTACAGAAAGGTTACACCAACGCAAACGGCCGCTCTTTACAACCGTGGTGAGCAGAAAAGCATCTCAAAATAATACACGATACGTTGAACTTTGGATTTGTTCGCATGACACCCACACCCCCTGCATTCCTGTTAATATACCATAGTATCTCATATTTATAAATATTTATTATATATGTCAGCTATTTCACTGCAACTTCCTCAGCCCGATGTTGCACAGCATTATAGTACTGCTCATACAACTGCACATACCTGTACTTTATTCCTCACAGAGCCCATACTTTTTCTGCCATCTATCTTTTATATCCTTTATTTTATATTTTTATATTTTTCTTTTTCTACTTCTACGCAAGTAGAAAAAGAAAAATCAAAAAAATATATGTAAATTCTGCTTTTATGTCACCGGACAGTCGTAAAAAGCATTTCACTGCACGTCGTACTGTGCATGGCTGTGTGTATGACCAATAAAAATGAATTTGAATTTGAGTGTTCCTAATAAAGTGGTGAGTGAGTATATGTGAGCGTATGTACAAAACATTAAGCACAACTGCAGCTTGCCATTAATCCTGACAGTGGCAGCAGGAACGTCTCACCTTGACTGAGTCCAACAAACTTTTGGGAAAGAATCTCCTCAGACCGACATCTTTTCTGCAAAGAAAAGTGACTGAGTAGATGAGATGAAGTAGAACAAATTTTATCGACCAAAAAGATCGATCACTGAATTACCAAGTTAACGTAATGTCTAATTTAGGATGGAACTAACTTGTTTTAAGCATTTCTGGTTTCAGCTCAAGGCTACCTTAAATTTAACTATAAATTACGAATCCAGGTTTGATACCTGTCTCTCTTACACACTGAACATATATTATATTCATGTAGCTTTGCTATAATAATTAGATAAGTTCCACAATGCCTTATTTTTTGCAAACATAAGCCTCGGAAATTCTCAGTGGCATCCACAGCAACGATGTCTCTCATGTAAAGAGCAACTGTTTAAATTAATTTAAAATTCACATGTATGCCTAATGAATGTAAAAATGCTACTGCACAATACCTGCACAGTGAGCAGCTGTGGTTTTAAAGATGAGACTAGAGCTCTCACTACATTAAACCCACACTCACAAACTGATGAAGAGTTACAGCCACTCTAGAATGAGCACAGAGTTTACTGGGAGCAGAAAGCACTGTAAAAGTAAAAAAATGTATGGTGTAGTAGTTACATTACTATTCCAAAGCCCTTGGCTGGTTTAGTAAAGATCTGTGATTTATGACTGAGCTTTCAGGCAGCAGAAACACTGCTCCAGTGTGCATTTTACGTCACTGCAGGAGATGTGTAGGGATCAATTATTCCCCACTATAAATAGGGCAAACAGGGTTTCGAGAGCAAATTTCATCCTGACCCACATACAGCATAGGAGAGGTTCGAGAAAATATCTTTCATCTTTTACAGAACACTCTTAATCCAAACCTAATACTTGAACCATGTTGTTAAATGATATCACCAAAAGGTTCACTTACTCTAGTAATTCATAGTTGGATTTTTTATCAAGGGCATTTCCTGGCATCTCTCTGAAAAACCTCCTGTTAAAGAAATGAAGGAGAAGGACAGAATGATTATATTTTTTAACCCCTTACACAAACACACATACGCACACATGAATTTGCAAAGTCATGCTGTGTAATCCCTTCTAGCAGTAATCGATTCAAGGCGCTTACCTGATTTCAAGGCAGCCCAGTTTAAGTGCAATGTCCTGATCGACTTGATCAGCTACTTCCCTCATGTAATCGCTTCTCACCTGGTAATTACAGAGACCTCAGTGTTCAGAAAGATAAACCCGAAAATACAGCAACATTACAGGCTAAATAAAGTAAAAACCTGTTTACTTGTATACCAGTTCTCCCACATGATCAGAACAAAGACTGTTAGTCAGACCAGGATATGATCATCAGGCCCGAATAAGGGTCTAAACTTAGCCTGACTAAAGTATAGAGTCCGGCCACTATTGGACAAATTGTTCAAATTAGACTTGGACATATAAACATTATATTGTCAATTAAAATAATTTCTAGCACTTGCTTTACTGACACTTCTTTAATCAAAATAAGCACAAGAATTCTTTTTTTTTTATTATTGTTTTAATACTGTTGCAGAAATGTAAAGCCAGCCATGCAGACTGTCAGTTTCAAACAGTCCTAGCTGTGTCTTTTAAAGATTTATATGGTACACGTCTGCATCACAAAATAGGCATTTTACATGGTATTTGAGTTGGACTGTGCTAGTGTGTGTGTGTAATTAACACTAATTAATGGACTAGTGTTATTTACAGCCTGTTCTGTCTAGTTGCTCAGATCATCTGAAAAAACGTTATTTGACTGACGTGATGTGCATGTTAACACAGTAGGCAGAGAGCGAGAGAGCATACCAGCGGATAAGAGAATTTAATGAGAGAATGGAAACATGAAAGGTCACTGAAGTAAACAGTCAGTTGATAGAGAGAACAGACTGCTCTCAATCCATTCAATTCCAGTGTGCATTTTTTACTACTGCATTTCAAAAAGGCTCAGCAATAAAATTTGGGCCACTACTAAACCCAGACTTCCTCTTGATAGCAGCTTGTGAATCCACATCAAACCCAGCGAGGCTTTGTAGCTCAATTACAGTGGGCTGAACGAACAGAGAGAGAGAGAGAGAGAGAGAGAGAGAGAGAGAGAGAGAGAGAGAGAGCGAGCACAGACAAGGCACCTGTCTGGTCTCTGCTCTTTCACAGCTGGTAGTTTTCAAATTCAATTAGCCCAGAGGTCCAGAAGCAGACCACAGATACTTAAGAGTGAAAAGTTAAAAGCTAACTGACCCAGTTTAGATTTACTCCAGAACATCCTGCAGCACATTATGACAAGACAATTACAACGCATATATCACCCTACAGAGCCGGGACAGTCTACTTCAGCACAGAATTTACTGTGCTCCTGCAAGAACTGAAAATGTGCCATGATTGAAAGTATTGCTCAAACGGTATCCCACATGCTGACGCGGCACAAGTAGTGAGCGAGAGGTAAAGAAGTAAGAGCTGTGCTAGAGCATGCATGCGCTTACCTGGTGGTAAAAGTAGTTTAGTGCTGGCTGGTCTTCAGTAAACTGGTTTAGGAATGATTTTGGCAGGTAGCGTATCCGTAGCTCATACCTGAGGGAAAAAACATGATGTTTTCTGAATTGAACTCTCACTGAAGTGGTCTACAAAGTTCCAAACATGGAGTGACAATTTCATTAAGATCTTTAAAAAATATACTAATATAATTAAAGAAAAATGGTATCCCAGGGTTAAGGTTAGTGATATGAGCTTAGGAGATCATGCCCTTTTTTGGGTTTCATTCTCCCTTGTGTATATAAGCATAAATTACAAATATATAATTATCTGAATTGAGGTGGTGTAGTATGAAGTAAAATGCACTATGATAAAGTTGGATATTACAGTGACGGTCATGAACTCCCCCTCTTGGCACGTGCTGCGGCTCCCAGCACAAACATCGCTGCTTCCGTATTTTATGCTTTGTTTATAAATCCGTGTGTGTTTTGTTTTGATTAATGGCTTGTCCCCACCCCTGTCTTGTCATTGTTTTATCTTCCTATTGTGTCTTGATTGTTCTCACCTGTTCTCAGTTTTCCTATTTAAGCCCTGATGTTTCACTGTTTCAGTGAGGCTTATCATAAATGTTGATTGCTAAGTCCAAGCCTTTGTTTTCTAGTTTCCGTGTTCTGTGATTCTTGGTATCGACCCCTGCTCGTGTTTCCCGTCTTTGATATGGATTATCCTCGGTTAATGCCTGCCTGTTCTCTGACCCCTGCTGTGGACTATGAAGACAATTATTGGATTACCCTCAATAAAATGTCTGTCATCAATGCATGTTACAATGACATTGTGAGATGCAATAAACGATATATTGCACTACAGAACATGATTTGAGACTCACCTACCCACCCAAAAAAAAAAGAAGAAAACACTGTACTGGGTGTACAGCCAAATGCAACACATTTACTTGGGTAAGAGTGCTTGGGGAAAAAGAGACTGCTCTTACAAGTATAATTTATTTATATCATCCATCCACCAATCAGCACAAATGGGATAAAGTGATTGAGTGAAGAAACATAGCACATTCAGGCCATTGCCACTACCATATTAGTAACTGTCTCGTGAGTTTGCATAATCCTACGCCATTCTCCTGTTGGTAGGTTTTATACGAGTGCTGTAGTCACCCTCTGAGGTTTTAATCAACTTTGTCATTCGTTGTCTCTAACCACAAACACCGTTGTGTACAGCACATTATGCTTTGTAATCAGATGGGCCTTTTTAGGGCAAGTTCCACATTTACATTCTCGCTCATCACTCGTCTTGACACTTGGCCCTACAGACAATATGGCGCTTGGCTGTTTAACTCTACACATTCAGTCTGTAACACTAGCTCTCTGTGGTCTTACTCTAGTTACGTCACCCACGCACCCAAGTCCACTGTGTGAAAGAGTTCACGCTGGCAATAGGTGTGAGTTATGCAATCAGGTATGAGTGCTATTATTTCTATCTTTAAGCCATCCTGTTATCGCAGCCCTTTACATTCTCAGGAACTGGGTAGAAAGATGTCAGAGTGACTGTTTTCTTCATCCTCATGCAGTTATGTTCAGTGTCTATATTTCTAAATGATAAAGATGGAGGAGTCCTTCACAGCCTCGCCCATTTTATACTGACTGCTCAGTTCAGCAGCTTTACAGATGTGTGAAGTCACCACTGAAGCCTGTGTGACACGTATACACAACCTGACTGGAAAAACACAACATAAGCTGATATGAAAAAAACAGAAGAGGAACACTGTGCAAGTGTGTAAATGAGAGTGTTTAATATGTGTAGCATCTGCTCAGAGCTACGTTTTCTGCTAATGTTCGCTGTCAAATAGAAATGATTAGAGATTCTAGTGAGGCATGTTCCACTGCAAGCTGCCAGACACCTCGATTATGATTTCATCAGCGCCTGCACCAAGCAGCTTTCTGCCTGTGAGGTAAAATTATTCTCCATTCTCTCACAGCTGCCTTTTTGTTTGCTCTCCATTACCAACAATTAGTCAGACAATCCGATCTGATGTAACACCTGAGCAGCCTCAGTCAGAAGCTTGTGCTTGACAAGCAAGATAAGCAATGACAGACAGAAGTGATGACAAAGAGAGGCCAGCTTGAGTTTTCACACAATTTCACCAAACACTTTGAAATGTGTGTGTGTGGGGGGGGAGAAGATTATAAGGCAGAACACAGCAAACAGTAACAGTGTGTCTTGTCCACATATACATATTTTTGAAATTGTCATTTTTACCCCGTTTAAAAAAAAAAGAAATCCTGACCACCCGAAGAGCATTTTTGAAAATATCTTTCACGTGAACATGCCATTTAAGCGGTGGTAATATTTCATTCTATCTGTAGCTGTGAAAATGTCTGCACTGTTATGTGTAGTCTTGAGGAACGACATGCAAGTGAGAAATGACAATTAAGTGATTTGACTTGTCTCATAAATTATTATATCAAACAATAATCATGTTAAGAACATGCTTGTTGAGAGGTAGAAAAGGAGAAATGTAGTAAAAACACCAACATGGTCAAAAGCACATTCATTAATTCATCTTCAGTAACTGGGAGGCCAGTCCATCAAAGGGCATCACACACATTCACACACTCATTCACACCTAGAGGCAAATTAACCCAGACAATCCTTGTACTGGCAAGTTTTTAGGAGGTGGGAGGAAATCCAGAGAAAATCCACACAGTCATTGGGAGAACATGCAAAACTCCACACAGACAGTAACCTGAGCTCAGGGTGGAACTGGGGACCGGGGAGCTGTGGGGCAGCAAAGCTACCCGCAGTGCCACCATGCTGCCTGAGAATCCATGTGGAGATAGTCAGTCTGAGAGCTGGAAATTGCTGGCCGCTAATGAGAACCTGGCTCACACTAAAATCTCTGGCATAAATGGTTAAACTGTCCATTCATTAGAAATGGAAGAGAATGATTACACAAGGAGTCAGGATTGTCTGAGCATCATGAATGGAGAACAAACAATGCTGTAATTGGGGCAGATTGTTTTATTTAGCTCCATTTAACCTTCACTATGGGCTTACAGAGGAAGAGCCAAAGCTTGAATACAATGCCTCTTTATACCAGCAGGTAATCATGCGTGGTATACGACTAAAAATTAGACTCTGTGCTTTTCTAAATTGTACAAATGATATTGGCTGTATTGTATTGTATTTCCATCAGATTGGACATGAGAATGAAAAAGAAGAGATATCGTGTCAGGGCTATTCATTTTTCATTTGGAGTTGCAAGTAGGTTTAACAGCCAGAAAAAGAAAAAAAACACTACACCTTACTGACTTTTGCAAAACAGAAGTTTTTCATTTGAATGTCTGGCCTTGCTGTTTCAACACTTTCGGAGGGGACTGTATAGTGTGAGTATATACACTCTAACTAGTGAAATTTTGCTACCTAGTTACCTACCTAGTTAGTAGCTTAGTTGCTTGTTAGCACAACATGGCAGGTACTACTAATGTTGGCCTTGACTTTGGTAAAGCCATTTGATCCCTATTTTAAAATCCCCAGTCACCACTGTTCTATTCATATAGATATGGATTTCATACAGACTTTATAGATTACACATAGTTCTCCTTCCCACTCCTAGGCGCTGAAATGGATTAATCTTATTAATGCAGAGACGGGGACAACCTTGAATGCTAAATAAGAAATCAATCAATTTGTTTCCATGCTTTGTAAAAGACTCAAAGTTTCTGAAGTCTATTCAGCTCTACTCAGCCCTGCTCTGATATGGCAGAGCGGTGATCTGAATTGCAGTGAAAGGCTGGTTCATTATACAGTCAATTTAACACAAGTGAATTAAAAGTAAATGTCAAATTCAGCACTAATAAAAAACAGTGCCGGCACTGAGGAAATTTCCAGGAGATTTTGATTCTCACACGGCATTAGTGCAGTTTAAGTGCTCAAAGTCAAGGGCTTACTGAGTATTACTGAGCATAACGCAGATCAAACTTGCTTAATTCCCAGCTATTCCAGACATTACTGTACGCAGAAGGGAAACAAGCAAAAACCATACAAATCGTCTGAAACTAAAATGCGTCAAGCCAACAGCTGTGAAATGCTGACTCACCTCCACTCGTCCTGTGGGTGGCGGCGCTCATATCGCTCCCTCACATGTGAGACACCCATGTCTGGGTGGAGCCAGTGAATCTCGCCGGTCTTCAGATGGCTGAGCCTCATGCCAAAACACGCAACACACCTCACCTTGTGGATGTCCACAATCTTTTGGATGATCCCCTGAAAATAAAAAGGTTTAAAATATGTTAATCTTTACTCAAATGTTTTATCCTTATTTTTTGTCTTCAATAAGACATGAGTCTCGTTTCCTTATACATGCATAACCATGTATGACATGTTGCCATTAATGTGATAGGAGGTTTATAAATTAGAGTAACATACCACAACATATTCTCAACTATTTACTGGGCAAAATAATTTCGAGTTTAATATATATTCAATTAAGGCAGAATTTAAGCTGCTTCAGACTGATTACATTTAAGAGCATGTGAGCAAGCCAAGTGTCAGAGAGAGTGCACTGGAGTGAGAAATGAAGCAAAAGAGCAGAGAGAGTGTGATAGAGAGAGAGAGACTGAGAGACAGAGGAGCTGGTGACTGATCGTCTCTAAGGTGTTTGATGTGTTTTCTTTTTCTTTTTTTTCGATAAAGTGTTGGCCTGTGCATCTTTTGTGCTCACATGTTAAGTAACTGCTATCCACCTAACGAGCTTAGCTTGCTATCTAGATGAATTATGATCAGTAATGAAGACTAAATAAATATTTGTTTAACTATGACAATGAGGAGAATGTTTGCCTTCACAGAGGCTTTGGAGATAGAAAAAGCAAGAGAAGGGCTGCTGCTTATGAGACTCGACAGTGCATCCACAGTTAAAGTGGGACTGTCACATCACACACCAGTTTTTAGTTAAAATATTAGGAATGAAATATTTGTCATAAAGCAGCAGCAGTTTCCTAAAGTGGCCACACTACCTTGTGTCTGCTCGCATTTAAAAAAAACAAAAACAAAAAAACATCTCAAACAGACGATTTCTATGTGCTACCCTGAGCATGAGTATAATAACAGTAATCTGCACAGGCGTTTTGCCTAGATTTAAGGTAAAACCCAATAAGCTTGCCTCATATTCAGTACTTTATGCAGTGGGCATGCAGGCCACCCTGACGAGTGCTCCTGTGATGAGTTACAAACCAGACAAGAACGGAAAATGGGACAATCCACTCTGATGTTTAGTAAATAATTTACAGCAACTGCCAATTTCAGCCACGCTGCTTGAGGAGAGGATTACAGAACAGAAGTGTTCATCTTGCCACAACAAGAAACATCACTACATGGCTGAGAGAAAGAGAAATTGCTACATAATTTATTATTCTGGAAACTCCCAAACTGTGGGTAAACCAGACGTAACAGTGATACAAATAGAATAATTTGCTAAAATTTGTTAAAAAAAAACAAACAAACATAAAAGATATATGTTTTTGTCTAAGACCCAGACAAAGCAAGATTATTAATAATAACCTTGACATCAGGGGGAAACTTGTGATGCACTATAAAACAAAGTACACATGCTTAGAGCAATTATGTCCCTTCTATAAATAGCACAGACCCGTGAGTGCCTGAAAATGTCTGTTAATGATATATTTTTTTGATTCAAACTTCTTGAATTAAAGCTCAAAGTCTACACTTCAATCACATCTTGATTGCTTCATTTCAAATCCATTGTGTCCTCTGATGATGTACAGAGGCAAAATAACAAAAATTGTGTCACTGTTCAAATACCTATGGACTCAACTGTAACTAACCATCATACCACTGAACCTGGTGTGCTAACTAATTTAATAGGGTTAGCTCGTGACTTAGTTAGCTATAATGCATAAATGTATTGCTTTAACAAACCTACGTAGCCCTACATCCAGAAACTAAACAGCTAGATCATGTTCTCACTGAGGACTTGCCTGTAATGGACATGTTTAACTAGCTAACTTTATTCAGATACAAATAGGTTTATGGCGTCTGCTTGGGCAGCACCTTTGCGTACGGTGACACGACATCCTCTATGTTGTAATTGTAAAACATTACATCTTGAACACATCCACAAACAACAAATCTGTAAACATCAAGAGATGTGTATACCGTCAACTTCTCTCCGATATAAATGCTTGGAGTTTCTATGAGATATGTACATACGTATGTCCAGCCATCGGAGGCTAGACCACCATTTACCATCATTTAGCCACTGACAGGACACCAAGCCATGAGAATCATCCAGAGTTACATCATTTCAAAGTGTTTTATTCGAATAGCACTCCCTGTCTTTTAGTTATTATCCATAATAATACACGGATAACTTTTCAGCTCATGCCAACCCGATTCCTAAATAATATATTCTTGATTCTGTTCTTGACAGAATAGTTCTTCAATCAGCTTATAGCCAAGTACTGACAGGTTGCTAGGCTACTTGGGGTCTATTTGTAACTGGGGTGTGTATATCTCTTTATGCTAACAGCCACCGAAGTTGTCTACAAGTCCTACAACAAACTTGTTTACAACTGTAATACTGGTCTGTGCATATACTGAAAAGAAAAAAAAAAATATTGCATATAAATGTCAATGCTGTTATTTATGTTATTTTAGGAGCAGGTCTGGAACATCACGCTTTCCTTGCTATGACAGCTCTATTCAGTGTATCAGATTTTAAGCAGACAACTGCACTTTATTAGGAACACTATACTAAAACTGGGTAGGGCCTCCTTTTGCTCTCAAAACAGCCTCAATTCTTCATGTCATGGATTCCACAAGATGTTGGAAACATCCCTTTGAGATAAGGGTCCAGGTTGACATGATTGCATCACTCAATACCTGCAGATTTTTCAGGTGCACTTTCATGCTGCAAATCTCCCGTTCTACCACATCCCAAAGGTGCTCTATTTTATTCAGATCCTGTGACTGGGAAGGCCACTGAAGAACACTGAACTCATTGTCATGTTCATGAAACCAGTTGGAGACGACTTTGTGACATGGTGCATTATCATGCTGGATGTAGCCATTAGAAGATGGTAAATTGTGGCCATGAAGGGAAACACGTGGTCAGCAACAATACTCAAATCGTCTGTGGCATTCAAGTGATGATTGATTGGTATTAACAGGCCCAAAGTGTGCCAAGAAACCATTCCCCACATCATTACACTACCTCCACCAGCCTGGACTGTTGACACAAGGCAGGTTAGGTCTTTGTTTTCATGCTGTTGGTGCCAAATTCTGACCCTACCATCTGTGGGCCTCAGCAGAAATCTGCCTCAAGGTTTGACGTGTTGTGCGTTATGAGATGCTTTTCTGCTCAAACAATTGTACAGAGTGGTTATCTGAGTTACTGTAGCCTTTCTGTCAGCTCGAACCAGTCTGGCCATTCTCCTTTGATCTCTCTCATCATCA
>CM075003.1:18706688-18727987 GCA_037576675.1 Pangasius sanitwongsei
TGGTTATCTGAGTTACTGTAGCCTTTCTGTCAGCTCGAACCAGTCTGGCCATTCTCCTTTGATCTCTCTCATCATCAAGACGTTTCCGTCAACAGAACTGCTGCTCACTGGTTGTTTTTTCTTTATTGCACCATTCTGAGTAAACACTAGAGACTGTTGCGCATGAAAATTCCAGGAGATCAGCAGTTATAGAAATACTCAACCCATCCCGTCTGGCACTAATAATCATGCCACAGTCAAAATCACTGAGATCTCATTTTTTCCACATTCTGATGGTTGATATGAACACCACCCGAAGCTGCTGGCCCGTATCTGCATGATTTTATGCACTGCACTGCTGCCACACGATTGGCTAATTAGATAATTGCATGAATAAGTAGGTGTACAGGTGTTCCTAATAAAGTGCTCTGCGAGTGTAAATCATGTATACCATAAACTGGCTGGTAAATCTTAGATCCATCCGTTAGGTCTCTGTAAATGCTCTGAAAAATTACACTCATGAGGTGAAATTTATAATTCATTTTCTGCTAAAACACTTGTTGCAGTGTTAATAGTTATCATTATAATAACACTATTATTTTCCATCAGCTCCACTAATATACACACCTTGATGTCAGTGGAATCTCCATGTCTGATGTTGCTGGCCCATGTGGAGGGTTCACTGCTGTTTTCAAAATAGTGAAAGACTTTGAGCACACGCTCCAGCGCCCCGGGAGGCCGCTCCATCCCTCCACTGAAGCGTGGTTTCACCCCCTGATTCAGGCCATGGTTATTTACATTAGGGTCCGGGAATCCTGTTGCCATGCCGTTGGGAGATGCTAGGTGTCTGTCATATTCTGCAGGGAAAACAAAAATAAATAAATATACCAAAAGGACAGAAATCTCAAAATCTGAACTGGGGATGCAATAATTTTCATTTTCAATATCGTACAGATGAGTACTGGTGGATAGCAAACACTGCTGCAATACTTTGTCCCACTTCAAGAACTCCAAAAGCTGTCTAAACATGTTTCCATAAGAACACCCACTTTGCCATTCTTTTCTTTTAGCTAATGACGAGAATCAGTGATGAATGCCGAGCTAACTAAGCTCCATAAAAAGAATAAACCTGTCAGGCAACATCACACACTCACAAACTGTCTTTGTTGTTACAGTGTGGAAAAACTAGTACGTGATCTGCAGCTCCGCATTAAGGTTACCAGTTACATTTGATCATATACATATTTGGTCACAGAGACACAGCCTTATAACAGTTAGTGACTGTGATCATCACTGATTTAGAAGAGGGAAAGAGACAAGTGACAGTATGAGAATGAGTTCAAATCAGAGCTGGCTGCTGTAGGAGTAGAATGGAGCTCAGAGATTCGGTGAGGAAGTGAGGAAACATGCCAAGACAGCAGCACTCCATCAGAACACCATCCTCCACTTGCAGAACAGCTGTGTGGGCTTGAGACAAGGGAGTAGTGCCAGTGCTGCTAGAGTCCATTAAAAACACACGTGATGATTAGTGTATAAGGCACTTGAAGAATTTCCAACAGAATGTCATCATTTCTCAAAAGGTATGAACTTAAAATGAATAAAATTTTAGGCTTAGAAATATGGCAGACTTGGACTTAATGTGGTATGTCAGTGGAAAGTTAAGGCATAAAAAGTTCTATGACTCAAATAAATAGCCAAAATATTATTGTACGCATTTAAATGATAAGCAGGATCAAACCTGAAGCTGTGAGGCAGGAACGCTACCTGCTGTGCCACTGTGCCATAATTATTTCATTATTTCAATGACATTATGAGTGACCTGAAATATGTCTTGAACTTTAAACTACAGGATTGTATTTAGAGTTGGCAATTTAAGTTATACCAATATTTACATGGGGAATGTTAGCTGTACTGAATTATTTAGATACTTATTTATTTCAATCTTATATTTTTGTTTTTAATTAAATGTAGTCCAAAAGTTGCACTGAAACACCTGAAACGGAAGCTTAGGCTCGCATAAATCGTCAGGAGATCATGGGACCGAATCCTCAGATGACACGGTTAGCTGTGGCCAGGAGCCATGGGAGCAAAACTGGCTATGAACTCTGTGAGGGAGGGATGACATTACTCTCTTTCCTGTCAATCACAGCAACACTTGCCAATCACAGGTGTCTGTTGAGCTCATGTATGCAGAAGAGGGCAGAAAGCACTCTTTACTCTGAGAGTTACGCTGCCCTGTGGTGCAGCATGAGCAGCAGGTCAAAAATGCATTTGGCTAGCTTCAGATGTCTCGGAGGAAGCGTGTGTTAGCCTTCACCCTCCTCCCTCCCTGCTCTGGAGCTGTCGTATGATAGGGAAGAGCTGGCTGGTGGGTGGCCAAATTGGCGATAAAAAAAGGGGGGGGGGGGGATACTGGATTAGTAATTACCTGAGAATGTAAATTATGCTGCATGGAACCTAACTATATCATACATTTCAAGAATATGCTATATTATACAAACAAATGTTTGTTTTTTTTTTTTATAAATTGGCAAAATATCTGCCATAAAACATATTGACTGTTGATAACACAAATGGAAAATCTTGCCCCAAACTAATATCAAACATAATATTAAACACTTTGCAACACAGAAAGTGAAATATGAAGTATAGATTAAAGCCAGTGGAAAAATCAAGAACTGAGAGCAGATTTAGTCCGTCCTTTAGCTTGCAGTCTTCTCCTTACCTTTTCTGCCGAAAGGCCAGCACGTACACGCCAGAGCTGCGTTGACCAGTGCAGGACAACAGCAATGTGAACACACAAACTTTCAGGCAAACTCCTAAATCTCAGAGTACACATCTACCTCACTGCGCACACAAACGCTACAAGCACGAGTTAATTTTGAACTAGTCTCTCCTAAACTGATCTTCTGCCTCTGAAACACACACACACACACACACACACACACGTAGTCCCACACTTTTTAAAAACACACACAGGCAAACATTTCCGTATTTCCTTTACTGTGACGTCACATCCTGCTTATCACAATGCACTTTGGCAGAGTGAAGCTTCAGCGAGTCACTATGGATATCCAGTTCCTGTCTGTACATCCCCACAGAGACAGGGAGCACACACTCCCCTTCCTGAGCAGTGTTTAGCCTGAAGTGGCTGAACATACAGCAAAGTTCTCTCTGCGTCAATACCTGCGTAAGGTTATACAACATTTGATAGCGTTCTTTCTTGAGCAATCTTCATGACAGATGTTTATATACAAATATACTGAAATCAGTTCTGCTCAGAAAAAGCAAACTAGGATTATTCAGTCAACATCTTTGTAACTTTTCAGTTTGATTCTTTAGCTTGAATGCAAACAGCAGCCTGAATTTTTCAAAAGCCTTTTAACTAATTTGTTGGACAGTGTCTCTTACATTGTTCACCAATACAAATACTCGAGAAAGCCACTTCCATTATGAGACTATATTTCCACATGTACATGCTCTTTTCAAAAAGTACACACACACACACACACACATTATATATATATATATATATATATATATATATATATATATATATATATATATATATATATATATATATATATATATACACACACACACACACACACACACACACACACTGTATATAATTACTCAAAGAACCAACACTCAAAAAAAAAAACAAAACACTGAAGTAGATTCAGAAATAACTCAAATATAGATCTCTGAAGGCTCTGATCTTGTCACACACTCTGCCACCTCCATTATACTCTGTCCGGTTTAACCAGTAGATTAATAATGGAGTGATTATGGCATTACTGTTTATGTTAACCATGGCGATGGCTTTCAGGCCCTGCTTTAGAGCTTATTGACAGAACCCTGCTCCCTGTTAGACACTGCTCAATACTCTACTTGCAGCCGTCAATATGCCCGAGTCACGACTCCAAAGAACTCAAGACCTTTCTTTTCTCCCCTCTCTACAAAGTTCTCTCTAATACT
Organism: Pangasius sanitwongsei; assembly: GCA_037576675.1. Classification (NCBI taxonomy): domain Eukaryota; kingdom Metazoa; phylum Chordata; class Actinopteri; order Siluriformes; family Pangasiidae; genus Pangasius; species Pangasius sanitwongsei. The sequence continues at coordinate 18,710,649 of CM075003.1, forward strand.
CAGTGGAAATAAAATCCTAGTCTTTAAGACCCTTTCAGATCTCCTAAGACTCCTGTCCTTTGAGGTGTGGAGCAGCTTCAAGGATTAGCCATGATCAACTTTTAAACACCACATCAAATTAATGAAAGAGGCTTTAAATCCCATACGTTAGCACTTGAGAGAATTATAATTAGCACTGTTATTTCACTACAGCAATGTGGTTCAGAGGTGCAAAACCCTCACAAAAGTAACCCAAGAGAAAAGACAGAAAATCTGCTAATATTCATAACCTGAGATTTCACACATTGCTGAATTTACAGCTTGTCGTGACAGACTGAAGTGCTGGACCTCTATGGATTCAGTTTTCACAGAATGACTGTAGAAAAACAAGGAAATGCACAGAACTGCACAGTTAGCCAATGTCTTAGAAGGCAATAAGGTCAGTTGTTATGATTAGCCATTTAAATTTGAATTATTGTAGCATGTTTCTCCTCATGCATCACCATTAGACCTCCTGACATACACCCACTATTCTGCTACTACTGTTTCAGGGTCACTGCTGTGCTGAGAATGGTTCACTACTACACAAATTATTTCTGATCAGTAGTGGCCTTCCTCAAAACATACGGTCAGCATTTGGAACTCCAGTATATCCTGCCTCCAGTTTCCTTCTTACATTACTCCAGTTTAAAGCATTATGGCATGAAAGAATGATGGATAGACATGCACTCATTGAGATTTCAGCTGGTAAGTGAAGGATCACTTGTACTGTGAGGACAATGAACTCAACCTGAAACCAAGATGGCTCCAGGCTTACAAACCACAGACAGCTAATGGATAAATGAAACAGCATGTTCTACAAGACTTGTCCCTGAATGCATACAATGAAATCCAAGCTCCTGCTCGTGTATATTAAAACATTCTGACAACACAGATTATGTTTTGGTTGGTTGTATTTTCCCAAGAACTGCATAATTCCTGTTGAACAGCTTCTAAAAGCTACCAGTTGGCAGTAAAAGCTTCAACTCAGAGACCTGCAGAGTCCTTTCTCTAGGTAATGGCAGAAGGAGAGACGGGATCCTTCTTTTTTTTTCACCACTAAGCAATGTATGGGTCTCCACCATGAAAGGGGGCATTACAACTGGACGTGTCTGGAGCTGAGGAACCAGCAGTGTCCTCTTTCTGTCTTTCTCAATGACAGTCAATCAGCCCAGGATCCATCCCCCTCTCCCTCTCGGTCTATGAGCATTGGTGCCTAGAGAGAAACTTGCGTAATCTCAGGTTTCCGCACCAAGCAGTGCTACAATGTGCTCCAATCTTTTTATGGCTCTGCCATTTTTTCCCCCCTATAGAAAAACAATGGATTTTCTAGTAGTGGTTTAAACTTCAAATTTCCTGTAGTGGGTTGTTTGTACTTTTGTTACCCCACTTTTTCACTCATTACTGTTTTACTATAACAGAAAAACTGGCCTTATCAAACAGCAGGAGAGTAGACAGATCTGGAGCCATCTGTGTGTGTATGTGTATACTTTGAATAAAGTTCATCCAGAAACTTCACACTCCTAACAAGCATTCTACTCAGAACAAGACAAAAACACAATCACTCCTACAGCCTCTAACAGTGTTTTACTCTTTTCACAATCCACAAAAGCTGCACTTCAACCTTGAATGAAAATATATACAACAAAATATATATAAAAACCCACAAAGTGAAGGGGAAAGTACTAAGCCGCAATTATGTCATTGAAAATGTGAGCATGCTGTGAATGGGCCAATCCAACACTACAGAGACGGCAGGTGAACTTTCGTTGACTTCTGCAGTGTTTACACAAGCTTTAGTGAGATAGTTTGCATATTTGTTCATGTGAGCTTATAAAGAACACATACAACCATTCAGGAAATAAGATTCATGACATGTACGTATTATGGATTTATAACAGTTTATCAGTCGCATGGACATGACATTTGAGAGATCAAGAACAAAAAAAAACATTTTGCAGAAACCATTACAGGTCCTCTCTTGTGAACTCTCCTGTCCAGCTTAGCCCGCAGGTTTTCAATGGGGTTTAGACCAGCACCCTCAGCCAGGTTACCTGCATCTGTGGGTTTGGCCACTTGGAGACAGGAGACACTGTAGGACACAAGGACTTTGCAAGCTCTCAGGTGGAAACTGTTCTGCAAATGGTGTGCACTACATCATCTGGTTCAGTTCCTAGGGAACTAGCTAGAGTACTAGCCCGCCTGCAAGAACTGCTAGACACCAGAAATTGCCCATCTGCCTTGAAAGTGCATGTGGCAAGCATGGCATCTCACTGGGGGCTCATAAAATCCTCTGTAGGGAGCAAGTCACCTTCATCTACCACCCTGCACAAAAATGACAGCAAGTGAGAATATCTTGAATATAGTCAAATGCATCTAGTATTTCCTATTATAAGATTACCACAAACCAAATATAAGATTATTAAACCTTTCTTGACTTTTTTTTTTTTTTTTTTTACTAATTTCAAGCTTGAAATAATCTTATTCTATTGCCAGATAATTTTGTTCTTTTTAAGCATTCATTTCTAGAAAGAAGCAAAATTATCTGCTAATGGAATAAGAAATGTAAAGCTCTCAAAATACATTTAATAATCTTATATTTGGTTTATTGTAATCTCATAATAGGAAATACTAGATAAATTTGATTATATTCTAGATATTTTCACTTAGTAAGATGACAGTTTTTGCTGTGCATGCTTCTCCAAGAGCTTGGTGTGGAATCTCACCATTACACTGGAGCCTAACTGAAATAGCTATCTCTAAACACTAGCTTTTTGCTAGCAGTCACTTCAGCAAAGAGTGGGAGAACTGCATGCCTTGGTGATATACTTGCCTTGCATGTGCTGGTGGGCAAATGACTTGTGAGTGGCCATGTGGTTCAACCCAGGCTTTCACTTACTTTTGTTAACCAACTGATTGACCTTGCCATGTTCCATGAGGGGGAACCTCCTAAGTATTCCTTGTTGTTCCCTACATGCCCTTCAGCACCTGGACCAGATGGCAGAAATTCTATCATCAGAACAACTATTCACCTGGCAAGGAGAGAAGACACAAGGAGCTCCTCTAACTAAACAGAGACCAGCCCAGTGAGTGATAGACACTGGCCTACAGGCAGGCCAGATACCCTGCCCCTACCCTGACATGTCACTCTACGAAGAACAAAGAGTGGGCATTACTTAGAGGAGTTCTGCTCTGAAGCCTGTACTACTGCTGCTACCTGGGCATCACTGTGCAACTTGTCCATGTTCTACATCGCCCCTCCCAGTGGGAAAGTGGAAATCCAGATGCTTCCAGGGAAATGATGGCTTTAGGACAATGGCAGTTACACAAAACACTGTCAGATAGTCACTCACAAACTTTGTTTAAAGTCTCAGCATGCATAACAAGAAGGTCTTGGCAGTGTCATACATGAGGCATGTCTGAATGGTCCTTCATAAACTGTCACCCAGCTATGGGGTAAACTCGTATATGAAACAACTAAAATATTAATTAATTCTAAGAATAAAAGAAATCCCTCCAACCCTACGCTAGCCATACTGATGGGATAAAAAGTATGACTGGATGAGTGCTGTTGGGACGTCCTTCATATTTGATAACCATCAAATATTCATCAGCGAGCTAATAACCTACATTTATCTCTAAAATGTCTCTCACACACATCACTACCGAAGTAACGAAGCAGTTCTGTGAAAGGCTACTGCTAAGTCTCAGAAATGAGCTCAGCCTCTCTCCGCTCATTATACACACAGTTTAATGAGGTCAAGCATCCACTATGTAAGACACACCACACACCTACATTGTCTCGTCATTTATTAGTCCTATGTATCATCTTATTACACTATCTCTGAGTGTAATGACCTACATTGGGCAGTATTAGTAGGGGGCATCACTAAATGAGTGTGAACCAGACCCATACTTAAGAATCAGGCCACCTTCTTCTGCCCCAAGAAAGCAGAAGTTCACTTTGAAAATGACATGACATTTCTGAGTAACCGTAAAATCTTCTGAAAATGTGCTTGGGTTCATTTTACAAAAACAAAACAAAAAAAATTAATAAGAAAACCTAGACACTAAAACACTGTCATTATAGAAATTCTATTATAAAATGTGTCAAACAAATCACAGTCACATGCTTAAACAAGCTCTGTGACACTAAAGCACATCTCAGAGGAAGCAGGCAAGCTTCAGATCTCACAGCTAGAGCACTACTGTATGTAGGTGACATACTTGGCAGAGGAGATGTGTAGGAGTAGACGCAGGCTCTGCGAGCCCAGCACAGGGGGAAGGGGCTGCATCCGCTGCTCTCCATACGCTCGCCTCTTCCACCTTCTCCTCCGCCTGGTTCTCTCTCCCAGGCCCAGCGGCTCTGCGGCTCCCCCTCACACACATGGGGAGCAGGGGGCCGCCCGGGCCCACCTCGGCCCTCTATGACCTCTGTGCTGTCAGCGGCACGGTGGGGAGATGTGGCCGCCACTTAAGCAAGTAACCCTGATCTCGATGCTGGCGCAGAATAATCCCAGCAGGTGTAGTGAGACGAGAATGCCCGATAGGGAAATCAATACTGCTGGGGGAACACAAACTGAGTCGTCTATATCACTATGTGCATAGTGATCCGGTAAATCCAACAGAGCTTTATGGAGAAATCCAACAACAGACAAGTGATACTTTAAAAACTAATTCAGAGACTGGGAGAAAAATCCTCAAGCGATGAAATGCGGGTTCCTGGAGGACACCTTCTATTGCAGTCCTTTCAGAGGTGATATCCAGAATGAAACAGAAAGCAGCGCTGCAGTGTGTGTGTCTGTGTGTGTGTCTGTGTGAGAGAGAGCCGTGTGAGCATTTGTGCACGACTTGGAAAGAGGAAGAGTGAGGAATGGAGCCGGTGAGAAAGGGAGGGTGGGGAGCGAGAGACAGAGAAAGGGTGAATCAAATCAGGGCAGCTGAAAAAGGGGGAGGAGTTACCTAACCAATATGCTAATTCTTTTCAGCAAACTCTTCTGCTATTCGCTCATTCTGAATGTTTTCAAACAGCACATGATCTAGCCCAGTGGCTGCAGATCAGGTCTGATGAGTGCACTTCACCGCACATCAGCACAATAGCATCCAAACAAATGCACAGAGATGTTACAAACATAACTATTTAGCTATCTGAAAAAAATGTCACTGTCTGAATACTATTTGAATTTTCATATTAATGCAATAGCAAATATTTCACATTTCATATGTGATGCGTTCCATTTTTCCCCTAAATGTTATGTCTCAATAAACTTCATTGCTCCAGGTAGCAACAGGGGCCTGAAATGATGCATGTCATTTATTGCATGCTTTATTTTGTGCTTTATTTAATTTACTTCGGTCTATGTATACATTTTGTAACAGGTAACTAACATATTTTAAAAACAAAGCAAAGTATGTGTCCTTAAATAAATATTCAGTAAGAACAAAGAAATATTAAAGCAATGAGCTACAAAAAGAGACTCTTTTTCTGTGGCTTAATCTCAAATGACATTCTCTATATAAGTTCACTACAGTATCACATGCTATATACTGACTATAGTCATTAGTGAGTACAGTCAATAGGATTGCATTGAAGGAGCTTAAATCAAAAGAGACACTCATTTGGCTTGGTACTGTAAGGTACTATATACTATAACAGTGGTGTAACATTAAAGACAATTAAATGCTTATCACTTGCTAATCATTATTTGTTTAACAAATGATTGTTGATCACGTGTAATGCCTATGGAATGTCAAAAAGCCTCTTACAAAGGAAGGAAGTTGGTTGAGGCTTTTGTGGTAATCATAGCAAATCATAAAGGCTCTCCACTAAATGATACTCCTTCAAAGTGGATTTAAAAAGGAGTTGTGGTAAAAAGCAACATGGCTATTGTCACTACAGAACAATCACAGAGTATCACTCTTACAAAGGTCTACACGGGAAGTGCTACTAAGAATGGTGTCTTATGATGCAGCTTTCCACAAACTGTCTACTTTAATATGTGGCTCATGCTGGCCTTTATACTCACATTTCACCAATACATATTGGCAGAGGCTAAAAAGTGATGAAGGAAGATGAATTAATCAATGAATTATATCATTGGTTCTCAGAGTGATGGACAGGGACCCCCCGTGGTCAGTGAAGTATAGGCAGGGGGTCTTTTTCGCAACCACCAACAACCATTCTCAAAGATTTTATATTTATTATTGAGTTCTTATACTAATAATCTTTTTACCTGGTCACTTTATTTGAATGGGTTTAATCCACAGCTTAAAAACAAGTAGGCTGATAAATGAGGTCAACTTGGGGCTAATGTGCTCTGTTGGTGGAGAGTTCAGGAATAGAAAGCTCTATGGCTAGTATTAAACAGACACATTGTACACATTTAAATAATGTCCATTAAATAAATCTTTACTGAGGGGGTCCACAGAATTTAATTTACACTTAAAGGGTCCCTGGCTACAAAAATTCTGAAAACCCATGAACTGGTTAAATGAATTCACTTGAAATGAAACAGTGTCCCCACACTGCTCTCTGACTAATGTGACACATATAAGAAATAACACATAGACGTGCTGTTATATGAAAATAACACATGCTGGGGTGGAGTGATATGGCCCAATGTGATATTTATATATTTATATATTTATATTTAATTTTTTATATTTAATTGAGAATTCAACCACACTATGGTATAAATTAATTTACCAACCTGTTACATAACAGAACATCTCCCGCTCTACTCATGTTTGCTTTTCTTTCTTTTGCGTCCTTGGTCTTAAAGCCTATTCCCTGCAAGGGTAAAGGTTTGATCCCCACAATAGAGACCAGATAGTTTCATATCCTGCTACCCTACCCTCCCACAGGAACTGCACTGGCTCAAATATCAGTCTGGAAAGCCATTATATGCTCAATACTGGCCTTTATGGGCATAGTACAGCCTCACATGAAAAACTCTCTATGTCTGAAGTGCCCCCCTGTTCCTCCTCCTCTCCTCATCTGGAATCTGTGTACACATTCAGTCAAAGCATTGAAGTTGAAAACCATGAATGCAAGTTATGGATGCAGTGATCACTTTCAAACATTTTAGGGATAGTTTAGATATTTGCTTACCTCCGTAGTATGAAATCCTGGCAATATCTGCAACAAAACAGAGAGAAAAAGAAACCAGTCACACACCAGTCTTTACAACACCAAGACTACACAGCATCCATTTAAGGCAGTGTGGTGTACGTGAGTGTGTACTGGGAGCTGTGACATAACACAGAATGGTGATGTGCCTGAGAAGAGAGAGCCCTCTAGCTGTACAGCCTGTCAGAGCTGCACAGCTAACAATGCATCCCCAAAATAAATAGGAGATAATAATAGTAGACAAACACCGAGGTATCCATTACTTAAATGAAGCTGATTAATATAGATTTATGTAGTCTTGCACTGAGGAGAGGCTTCTGTCTGGCCACTCTGCCATAAAGCCCAGATAGAAGCTACTCAGTGGAGTGCTGCAGTGATGGTTGACCTTTTGCAAGTTTCTCCCATCTCCAACATGATCTCTGGAGCTCAACCAGAGTGACCATTGGGTTCTTGGTCATCTCTCTCACCAAGGCCCTTCTACCCCAACTCCTCAGTTTGGCCAGGCGGCCAGCTCTAGGAAGAGTCCTGGTTGTTCCAAACTTCCTCCATTTAAGAATTATGGGGGCAGCTGTGCTCTTGGGAACCTTCAATGCAGCAGAAGTTTTTTTTGTAGCCTTCCCCAGATCTGTGCCTTGATACAATCATGGCGCTGAGCTCTGCAGGCAGTTCCTTTGACCTCATGGCTTGGTTTTTGCTCTGATAAGCATTTTCAGCTGTTAGACCTTATACACACAGGTGTGCGCCTTTCCAAATCATGTCCAGTCAACTGAATTTGCCACAGGAGGAGATGATCCAGACAAATGGGATCCATCTGAGATAAATTTCAAGTGTCATAGCAAAGGGTCTGAATACTACTGTCAATGTGATATTTCAGGTTTTTTTTCTTTTTAATAAATTTGCAAAAGTTATCACAAATCTGTTTGTTTTTTTTTTGCTTTGTCATTATGGGGTATGGCATGGAGATTGTTGTGAAAAAATAACAATTTAATGCATTTTAGCATAAGCCTGCAACATAACAAAATGTTTAAAAAGATGAAGAGGTCTCAGTACTACTGAATACTGAATGCACTGTATATTCTTCCTGCACCAGGTGCATAGACATGTATTCAAAACTCTTGCACACCTAAACAAATCCTACAAACATTTGCATATGGACACACTGAGCTTAAAGAGGTCTGCAGAGTTGAATAGCATCATTATCTCTAGAGTGAGAGAGATTATTCTCTCTCGGAATGCACTGACAGTGAGAGTGAATAGATGATCGGGTCTCATACCACACCATGGCTAACTGAACTGTACTCTACAGCAGCAAAAGGCAAAGGTGCCATACAGCACACCTAATATTAAAAAATTGCCAAGTCCTCTCTACATTCTAAGGGGTCTTCCTTAAAGAATCTATGCAGAACAGAGTGCTTCCCTATCAGGAAGGGGTACAGGCAGAAGCCTTCTGTGTAAGCCAAGACCCCTTAATTATTTAATAAACCCTTAAAAGAACCATTGACAACCCATTTATATATGTATACCATGTATACCTTATACGTGGACACCTGACCATCACACCCAAATGTGCTTTTTGAACATCCCATTCCAAAGTTGCTCCCCCTTTGCTGTTATAACAATCTACACTCTTCTGGGAAGGCTTTCCACTAGATTTTGCAGCGTGGCTGTGGAGATTTGCTCATTCAGCTACAAGAGCATTAGTGAGGTCAGGCACTGACTTGGCCTGGGGTGCAGTCAGTGTTCCAGTTCATACCAGAGGTGGGGTAGAGATCAGGGCTCTGTGCAGGACACTCGAGTTCGTCCACATCAACCTTGGCAAGCCATGTTTTTATGGAGCTCGCTTTGTGCACAGAGGCATTGTCATGTTGGAACAGGTTTGGTCCTCTTAGTTCCAGTGAAGAGAAATCTTAAAGCTACACCATACAAAGACATCCTAAACAACTGAGTGCTTCCAACTTTGTGGCAACAGTTTGGGGAAGAACCACATATGGGTCTGATGGTCAGGTGTCCACAAACTTTTGGCCATATAGTCTATTTATACTGTATGTATACAGTAATGTATTCATAATCCTGCATTCACACTAGCTTGTAGTTATTGTGTGGCTACTGCTCCCAAACAGTGGACTGTCTGACATTTTTAATGAGATGCTAATAGTCAAAATATAAATGTGTACATAGAACGGTGTTACCTTTGTTTTTTTTTTTATACTGGGGTTAACCCCAGGACAATAGCAGATCATAGTTTTTCTTCCATTCCATTCTAAACACAGGCATGAACTAAAGTTGTGAGAGATGAGATTTCAGGGAACAAAGAACAACCCACACGGTAGGACTGGTCTGAGGAATTCGGAGCCAATCATTAAAGCTGTATTTAAAACTGTGTCCTATTCATTATACAGTGCACTATTTTCATTGTCTATCATTTTGTATATGTTTGGACATAGTAGAGAGTATCCAGTGCACTCTTTTAATTCAAAAATGCATCGCAATAGGTCACATACAAATCATGTATCCTAGTGGCCATAAAATACCCATACTGCATTGTGTTGTTTACTGTGATTCAGACTGTTAGATTCAGATTTTTTCTTAGTGATTTGCCTTAGTCAGCATGTTTAACAGCCAGGATATGATCTGACTGGTACAACCCAACAGCTACTACAGTTCAACTATTTCAAAATGCTTTGATCTGTACTCATTATAAACTTTTGTCATTGATCAGTCAGCAGAGATAGAGCAGTCATCGACCTGACATTTTTTTGTCTCTCCGATAACCAGTGTAATATTGCAAATAAATCACATCTTCCATAAAGCGGCATGTTGCTGATTTTTACTACAAGGGAATCTCTGCAGCGAGAAATCTGATCTCTGATCTGAGAAAACTGATCTCCAAAAGGCATAACGTTAAAGATTTTCAACATTTTAATGCAAGATTAGTGTTTTTTTTTTTTTAACAACGTTAGAGTAAAAAAAGGAAAGGAACACCATGCAAAAGTTTGGGCACATCAAGAGATTTGAGCTCTCAGATAACTTTTTACTTAATTAGCTTGTTAGAGCTATGGCTTGTTACCATCATCCTTAGGAAAGGTCAGGCGATGCAAATTTCAAAGCTTTATAAATACTCTGACTCCTCAAACACTGTCCCAACAATCAGCAGCTGCCTAGCACTCAGAAAATTAAAATAATTGATGCCCACAAAGCAGGAGAAGGCAAAGCACTTTGAGGTAGCCGTGTCCTCAGTTTGTAATGTAATTAAGAAATGGCAATCAACAGGAACGGTGGAGGTCAAGTTGAGGTCTGGAAGACCAAGAAAACTTTCAGAGAAAGTTGCTTGTAGGATTGCTAGAAAGGCAAATCAAAATCCCCATTTGACTGCAAAAGATCTTCAGGAAGATTTAGCAGACTCTGGAGTGGTGGTGCACTGTTCTACTGTGCCACCTGCGCAAATATGACCTCCATGGAAGAGTCATCAGAAGAAAACCTTTCCTGTGTACTCACCACAAAATTCAGCATCACAACTTTGCAAATGAACATCTAAACAAGCCTGATGCATTTTTGGAAATAAGACCTGTGGACTAATGAAGTTAAAATAGAACTTTGTGGCCACAATGAGCAAAGGTACGTTTGGAGAAAAAAGGGCGCAGAATTTCATGAAAAGAACACCTCTCCAACTGTTAAGCACGGGTGTGGATAGATCATGCTTTGGGCTTGTGCTGCAGCCAGTGGAACGGGGAACATTTCACTGGTGGTGGGACGATGGATTCAAATAAATAGTAGCAAATTTTGGAGGCAAACATCACACTGTCTTTAAAAAAGCTGAAGACGAAAAGAAGATGGCTTCTACAACAGAATAATGATCCTAAACACACCTCAAAAAGGACTACCTCAGTAGGGGCAAGCTGAAGGTTTTAGCATGGCCCTCACAGTTCCCCAACCTAAACATCATCAAAAATTCAACGTTCAAATTCAAGTGTCACTCAGTGTCACACTCTTACGTTGGGAATGAAGGGTCATCTGGCATGTACTTACAGTAAACTCAGAGTAAACTACTTATTCACTTTCAGTGTGTAAAACTGTCTAAGAAGTTGATAATGAGAACTAGAGAAGTGTATTAATTAGCTGAATGTGCCATATATGTCAGCTGTTCAGTGCAGTACTGGATCTAGTATAGTCTGTATATTCAGAATGAAATTCCTCTCTCAGAAGTTGTTTGTGTTGAAAGGGTACACAAAAAATGATCAAATAAGCTTATGTTATGTCATTCATCAGTTATACCAGAGATTTCCAACTAGCACGCTGTGAACTCGTACTGGGCCACAATAAAGAATTAGGCTTTCCAGGTGGAGGCATACATTTTTTTTTCATAGTTTGGGTTTATATATGGCTAATGTTAGTGATCTAGCTCAAAGACAAGACCAACTGGGAAAGGCTTCTGTCTTGTGATGCCTGCTGCTCTATGTGAAGCTCTACCGAAATTTCAGGAGCAGGCCATATTTCTTTTCTGGCACGATGATGCATGCGTTTTAAAACTCTTGCCAATTCCAGTCTGACAGCTCTAAGTGTGAATTACTGTGAATCGCTATTACAGAATTGCCAGGGTGACTCACAGCAGCGCAGAAATGTCATGTCTTCTCCTCTAACTCAATAGTAGGTTTTGAATTTAAATAAATGGAAAACGTTAAGTTCATTAGATTTGTTCCGCTTCCTCTATACCTCACCAAAGGAAGTACCGTGAACGGATAATAAATGAACACTTAAGAAATGTAACAAGTGAAAGCAAGTCAGTGTATGGCTCAACAGCTAGCAGCCAACTCAGTCAGCAATAACACTATGGAATGTGAGGAAATTCCTCTACAATTACATCAGAGTAATATTTTCATATCTTAAACTGAGGACCCATACAGGCGTAAAGAAGAGTATATACACGGCATCAAAGGTGATCCTTATTCTGTTTCAGCCACAAATACTCACTGCATGTTTGAATTAAGAAGTCTGTTATATTCGAGCAATGTATACAGCTGAACATGGTTGTGTTTGGGCACGTCACAGATTTTTTTTTCAAGATAAAATGAAAAAGACGCAAAAGCTGGAACGCACACTGAGAATACACCCATCTGACATGTCTCATTTATCAACCCCTGCATATTTCATAAGCCAGTGCTTCAGAAATCTCAGAATGATTAAATCTGTATTAAATATTCATTGTATTATTGTTTGAGATATGAGAAGAAGATATGAGACTGTGCTAATCAGTTCAAGAATCAGGTTTGGAACTGTGCAATACATGTTTAATGTTGATATGAATGTATCCTGCCTCATCACTCCAGTAGCTTTATTTCTACTGGGCTTGTCCACATAACATTTTAACAAGGTTTGTGATATCACGAGGCATGTCTATATCAAAAAGGAAATAAAAGCTACAAAGAGCCCACAAAGTTTTGGACATGGGTTCTGAGTCCACAATTCTTCCAGAGTTTGAAGACCCCTAATACAGGCTTCTAAATTTAATTCACCTCTACGTTTGCCTAGGTAACTTTCCTCTGAATGAGACGTGGGGTGTTAATCTTATTTTAAAGTGTCCACAATACCTACATAAATTATATACCTAACATACAACAATACACCATATTAAAAAAACATGTCTAACTTTGTCTAACTTAAAGGAGAATTCACAAGAGGAAACAGGAGGATACTGCTACAATAGTGTTTAATAATAATAATAGAATTTTTTTTAACAATCTCAAACTTGAGGGATAATGGTCAGATTTTGCTATTAGCTCCTAAAACAAAGGAGCAAGAGCTTCTTTTCTCACTCACCATTACTCAGTGATGTTCAATGTTGTATTTTTGAGTAATCCATTGTAGAAGTAGCAGAGACAAACGCTGGACTCAACTTGGCTAGATAGCGATGTACAAGATGACAAGCAGGATGACTGAGGTATCAGCATGAATGCTGAAGCTTTGGAAAATGATCTGTTTGAGCAGAGTGTACAGATAACGAGGTGAGAGAGCTGGACAGAGTAAAGGACTAAAGCGCCGCTGCATCGCTCTCTTAAAGTAGGGCATCACTATCAACAGGCAGTCGAATGCCATTGTGGGTAATTTAAGAAAGCATTAAACAAAGTGAAAATAGACAAACATATTTGAAGACGTTTAAATTAAAAACTCAGAATTATATTACAAAATTAATCTTGGATGCCTTATTTATAGTTATAAAGATTAATATGCTAGTCATTCAGGCTGTATTTTTTTAATTAAAGCTGAACAGTGCAAAGGCTCAGTTACAATCATTTGCACTAATAACATAAATAAGCAAAAGGATGATAATACAAATATTCTCACTCCACTGGGTTAAACCCCTACAGAATATTATTAGAAAAACTCACAGCAACTTCTAAAACAAGAGCAAATCCTACCTAGACACGTAAACCCATTCCTGACATATTGAGGAGCTCACTTCTCTTACACCAAACCTTTAGAAACAGTTTATAACCTGGGCAGACAAGTCTCTATTATATAAAAGCCATTAGTGTGTTATATGACGTACCGTTCTGTCTGACACATTGCCTTGTACCACTGTGTGATGCAGATACAAATCAAATACTAATTTGTCTCCTTCTCTTATATACTTATAACCTTGTACTCTGTTACCCCCTGTCTATAATATTCATAAAAACAAAATGTCAACCATTTTAATTCTCTGTCTCCATAAAGCTCATTTAATACAAAGGGGCGGACAAATCAGTAGCCAAGGACTAGGACTAGGGCTGGGTATCAAGTTTCCATACCAGGAATTTGTTGCTGATACCAAAGTGATACTGTTTTTTTATATATCTTTGTTCTAATGGTGACAATAAACTGATATATATATACACTCGCTGACCACTTAGGAACATGTGTACCCCTGCTCAAATGATGCAGATACATGTCAAGAGCTTCAACCAATGTTCACGTCAAACATCAGAAGGGGGGAAATGTGATTTCTCTGACTTTGACCATGACAGAAGAGCTGGGTTGAGTATTTCAGAAACTGCTGATCTCCTGGGATTTTCATGCACAACAGTCTATAGAGTTTACACAGAAGGGTTACACAGAAGGGTTACACAGTAGGGCTACAGTAACTCAAATAACCGCTCTTTACAACCATGGTGAGCAGAAAAGCATCTCAGAATGCACAACACGATGAACTGATTTGTCTGAGGTCTGTGCCAGTCTGCCGATTTATGGGGCAGTCAGAGTTCATAAAATAAAATCATGCGAGAAAGACACAGACTCTTTATTCTTAATCTAATTTTAGGTCAGTGGAGGTAGGTTAGAGATTTTTTTTTTTTAACCAACTCTGGACATCACTGTCTGATAGCGTACACCACTGACTTAAATCTGAACAGATCCTGTTAACCACCAATGGAAATTGAGAGCAAACTTTTTTTTTTAATGGCACTCCTTAATGGAGAAAAACTGTGATGAGCACCTTTAATGAGTGAACATGAAGAATTATCATAACCACACACCAACACAAAAAAACAGTGCACTGCAATTCCTGAAGCCTTGTACCAACTGGATAAGAAAACACTGCTAGCACAAGAGCTGCAAATGACTAGCTGCGTAGAAAGCCTACTAATTGCTGGATTATTTACATGTGTGTTTTGCTAACAAGTTAAACATTCAATTACATAGATGTCAATGTCAGTTTTGGTTTGTATTGTTGTATTGTTTCTGAATAAAACTGAACTGAGCTGTCAAATGATGTCGTAGGCACCTAGAAGTAGTAGTTTTTCATTCTGAATTTGCAAAAATTGGGGAAATTTGACTAATATTCGACTAGTGAATATCATTCTGAATGCCCTAATAAAAATACATCAAACCTAGTGTATTTTTAATAATTGACAAAAAATGACTATTTAAAAAATCAAATATATAACAAATATTATTGTCATATTGTCAGTTGTCACCGAAATTGTTAGAGGCTCCGGAAATCCAAAATCAAGATGCCTTGAGATGCATGAAGAATAAATTTAAAGTCAAATTGTTGCATCTTGAATCAAAACATAATCAAATCCCTCCAGACTTCCATCCATACTGTATAGTATTATCATGGCGGTTAGACTTAGTAACTTGTATTTACTGTAATGTGTACATCTGTATTTGTTGTATAACTACACTATACACATAAATGCTGCATGTTAATTTGTACTTTGACTATCTAGACCTATAGCCTGAAGCAGATCACAGTGTTAAGGTACGTCTCCTGGAATTCATCACACAACATTTCAGCTGGAAACATGCTATATGCTACGCCTGGTCTTGTCTTTGTATTCCTTATAACTCTGACCTATTTGGTGTAGAAGAGATTTCAAAACCTCCCCTAGCCAATATGTGGGGGAAAAAAAACAAAAACTCCTGTCTCATTCTTTATCTTCAGAGATAAAGACACTACCATCCTGTTTACTCCAAATCCTGCCCCCGTGGCTACATTAACTCTGTTCAGCCAGGTCTGAACTAACCAGCTATGGGTTTTACTATGGGTAAAGCTATGGGTTTTTAAATCAGCTGAAGTGACATACCTCCAGTGGTACAGCTCAGTAAACTCCAAAACTGCATGATGTGATCCCATGTATCCAGCCGAAAGAAGGACTCTTTCTCTAGAGCGAGATTTGTTGTTTGCATTATCTGTGGCCTGTTCGTGGCATTACAGCATAACTAAGGCTTCCTGCTACACACACACACACACACACACACACACCTATGGAGCTCCTTGCGCCGGCACCTCCCACTCCCTCTTTCTCTCTCACACACACTCACACACACCAGCTATGACTTGCCACGACGAGCACCTTGCATATCTACTTACTTAACCAAGTGTGTTCCCTCTGATGCCTACTGAATGCATTTGGAATAAACTGTTATTCTTATTTAGAGGGAATGAGCTTTAAAACTCTCACAGGTAAATGCTATAAACACCTTAATGCAGGTAAACAAATAAAGCCATGCACCTTAAAACAGGTGACGACAGTCATAATGGTGAAATATGTTGAGATTGCAACATGCACCATGAGCTGGTAGACTTCTTTAAAACAGCTCTAGGATCCGTGGTTTGATCCTGAGCTCGGGTGTGGAGTTTCGCATGTTTTCCTCGCAGGGGCCGCCGGAGCAACGGGGGCAAGCTGGCGTTTGACCCGGCACTTTTCAAACTACGGGGGCGGTGACCTAGCACTTCAGGCAATAACACACAGGTCTGACTCAGCTGAAAAACCAATCAAAGCTTCCAGTTCAGCTGGGGGTGGGACATTTCTCCTAAAGGGGATCTCCTATGAGTGATAAAGGGTTAACTGCGCTTTGGAGCTCACTGGCGCTTAATAATCGTGTGTTAAATCAGTATCACTGACATTTAAATATTTTAACTGACATATGCACATATTCTGTTTTTCTGAGTCAATTACAGGAACATTCCTCAAATGACATTCTTCAAATAAAGTAAGTAAGGCTCGCTGGAAAAATCTTTAGCGAAACAGACTGTTACTACTATTGCGCAATGTGAACATGTCTTCCATTTCAAAAACGTATTTTAGAATTAGTGCTATCTAACTATGTGACCTAATTTTGTGCTGTTATTAGCTGCCTGGGGAGTAAAATGCGAAATGAAGCGTGTGGGGTCGAAACAAACTAGCCTGACATTCATTAAAAAGTGTGTTTGTTGACCATAGTATTGTATAAGGAAGCTCATTCATTTATTACTGTTGGTCATGGGTTTTAATGCATTTATGCTGTCTCTTTAAATATTTTGAGTAAAGCAATTGCCTCTGGATTCTCTGATTGTGTATGTGTGTATATTCTCAGTATGTGTGTATGATGCCCTAAGATGGACTCGAGCCTCATTCAGGGTGTGTTCCAACCTCACACCCAGTGTTCCTGGGATAGGCTCGGGATCCATCATGAGTGAGTGAGTGAATGGATGGATGGATGAGAGAATGAGTGAGAAAATGGATGAGTGAGTGAGTCAGAGAATGGATGAGTGAGTAAGTGAGTGAGTGACAGACTGCATGAGTGAGTGAGTGTGAGTGAGTGAGTGAGTGAGTGAATGAGTGAGTGAGAGGGTGAGTGAGTGAGAGAATGGATGAGTGAGTGAATGGATGAGTGGGCGAGAGACTGAATGAGTGGGTGAGAGGGCGAGTGAGTGAGAGAATGGATGAGTGAG
>CM075003.1:18734333-18754506 GCA_037576675.1 Pangasius sanitwongsei
TGAGGGGGGCAGCAGGGTCTTGATGTGCCTCATGACGAGCCTCTCGAAGCACTTCATGATGATGGGTGTAAGTGCAATGTGACGGTAGTCATTGAGGCAGGACACTGAAGACTTCTTTGGCACGGGGACTATTTGTCTGTTTTAGATCATCATAAAAATGGGAATCAAGTAACACAAAATTAACACAAAATTACAGAACAACACAATTGTTAAAAACACACAATCTTGTCCTGACAAAGTTGTATGTTCTTTCAAATATCACCTGGGATACAATTTACTTTCACAAGGTGATTGTTCATTAGTCTCATACCTACCATCCTTCAAGTGAACATAATAGGCCAGTTTGGATGCAGCTAATTTGGCTTTAGGGTCTGCAGGGAACCCACCACAGTGTCCATCTGCAGAACATTAGTCAAAGTCTGATGTGCTGAGGATCTTGAAGAATGGAATATATACATTTCTTCAAACTTCATACTGCCAGCAATCTATGAAAACATGCACTGATTTCAATACATTTTCCAAAGAGGATGAAAATGATGGCAGGGTCAGGAAGAAGCAGAAGGGTGTGTGAAATCTTGGTGGTGGTTTTACAGTGGAAAAAACTAAACGGATGCTTTGTGACCTTCATGTGATAATGGAAACTTCCTTCATTTTTATGTCTACACCTCTACTGTTAAGAGAGGTCTACAGAGCATATAAAAAGATGTCTACAGTACAAAATACAGTCTAGCTGGATTGAATTGTTAACATGGATGTGTTTACTGGTTTTAGAAGTTTCAGAGTGTATATATTTGGATGTATTTGGGTGTATTTTAGTGTGAATCGATTTGGGAAACGGGATGATCCTACCAAGATTATTGTAAAGTAACAAAAAGCCATAATTAAAGTTGTCGTCTACCTAGAAGAAGGTAATTTTGTCCCATTACTGTAAAAATGTCAAAACAACTAAGCAAGCAAAGTAGTGTACCTTGTTGCCTTATCCCTTTGACCATCATGCTCCAGAGATCACACTCAGACTTCAAATTGGCCTCGGAAAAAAAGCTCCTCCCACAAAGTAGACTAGTCTTAATCTTCAGAGGGGGACTCTCAACAATAGGAATGGTGCAGCAGAGATCTTCACCTCCTTTAGCGAGAGTCACGTTCAATTGTCAGATCTAAATTCTAGCCTGGGTTCTAATCCAACTCTGTCAATAATAGTCAACTGGGGTAGAAACTTAATTTTCAATTCATATCTTCAGCATTTAAATATGTTTATAGTGCTATAAGTTTAAAAACATGAATCCTGTAAACTGTACTGATGCCCCATTCAGCCCTTTCAGAAATCTAGATGTCATAGAGTTCCAAATATACAAAATGTACAGCAGGTGTTTAACTCAGACGACTCTTTCTGCAAATTCTGAAATGGCTTTAAAGAAAAAAACAGAAACAGGATTTTCACAGATGACTTTTTCTAACAAAAATAAATAAATAAATAAATAAAAAATTAAATAGTCAATTTAACAGCATTGTTGTATAACAATTTGACTATTGTTATAATTTGACAATTTGACAAAAAATTGTTATACAACAATGCTGTTAAATTGTTGAATCAGAAGGTATTGATTAATTTTCTATAACTGCAAATCTGACAGTAGCTGAAAACTTTATACATGGTCATGAGTCACCAGCTCACTTTTTATCATCACTCTTCAGTTTAGAGATGAGCTCTGGACACCGTTCTGCCTGAGCTCTCTCATCCTTCTGCAATGAGTCCACCAGAGTTTGCGTCAGCCCTCCAGGGAACAACTCAGTGTCATTTTTTTCGTTTTATAGAGGTTCTAAAAATCTCTCAGGGCCTTCAAATGCTTGGAATTCAAGGTGTTGATTAGACAATGGAGGTAGGAGGGCCACTGTAAACTCCCTTTTGCTTACACTTGCTCTGAGTAGATGCCCAGGGCTCATCTCTGATGGCAGTTATTAACCAAACGTACTGCCGCATCCAAGGCATCACAGGATCAGCATCACAGACAGTAGTTGCAGTAAATGTATTCATACTGAAGAACATCATGGGATGTTGGATATGCTTATTCCACCTAACGTCTTCTTCCCATTTCTTGAAACATTCAGCAACAGCATGTGGAGCTCCTGGTATGTCAGCATGGTCTGATAAGATGGTCCCTTTATCATCATTGATCAGAAGTAGGTCATCTCTCTCCTGAATCAAGAGAAAAGGTGCATTTTAGCAACATTAAACTAAAATCATAAATTATTTGAACTATACATGAAAATGAGGACAAACTGTATATAAGAACAACACAAGCAGTAAATGATATTTTGAGCTCAAACATATGGAAAATCTGTATAGTTTATTATAGTAAAATACAGAATGGAAATTTATTCTGCAAAAATGCTGGTTTCATTTAATCCCCTATAATTCATATTATAATGTCTAACAAGGTTTAAGAATTTCAGGCTCCTTTCTATTCTTAGGTTTGTGCACATGAATGACCCTTATCAGACTGTTCTGTGATTTCTGTGAAGTCTTAACCTCCTAGTGGAGACAACCAGGTTTGCACTTAAAAAAGTAAAGTCAGTGATTACTCATTTTTAAGTAATTTATTTCCGGTTACTTATGATGTACTTGCATTACATACTGTAAAGAATTTCACTGCCCCTTTAAATTCATTAGCTGTAGGCTAGCGTGCATATGTGCAAGTTCGCTCCATGTGGCTGTGAAGTCGCTCAAGTTCAAGGATGTCATCAGAATGAGTGGCTGTTTTGCTAAATGGAAATAGTCCCATTACTTAATTTTTTTGACACATGTAGACAAGAACATCACGGTAAAATGTATTTAAATCATTTGTTTACATTTTGTGTTAAAAATGGTTTAATAAAGCTATGCTTAATAAACAAAACTATCCCATGTTTGACTCAAATTTAAAGAATTAAAACAAGAATTTCATTTCTATTGTCCATATGGTCAAGGTTCAGAAGTAATTAGTAATGAGTGAGGCAATTACTTTTCAGACAGAGTAATTAGTCAGAAATTTAAATACAACATGTAATTAGTATTTAGTAATTAATTACTTTTTTGAAGTAACTTACCCAACACTGTATACCCTGCAGTTCCTCTTCATTGCTGTGAAGTCTTACCCTCCAAGCAGTGTTTATAATGTAATCTTTGTTCTTCCTGGCTTTGAACATTATAAGTATGGATTATCCTATGTCAAACCTGTCTGACTCTACTTCAAATTATGGCTATGATTTTTAGATTTTCCCTCATGAATAAAACTCTGAGTTTCCGCACTTGTGTCCTGCCTCTAATACCTATGCATTACCTATGCAATACAATATCAAGCCATACATTTTTGATTGTTAATAAGATCAATGCAGATACAATGATGTAAATACAAAAAGGTGGATAAAACTGTAATCTGAAATTCAATTTGGTTTCATCTGACCACAAAATATGATTCTAACTATATTTCCAGGCACTGTATTTTTGCTCTTGGGAAGTGCTGATTTCACACAAACCTTCCAAACAGTTTGTTCTTATGGAGGTTGTTATGGAAACTACACATCCTCAGGAATCAACTAAAAGACTGTATTCAAGAGACAGTATACTCATGCGTTTTTATATCCATAGGCTCTGTAATGTTGAAAGCTCTTTCATGGGTGTAACCTCAAATTTACTCACTGAGCACTTCATTAGGAACACTATACTCATACTGAGTAGGGCCTCCCTTTGCTCTCAAAACAGCCTCAATTCTTCATGTCATGGATTCCATAAGATGTTGGAAACATCCCTTTGAGATAAGGGTCCATGTTCACATGATTGCATCACTCAATACCTGCAGATTTTTCAGGTGCACTTTCATGCTGTGAATCTCCCAGTTCTACCACATCCCAAAGGTGTTCTATTTTATTCAGATCCAGTGACTGGGAAGGCCACTGAAGAACACTGAACTCATTGTCATGTTCATGAAACCAGTTGGAGACGACTTTTGCTTTGTGACATGGTGCATTATCATGCTGGATGTAGCCATTAGAAGATGGTAAATTGTGGCCATAAAGGGATGCACATGGTCAGCAACAATACTCAAATAGGCTTTGGCATTGAAGCGATGATTGATTGGTATTAATGGGCCCAAAGTGTGCCAAAAAAACATGCCCCACACCATTGCACTACCTCCACCAGCCTGGACTGTTGACACAAGGCAGATTGTGTCCATGGATTCATGCTGTTGGCACCAAATTCTGACCCTACCATCTGTGTGCCTCAGCAGAAATTTGAGATTCATCAGACCAGGCTTTGTTTTTCCAGTCTTCAGCTGTACAGTTTCGGTTAGCCTGTGCACACTGAAGCTTCAGCTTTCTGTTCTTGGCTGACAGAAGTGAAACCCAAAGTGGTCTTCTGCTGTTGTAGCTCATCTGCCTCAAGGTTTGACTTCTTGTGCATTCTGAGATGCTTTTCTGCTCACCACAATTGTACAGAGTTGGTTATCTGAGTTACTGTAGCCTTTCTGTCAGCTCGAACCAGTCTGGCCATTCTCCTTTGATCTCTCTCATTAACAAGGCCTTTCCATCTGCGAAACTGCTGTTCACTGGATGTTTTTTCTTTATTGCACCATTCTGAGTAAACTTTAGAGACTGCTGTGTGTAAAAATCCCAGGAAATCAGCAGTTATAGAAATACTCAAACCATGCTATCTGGCACCGACAAGCATGCCATGGTCAAAATCACTGAGATCATGTTTTTTCCCCATTCTGATGGTTGATGTGAACATTACCCGAAGCTGTTCGCCCGTATCTGCATGACTTTATGCACTGCACTGCTGCCACATGATTGGCTGATTAGATAATTGCATGAATGGGTAGGTATACAGATGTATAATAAAGTGGTATAATAAAGTGCTCACTGAGTGTATATTTATATAAAGACTTCTGTCATTACTTTTGTTATTACTTCAGTTGAACTATGTGACTTAGTCTTGGGGTATGTTTGTGATACGTGTTATGAGATTCCATGTGCTGCTTCCTGTCTTTACAAGTATAGGCATATAAGGCATGGCCAACAAGTCACTTATATGCCAGACATCTGTATGCGCAGCAAACATCTGGGTCACCTATAACACTTATAAACTAAATAAATTACCATTTTCTGCCTCTCAAATGTTAAATAACTAAAAGAAAACTTATGTTCCAACTGTGTGCTTTTACTAGGGTAATGATGTTTGTTATTTGTATGATGGAGATTGAAAATGATACAAACGATGATTCTGTATGAAAGGCCTGATATAAAAGGAGATTAAACGTCAAATAAATACATAAATAAATCACAAGTCACAATCATCACACCTAATCGCAACTTTTTAAAAAGTGTGTACTAAAATTATCAATAAGATAGATAGATAGATAGATAGATAGATAGATGGTAAAATGAACGAGCGCATTAATATAAATTTACCTTCCAGTGAGAACGTTATTCTAGAAAATTCATTAACATCTGATCAGTGTGTTATGGGCTATAAATAAAATACCTGTGAACTTCAAATTTATTAGAGAAAAGAGTTGTTTAAAAAAAACACTCTTACAAATACACGTTAATCTGCATAATTTCATTAATAGCACACCACACATTTTACACTCCCTGTTTTCCTGAATCATTGCATGTGACAAAAATATGAGACTTATCAGGTAGAAAATGACTGTTTGTTGATTAAAAAAAAAAAAAGCACTCAGTCCTTATTATTATTTTTTTTTTTTGGTGTAAATATAGCAGTAATTAACTTTAGCAGTTATAACATACCATTTCCATTTCTAATGGTACTGTTGTTCCCAACAGTTTACTCTTGCTAATAGAGACTGTAACCTTGGCGGGGTTATGTCTTATTTTCAACTTAATATACCATTCCAACACATAACACAGTCACATACCATAATATGGCTGAACACTGGAACCGTGGCTATGCTCAAAGCTATAGTGGAACTGAGTGGTTTAGGAAGAATAGCATAGCAATTGGCTGTATGCACAATAAATAGTAGAGAGAGAGAGAGAGAGAAAGAGAGAGAGAGAGAGTGTGTGTGTGTAAGTAGTTCCTGTTTTCTGATTGGTAACTATATATTTTATAGGAACACAGGAAAAAATACAGCTTAATTTTTGGCTTGACGCCACCTAGTGATCCAAGTGTACCACAAAAGTGTTTTCAGAAATGATGTTTCTCAATGATCAGTAAGCTTGTGGTTGTGGTGGTGAAGAAAAGAAAACATGCAACTCCTCAGGTTTATATACACTTTGTTCTGTATCCAAATTGTTGTACAAACTGTCAAAACACCAGAAACTGTAAAACAGGCTATTTGGTCCACACAATGCCAAAGAAGTCACTTTCACAGCAGTACAATACAAGCATTTTCCAAAACATAATAATAATAATAATAATAATAATAATGATGATAATAATAATAATAATAATAGGTGCTGAATCTCTGTAACTGGGATAATAAAGTTTCAGAGTCAGCTGAATCCACTCTTTAATTACTTTGTCAAACACAATTAATGCTATGAATGTCTTGGAACAATTCAACTGAAATCATCAAAATTCAAGTGCTGCTCGTGGAATTGAATACCAGACGAGAAAATAAAAGGTCTCCAAGCAACACAGTACAAGTTTCACATGTACTAAAAGCACTGAAACAAGATCTTTAACCATTATAAAGGGGGACAAACAAAAAAGGTCTTAGATTGGCTGTGGTAAACAACTGGATTGCATAAAATGATTAGAAACAACATACACAACTGAAACAGCAGAGGTATGGCTAAATGCAATATATCAAAGTTAATCTCAGGGTATGTTATTAAAACAGAATAGAAAAAAGTAGTTGAGCATGATTTCAACTTCACTTAAACAAAGCACTAAAAAAAAAGTACCAACCTCAGATTCTGTACAAAAACATAAATTCCTTATGTTGACTCAATTGTGCATAGGTAAAGCTGTATAAAAGTAACCTTGTCACACAGCAGCTGATTATATATATGTTGTGTGTGTGTGTGTGTGTGTGTGTGTGTGTGTAGATAGATATTCCCCTGAGTGCTTCTGTTTCAAGCACTAATGGTAATCCAGCATATTGGTAAAACAAATGAAACATGAATGTGCAAACGCTGTAGTAAGATGATACAGTGCAAACTTAGTAAATCACTAAATTCAAGCCTGCTTGAATTGTTGTTGTTGCAAAAGGAACTCTTGCAGGACTGTGTGGAATAAGAGAAATCCATCCCCCTGTTAAACCGTGACCATCATCGTCATAGCAGTAGAAAACATTTTAACTGAAGTGATGTAAAACTGGTAAATTCTATGTGAAGCTTATGTGAACGTCTTCTGGATAATACTGTTATCCAAGAGAAAATGGAAATATTTTGTACCATTCGGATAAAAAATAAATACTTTTTTTGCAGCACAATGCCAGGAGTAACACAACTGGTTTCTGTACCTTTTTATTAACACACATTCTGCTTGTGTATGTGATATATGAGACCTGGATATCGTCATGATTGAAAGGGTTACACTCCTCATGCACATTATGACCATTCTGGAGCAGCACAATCTGGGATTTGTAATATGATTTTGTAGTATACTTAATTTCGCAACTATTCACAGTGAAAAATTGACTTTTACGATTAGCGTCAGCATTTCATATAAAGAAGGCAACCCTGGTCTGTTAATCTTCAACAGGCTCAAGTTGAACTTGGGGCTTTTTCATTTTCGTCATCGTCATCCTCAGAAGTGTCAGGGTAAATCACAAGGAACGCAGCAGTAAGAAATCCGATGAAGGAGCCCCCTGAAGCCACCATTGGGATGACTCTCACCGAGCCTACGGCTTCCACAACTGCACCGAGACCTGACGCCACCAAAATCTGAGAAATGTAAACCTGACATGTCAGAATGGCACAATCGATACCGAAGCCTCGGCGAGAGTTACCTGGACTGTGGCGGACGTACTGTAACGAGAAAACAAGAGGTAGTACCCAATAGTCAGTAACTGTAATCAGCAGCAACATTGAACAATGAATATTTCATATCAAGATCTATCAATGTGATGTTAAGAGATATTAAGATAAAATACAATTATATTAAAGTCATACCTCTATGATCTCATGGTACTGGCCCAGCAGAGCATAAGGACAGTACGATATACTCATAGAAATGAATCCCATGCTGCTTATCATTATCATGGTGACATAGACGTTGGGGAAGATGGACATCACTGCCGTGCCCACAGCGTAGCCTAGAGTTCCCAGAATGTAGATGATTCTAATGCTCAAGTCATAGTTGTCAAGGTACTTCTGAAGCACAGCTTTAAAAGACAGAACATCCATGTTATCTACTGTGAACACGAATATGAAGAATAAAAACAAAATGTAATAGCCTATTGTGACTGATTGTATGGCTTTTTCAGTTTTTGTATTGTATATGGAAAATTAGTTAAACACAAAAACATTCCACATGGCAATGACGCAGCGTTAACTTGAGATATTCCACATTTCCGCTCACATTTCTAGCAATTATATTTCACGTTAGCTACAAGAAAGTAGTATTGCAGGAACTTGGTTAACCCCAGACCAACACATTATTTGCTAAAGAGTCAGTTATCATTCTTTTTTTTTTGCATTTCATTTGTTCTTGCTTAAGGTTTAGTCCTTTTCCACCAATATTCTAAAATGCCACTATTTATACCTGTTAGACTTCTTGGAGTCTAATACGTATTTACGTTATTGCAAAGATTTACATTATTGCACATGTAAATATTATATAAACAATAGACGTTTTACAACAGTGCGACTATGGTATTTACTGCGACTGTTAAAAGTCACATTCAAAGTTAGCAGTCAGGTCTGCAGCTGCAAAACAAGCCAATACTTTATGAATTTTAGAAAATTCCCTACTCGAGTTACCACTTTGTTGTTCCTTAATTGTAGCTTTAATAAAAACTTTGTTGGTTGTAAAATGTACCTGAGCAGATGGCAGAAGTGGCAGCATAGATAACTAGCCCCCAACAGCCCATCTGTACTCCCTTATGGTAGTTCTGAAGTGCAGTCGAGTTTGCAGCAGCCTAAATGTAGAAAAGAGTGTATTTCTGTTGTCTGCAGTGACTATACTTCAGAGCCAGAGATTAAAAATACTCAGGAGAAAAACTGGAGCTCCTCTTACCATTGGGTCTCCTTCATAGATGACCTGTCCCATGAAGTCAGTATAGAAAACAACTTGGGAGATAATGGAGAACCAAGTGACAAGATGGCACACACACAGGCGCCAGAGCTGTGGAGGCATTTTCAACATGGACAACCAAAGCAGCTTCACAGTAGTGCCACTTCTTTCTCCTTCTTCACTCTCACTGTCATCATCTTCGTCCGTTCCGCTCGATGTACCTCTTTTCTGCGGCCTTCGACGCTCCTGAAGGCTTGTTATCCTGTCAATGTCGTTCAGGCTTCGCGATGACTTGATCGGGCGAGCTGAACTGATGTGGCGACGAGGCCGATGGAAGCGCACCCGGCCATAGTAAGAGAAGGTAAAGGAAGGTTGCCGGTAGAACAAAGGGTGCCGACAGCGGACTGTCGCATTGGAGTGACGAACACCAGCTTTATTTTGATGGTGCATCTCACATTTTGGTTTGGCGTCCCCAGCAAGGTCACCATTGAGAACTTTGGTAACGTTAGGGTGCTCACTGTTCCTTGTAGGATCTGCCTGGAGTGGGAGGTTAGAGCATTGATTGGCCTGACAGCTGCTGTTTTGGCAATAATCAAATGGCATTTCAGTGTTGAAATCTTGGAATGAAGCGGGCACTATATTGTGGAGAAAGTGATCATCAAGGTTCAAATCTGGATCAAGCTCAATAGGAGTGTCTGGTACAGCAAGAACAGAGTCACTTTTACTTCTCATTACATTTAGGAAGTTCTTCTGGACCTCTGTCTCAGATTGATTGTCTTCATAAACTTCAAAAGGATCCTCTTCAATAATAAGGTCCAGTTCTGGTACTTGGTGAGTCCTAGAAAGGATCTCGTTAAGCTGAATGGATGAGGAGCTGTCCGCTTCCTCAGTCTCAGATATCTCCTGGTGATGAGCATTGTATGATCGCTCCTTGATGCTAAAAAGGTGAAGCGCCACAGAAATTATAAATACGATGGCAGCAAAGAAGAACAGCACTTGCTCTTGGGCTTTGAAGGCATGTCCCAAGAAAGTATTTGTCCAGTCCAAACCTCCAAGCATGTAACCCAAAGCTCCACCCAAACCTGTAAATGCAGTATGTGAATACAGTGGACATTAGAGACTCAGGTTAAGGGCATGTCTAATCTAAAATTAAAGTCTTTACTTGTGCTAATATTCCTTTTTTTTATGAAGGTCTTATATACTTCATATTAAAAATAAGTCAAACTCAACACCAACAGTGCCAGCGAGGATGCCTCTGCTGCCAACAAGTCTAGACCTTCTTGTTATTAATTTGTTCTCGGTCTTAAGATATTGCACTAATGAGAATCTCAGACAGAAGAGAACATAATGCCTTCCCCTCCTAGTGGCAGAGGCATGAAAATGAATGCTCCATGCATGTTACCTGCAGAGAAGGCATGAATGTTCAGGGCCATGTCTTGCTCTTCGCCATCAGCGATGTCCAGCAGGTAGGCTCTGATTGGTCCGTCTAAAGCATCAGCACAGAAGTCCAGCACCACTACACCTACCACTGTCAGAATGATCCCAATGGGTTGGTCACCAGGAACATCCCCTGCAGTCAGGCCTGAGACACACACACACATGTGCACACACACACACCAGCAGCGACACAAATGGTGTAATGATATAACAGAGTTATATGTTTTTTCTTGTCATCTTAATTATAACCTGCAGAATGAAAAAGCCTACATAAATGACTAAATGCCTTGCAGTTAAACATGAGCAACAACAGCTGAAACCTCAAATCCTATTCTGCCCTGCATTATGTGAATTAATAAACGTATACAAAGTAAAAGATGTCTCTCTGCATCAAAAGTATGTAAATCATTCAAAGTTAAAAGTAAAAACTGTCAAAGATAAATCTCACCCATCAGAGAGCCGTTGAGAAAGAGAGCTAAACCAAGCAGTAATCCTATACACAGAGCCAGAATGAAGGGCCTTCTCCGACCCCACCTGAGGGTACAGCGGTCACTGGCTGAGCCGATCAGAGGCGTAAAGATTAAACCCAAAATGGGGCTGAGGAACCACGTCAGACTGTAGTACTGCTCTGGAAGACCTGAACAGAAAAAGAATGGTGCTCAATATCTCACTTTCCAACAATGATTTTAGTAAAATAAACCTGTTCTTCGATCATTCCTTTAGGTGAGGGTACTGTAAGACCAGGGTTAGGAATCTGTTAGGTATCTGCTCTTTAAGCCACTAGTCTTCAGTTACATTATTAGTTCATGTGATTGTTTAAATCTCAAGTCTGATGTTTAGGTTTTGACAATGCAACACAGATTTTTTATACCAAACCCTGGAAAAGCACATGGTGCACACTGGTTGTGCTGCAGAAGGCCAGGACCTGTTTCAACACATCCACTATTCATTAACTTGCCTTTTATAATACGGTCATGTTTCGTCTACTCATCAAATACCTCAGTGAGATACTGGCAACAATTTTACTACTGCAATAAAGAACAATATAAATGAACATAAACCCATCAAAGTGGCATTTCAAAATATATGATGTGACAGAATGTTCTACGTGCTTATACTCTTTCAGTAGCAGTAAGTTGAAGTCACTGAACTCATTGAGTAACAAGCAGAGCAGTTTCATTTTAAGCATAAAGTTGATATTTATAACAAATCAAGATCATACTAATGTTGCCTTCGAGAATATGAATTCAGCTTCTCCGTTCACTCCTTTGGCATAATAAGGGTGCAACCAGTGCTGCATAGAACTTCACTGCATAGATTCCTTTCCTCTAAATTGTATTACCTCATAGCAAACATGTCACTGAAATTGCGCTCATTGAAAATGTGGGGGAAAAAAAAACAGACAGAGAGAAATGTGCACACTCACACATTCTCTTCATTTAAGTTCAGTGGAGTTCATTGTTACCCTGCACTAAACACACACATCAATAGAAAAGGCTTCTGTCAGACACTATGACAAAAGCTTAGTGCAATGTGTGTGTGTTTTTTTTTTGTGCATGTTTATTCTTTGCCTTCATGGTGTATATTGAGACACTTGCAGATTCACATGAGCATTCTCAGTGTTTAAATGCCATACACCATTTACTGCTCATCTGTAAAAGTGTTCAGTAAAGATATGATGAAATCTTGATGTCTCATCACTCATATGAGGGCCTTTATCAGTTCATGATGAAGAATGAATTGTGACGAAAGTCCAATCACCTTGACTTATCAGCCATAGACATTATAACTAACCAAGAATCTACTGGTTTCAAGTATAATGATCACCTACCTATCTGTAGTAGCACAGGTGTGACCAGGGCTGTTTCCATGGCATAGCAAAACTCACGGCCGAACATGACAGCTCCGTGCATAACCCACAGGCGTTTGGGGATGTGATCCACAGAATCCTCACTGGCTGATTTATCAGAAACCTCCATTTTCTTATCTCCATTTATTCTGCTATCTGAAGACTTGACAGGCTCTACATCCACACGCAGCATTTGTACGGCCTCGGAGTCTACGTTTTTGGGCACCATGTCGACCAGCATAAAGTCAGCTGAAGAAGGGAATTTAATCAGACCAGGAATGGAGCTTTACTTTGATCCCAACCAGAGAAACTTCACCTTCTTGTCTCTGCTTAAAAACGTCCATGAATATTTGTTACGTTTTCTGATAATATGGACATCAGGCTGCTCCATATGCTATTAGTGAGAGGTTTACCACTTGCTGTGGCTAGTACAAATCCATAGATGGCCATTTCTGGCTATGTAATGAGTCATAATTTTCTGGAGTGTGAAAAAGGAAGAGGGGAGGAGAAGAAGGAGGTCAGCAGAGGTAGATGATTCCCTGAACAGCCCCATGGAGTGATCAGTCGATATCTAGATGTGAGAGAAAGAAAGAGCACATTTATTATTCGTCTTCAGAAAGCACTTTATTCTGATCAGAGTTGTGATGGATCCAAAGCTGGGATTAATGGTATACCAGTCCATCACAGGGCACCACGCGCGCACAAACACGCTCACATTTTTTTGCGAGAAAACCAGATCGATATGGGGAGAACGTGTAAAACTGGAGCTATGAGGAGATAATACTATCTACTGCGCCACCCTGCCCAATATATCCATAAGTCCCCCCCCCCCAAGAAAAACGTGTCATGGCGTTCAGAATACATTTATGTGCCATTTCACAGGCGTTTTATTTATTTATTTATACTGTTGGACTTGTTTGCAAAATTGTGACAATGCCCATTTGAAATGACTATGTGATGCACAAAGTGCTTTTGCAGTTTTCCCCATATACTAACATGAATCCACGTTTACACTGCAGTGTTTTGAAAGTGTAAATACTTAGTTAGGCCAACATCTATTTCTCATCGTATCAACAACAACAAATAAAAGACACAGACAGGTACATACCTTGATTTATCAGCACCTTTTCATTCACCAGAAGCCAAAATCCCAACTCCTGTTAAAGACAAGTGTAAAACACACACACACGTTTCTTTGAGGGCTGTTCAAGACAACACTGTAAATGATTCAAGACGTCATGTCACAAAGAAGAAATGTTTTTAATCCTCAGGCAAAAGCAGTGACAGGGCGGAAGCTTGAACTGAACTGAAGACTCTCGTCACGCCTGCGTCACTGTCTAGCGCCGTCCTGATTGCACGCTTAAACAACAACCGTTTAGTCCGAACATCAAACGCCTTCCTATTGTACAAACAGTGCGGTATTCTAGGGCGTATACGCTTTTATTTAATAGACGAAGAAGTGCGCTTTTGTAGGAAGTAGGGAGCTATTTGGGATTCAGCCTAAGTGAATAAGGTGGACTGTCTTGCCTTCTCTTTTCACCTTACAGCTCTAGCGTAGTTTGGAAAAAACTAACCAACATTTTAAACAGAGATAATAACTTAGCTGAGGGCGACAAGAAATGCTTAACCAAGAAGTCTTATAGAAATGCTGAGCCTTACCCATTTTTGTGGGAAAAACAGTAAGCAACACGAGCTACCCGTAAACATAGAACGTTAACGGTACCTGTTAAGTAACTAGCTTAGTTAGCCAGCTAAGTTAGCCAGTAGCACTAAACTAATCTAGCTGAACTAGTTATTCACTCGCCAGAGATATCAAACTGGCGTTTACTCTAGACTGCTAGACGTCTAATGAGCTTTTGGCTTGTGTGTTAGCTAGTCTAGCCGCATTGTTGGTCAGCTCTGTTAAAATTCTGCTGTCTAGTGAACTCTGATTTTCCATACGCTAAGAGCTAGAAGGCTAACCTTCAGACAGGTGTCAGGCCAAGAGTCTTCACAAACAAATGTGTTCCCTTCCGAATAAAGACAATCTTCCTTTCTAAAAGCCGAAAACACATGATTTTAGTCCCGTAAATCTTGAATTTTACCGGCCAATCAAACACCGTCTTCTCTCACATCTGCTCCAGAAGGGACGCTCGTCTATTGTGTTCAGCGGGTTGCCAGGCACTCAGCCCGCAAAATCCCCGCCTCCTAGCACACGGTTATTATTCAGCCCAAAGAACAAGTCTACCGGAAATGCGTTTATCTTTAATTTTGATTGACAGTCAGAAAAGTGTTGTATCAAATCCCCCCAAAACGACAAAAGTCATTAATAGTCATTATATTACCCCCCATTTATCGTTTAATGTTTCTTTATATTTTGAAATCCTGACTTTTACTGATTTATTGATGCCAACAGGTTTTTATGATCATTGATCTGTTTCGTAATTGACTCATGCAGCATTTCCTAATATCCTCCCCGCTGGTGATATGCTTCCAGCACTGGATAACTATTGTGCATGCTGTGTGCATTGTGTGTATGTGAAGTGTTGTAATGTGGGATTACTAAACAGTGATTAATAATGTACTGTAATACTCTGTAGATGAATTAGAGTTTGTTGTTAGTAATCCTATGGCATTGGTAGAGCATTGTACTTCATATTGGTACAGACTTTCAGCTCTACGAGTTTTAGTTTGACTAGAGTATATATACACTCCTGGGGGGAAAAAAAAGCCCGAAATGGCAAATATTAAGCTTTTAATGGTCTTAACCACAAATCATTGGTCAGAAAATGAGCAAGAATTAAACAAATGCACTCTTGATACCTGCTGTTCCACCATTTGCCAACCCATCACAGGACACAATCACACACACAATTTAAAGATGCTGGTCAGCCTACGATGCATGTCTTTGGACTGGGGGAGGAAACCAGAGTACCTGGAGGAAACCCAGAAGCACAGGGAGACCATGCAAACTCTGCACGCACAGGACAGAGGCAGGAATCGAACCCCCAACCCCAGAGCTGTGAGGCACATCTAATCTAGTAGTGTGCCCCCTATATATATATATATATATGGGTTTTTATTTTCTGAGTTTATTTTTTCTTAATTTGAGTGCGAGATTAAACTAATTAACATCAGTCACTTTTCCACATTTTTTACACTTAGTATTATTGCTGGACTACTAGATTACCAATAGCTCCCTCTTGTGGAAAATATTCAGCTTGCCCAAACGTGTGAGTGAGTGAGTTAGAAGCCAGTTCCATGAGGTAGAAACATGTAGCAAAATCATATCACATTGATGATGACAACTCAAATATGGTTTATCATGTCTGTAATGATTCATAATCAATTGTTCTTAAACAGGCAAGAGTAATTTATGTACATAACATTTATTAAGGTTTTAAAGAGTTGGAGCAGTAGTAATGTTATCCTGAGGACATGAGGCCTTGACAGATCCTGATTAATGTCACTACACTGGTTGCACTTCTTCATCTCATCTTTCAAATGTACATTTAATGATAAGCAAAAGGTTAACATAGTAGGCTGGGAGTTAATTCACAGATTTATGCACCTAGGTTTTCCCTTTCTGACAGGAAAACCCCAGAATTGGGAAGCTAGAAAAAAAAGCTGTTTGAAAAGCTGTGTTCCTTATTTCTGTCACAGGGCACCATACACACCCCTACAGACAATGTAGAATAGCCAGTCCACCTACCTGCATGTTTTTGGGATGAAACCTGGAAGAAAGAATAGTGCAATGGGAGAACATGCACTCCTGATATAAATAATGTCAACACCATGAGAAACTAATACTGTCTGAATAGGCATATACACCGCCAATATCTTACTAACTGTGGTTGGCCTACAAAACAAGACTGTGAAAGTGAAACAGAAAAAGCACTGCAAAAATGCTCTTAGCAAGTGCAGATATCTTGAATAAAGGAAAATAAAATAAATAAATAAATTTATAATTAATTAACAATGTAAGACCAATAAGCCTATTTCTAGGTATATTTAGTAATTTCAAGCTTAAATGGTCTTGCTGTATTGGCAGATACTTTTGCTTCTTTTTAATAATAAAGATAAATATTAGTTTTATATATAATATTAATTATTAATGATTAATTGATATATAAATATAAATTTTCCTCTATTTACGAATTTTTTACTCAGAAGATGTAATTTTTTTGCAGTGAGCTATTCAGGCATTGTTTTAGCTAAACAGACGTTCTTGTTCCTTCTAAATCCATTACAGTATCATAAATGAAATATCAACCAACATAATTTTAAAGAATAATGTCTACATATTCAGTTCAGCAGATCGCCTTCCACCTGGTGCCGGGTAGGGAACATAGTCCATAAACTGTACAGCCTCATCCGTCACTTCCTTTTTTAGGAGAATTCATATTAATCATGATCATGCTGTTAGTGATGGCAAAAACAGTGCCTGAGCCTCTGGAGCTTTTCTGCATGCTGATGATGTCACCACTGGTCTGTTCTTCCTTGGCCTTCTGTAAAAACCTCTTCATGGTAGACTGGAAGTTGGTGGTCACAAAGCAGTAGACCACAGGATCCAGGCAGCTGTTAAGGCTGCTGAGGGTGACAGTCACATGGTAGACAATCACATGGTGGGGCAGATCAGGGTGGAAGTAGACTAGGACTTGGCAAACATGAAAAGGTGTGAAGCAGATGGTGAAGATCACCAGTACAGTAGTGAGTAGCTGCACAGCCTTCATCCGTCTGTCCCTGCTTTGTTGCATGAGGCCTGGGCTGGACAGTGCACACATAATCCTGACTGTAAACACCACAATGATCACCAAGGGCAGGAAGAACTCAAATACGGTCAACGCGAAGAGCTTGGACACGCAGCAGGCTGAATGTTTGAAGGCCGTAGTGAGGAAAGAGTAAGTGACGATGATGGCAAACAGCCAGATGCAGATACAAACTACTTTAGCCACATTGCGGTTGCGCCACTTTTGGGAGGCCTCCACCTGTACGATGGCAAGATAACGGTCCACACAGATGCTGGTGAGGAAGAGGATGCTGCAATACATGTTGACAAAGTAGCTAAATAAATGGATGTAAGAACAGTTCAAGCACTTGCCTCCACTGTAATACAGTATGATGCGGGTAGGAAGTGACAGGTTCACCAGAAGATCTGTGATAGCTAGATTAATAGTATAAATAACAGATGTGGTCTTGGGCTTTGTACGGAAACAGAAGACATACAAGGCCAGGCTGTTGAGAGCCATTCCCACCATGAATATCAGAGTGTTAATGACCACCAGGGCAATCCACAGGCTATAGAAGTCATTATAGAGGCCCTCATCCAGGTGGGCCAGTCTGTGCAGATAGTGTTCATGATATGATGGAGAAACATTGGTGGTGATTGGTAGAGTCGTTGTTGATGTGACATTCAAATATAACGACTCCTTAGTTCCATTCATCTTTGTAGTCATGTGTCTGAAACATGAGAAGGAAGAAAAAGTAATTTACTTCCTATACAAATCTTTGGTCTAATCTTTGTTTCAGCCTTAACTGGTTTGTTAGATTATCAGTCCTTTCATGCAAGATGTTCACAGTAGACAGATAAATATGCTGTAATGCTTCACTCCAAGAAAAAGGTATTCATTGCACATTAATAATAATAATGCAACAAATTTTATTCTTTGGGATAAAGCCTCAGCCAATTCACATCAGTTAAGTCTACATTCTTGATAGAAATGATAGTATTTTGTAAAAGTATAATATGTCCTGCCATGGCATTCTTTCTATTCTTTCTATAAGAAATATCATTTTCTACATCTACTATTTTCTGTTGTGATAAACCTGCCATTCTATTCTATTCTATTCTATTCTATTCTATTCTATTCTATTCTATTCTATTCTGTCTTCCTCCTTCATGTAACACATTTCGATATGCAAAAGATCATGATGCATTTAATTTGCAGTTTAGTTTGTGATGTCATCTAGTGACTTCTAGTGACTTTTTCAACAGTATGTCAAATGATTGACAGAATACACAAAATATTTGTTTATAGGCCAGACAATTGAGAGAAAAGGTTTCCACCCCACAGTTAGCAAATAAAATTAAACCTCTCATTGATTAGTATCTAAAGTTACTATCTGTGTATGAACCATTTTGCTTTAATATTTTGCTTTAAAAGATTCTCTGAAAAATACCAGTCTGTAAAAAGACATAAATGTATGCCTATATGAATTATATTTTTGCTTTCTCACATTGTTTTGTTTTATTTTATTTTATTTATTTATTTTTTTGCTTCTTCTTTTTTTGCCTCAGTGGAGCAGCTTACCAAGGCCACATCTATTGAAAAGGAATGAAATAAATGACATAATTAAAATGCAGTACTGCTTAAGGTGAAGCATTTTATAATGTTTTTTTAATTATCATTTAGAACACCAGCCTCCAAAATACTAGATCAAAAAGTTTATTAAACCAGTTAAGTAATTAAAAAAGTTATTTAACAAAATAAATTTTCCTTGACCACCACCAACAACCCTTGGATATTCTTGAGACTCCTGAGAAAGTCATGCTCCTAGAGCAAATTAAAAATCTCCTTTTCTCTATCTGATAAGATTGGGGAACCAAGCCTCTCTTTATATAAATGACATCATGTACAACTCTGTCGTTGATGAAAATAGGATATCTTTTGCTCAGGTATCTCCTCAGATGCCTGCCAGGCAGTATGCTTCTCTCTTAGCATTTACAGGCAACACAGACTGGCAATAATTGTTCACACAACAGTGATTTACTATGTTTGATTACTACAAAATTGTGAGTCATAATTATTGAAAACAACAAACTAGTACAATCAGATAAATCTGAAATCACACTTTTGGCAATGTACAATGGCTAAGACATGTTGCATGTTCAAAAAAGGTTGAAAGTAATAGTAAGGTCACAAAAGTGAACAGTATCACACACACACACACACAGACACACACACACACACCTACCTGTGCATTTAGAAGACTGCAGGGTTTAACTCTTCATAATTAATAGCAGTGCTTTTCATGCAGGGTTCAACAGATGCTTCATTCAGGCTTTGTATCTGATTTGAACTTCACCTCTTCTTCCTGCCTGTGTTCACAAAACCATCTGCATGAGGACTCCACTGCTCATCAAACACTCAGCGACTGAGTGGTTGAAGAAAATCTCTCTGTTTCCATCTCTCTACCTCTAAAATGTCTTTTTCATCCCTCACCCCAACATCTACTATTGAGTCTACATGCACAAGGCAGTCTCTATCTTTCCCCTTCCTTCTCTCAATCCCTCCTTCCTTACACTCACACAGCCCATATTAACAGAAAGGGAGACTAACATAAGACCACCCCTGACTTACAAACCGCACCTGAAAACTATACTCACAGACTCCAGAATACAGTAACGCTTCTTTAAAATGTTTAATTGCATTGTTGAGGTGGAAATAACAAGTCAAACTCAAACTTTGGGGAAGCCATAGCACTTCTATAACCACTGTATCCAAGTTGTGTCCCAAACAATGCAGAAACATCAGAGCTTTATAATCAGTGTCATTTGGACTAAAGGCACAGAATATATTTATCCTAACATATGCTCTTCTTCATATACTGTCATATATACACGGCTCAAAAAAATTAAAGGAACACTTCGAAAACACATCAGATCTCAATGGGGAAAAATATCTATACTGATATGGACTGGGTAATGTGTTAGGAATGAAAGGATG
>CM075003.1:18763991-18781552 GCA_037576675.1 Pangasius sanitwongsei
TCCTAAATGGTAAATGTCATATTTTTGTGGAACCTCTTAAAATAAAGCTGAAAGTCTACACTTCGATCACATCTTGACTGTTTTTTTTAGATCCATTGTGGTGGTGTATAAAGGCAAAATCACAAAAACTCTGTCGTTGTCCAAATACTTCTGGACCTAACTGTATAAATACATACATACACACATACATATACTGCATATTCTGTATGATAGGTTGCTTAGTAAATTCTGATCATTTTCACCTGAGCCATCATGCCCATGAATGCCCACAGTCTGAACATCCTCAGAGGAACACTGACCAGATACTGCGTGCACACACACACACACATAAATATACATTACAAACACAAAAGCAATGAAAAGTACTCTTGTGTATTTGGTCAGCAGTAGGATCACACAAACATGGCAATACATAAAACCAAAACTTTGTTGCAATTCATGTTCCAGTGCTAAATCAAACCAATCAGGAGCTTACACTCAACTACCAATCTGTTATCCTAGATGCTCTCTGGAAGTTCTCAAACTACTCTAACTAGTTAGAGCTGAGTAAGATTGCTTCTGAAACACTCCTCAGAAGGTGCCTTTCTGAACAGGCCTGGACGTTCTCTGTGGTATCTGGATACCAGCACCTGTAGCTGAAATGCCCTTGTCCTGTCTGTTTCTTTCACGCAAGCGCTTATCGCAGAGAGCAGCAGGGTGATATGGTGTTGCTTTACATTGCTCCTCATCCACAAAACTATGTTCTAACCTTAACTTGTACTGAAGAATGTTTTATATCAGCCTCAACACTAGGAGTGTGAACCTCAGGCTTCCACATGATACGATATGATTTCAATTCAGTATCTGACAG
Organism: Pangasius sanitwongsei; assembly: GCA_037576675.1. Lineage (NCBI taxonomy): Eukaryota > Metazoa > Chordata > Actinopteri > Siluriformes > Pangasiidae > Pangasius > Pangasius sanitwongsei. Next base: position 18,764,842 of record CM075003.1, read on the forward strand.
TTCTACTGAATCTGCAACAATACAGTATGATAGGTTTTGATTCATAATGATTCGATATCGGATGATACCACTGATTCTGTTATGATATGATCATGTTAAAATTTGATTAAGTAGCTTCCAATAGATATGTGACTAATTTTGTTCAGAATCTGGGGGAAGGTCTACAGTTAATTTGCAAAAGACGATGACATAAAGAAGGACTATTTTAAGTATCAGAGTTTTGGGCAAATCACCTTGCTAGCCTATTTACACATCAGTTTAAAGATAGATCAAATTATATTTTCACACCAGTTGTCGGTCTTTTTTTTTATTTATAATAATCAATTTATATTCAATCATAATAGATAATTAATTTATAATCAGTTATAATTGATAATCAATTTATGATTGTTGCCTTGATTAATTTCAATCATTGCCTTTCCAATCGATGCATCAATCCAAATCGTCTGATCGTTATACCCCTACTCAATGCCTCAGGGGGCATATAGCCTTATAAGTGGCCTTCATTGAATCAGGGATTAAAAAAGATTCATCACAAATTCGTCATACTTTCTGAAGTGACCATGGTTCTTAGAACAGAGCTATATAGATATAACAAACAGTTACTGAATGTAATATTTGGGAAGTGTACACTCTCCATCGCTCCCAACTTCTGACAATACCTACTGTATATTCTTTCTTCCAGTCACCCAAGGTTTTTTTGTTCTGTGTCATTTCTGTGGTCTGAATGCCAGATAAATTATTTTCTAGCTCAGATTCTGTTGCTTGAGGATATATACTTCACTGTTTATCTCATAATTGCATTCATGCATGTTAGTGTCCTGTATGAGTTGTTAATTTTAATAGAAATTTATTGTTATTCAATATTCAAAAGAACGTGTGATTTATGTACACCTCACCTCATGAAAAAAGGCTGAGGCGAAGAATACTGCTGATTGGCTCACTAACTTGCTGGCCCCCTTTCTCAGCAAAGGCTTGTAAAAATGTCTTTGGAAAGAAAGAATCACAGAGAGAGAGAGAGAGAGAGAGAGAGAGAGAGAGTAACAGTGAGAAACAGTCACTCAACACAGTAAATAAGCATGCATAATGTGCCAGACGGATCACATTATAATGTCTCTTCATTACAGTCTCGATATGCTTCACTGCGCTGTAGTTTATCCGGCTAACTCTTCAGCTGTCTACGCTTCTATGAAAAGCTTACCGAAGGCACCACTTATGGACAGGGATGTTCCAGTTTTGCCAGAAATAAGTTACAGTTTCTGCATTCCTGAAAAGAAAATAAGCAACATCTAAGATGTGATGTCAAAGTGCAGATCTGTACTGTATCGTGACTATGTATTATCTACATATCGGTTATCACAAATCCATTAAACAGGAACACTACAAAGGATGATCCAATAAATTGTACAACTTCTGTATTAACTAAAAAATTCACATACCACCAGTCTCTGTAAAATTCTCGATCTCCAAATCTCAGAAGCTCAGCCACAAAGTTCATGCATGAGTGGAAAAACCAGTAAAAGAATATCAACCAGAGAAAGTGGTTGGGGACCTGATATTCAAAGAAAAAACATCAAATGGTTTTGCACTGATTCCTTCTGTTTGTTGAGCCACATTAGCATTTATTTTGGACCTATAAAATTTCAGCTGGGAAGAAACATCTACAAAAATGTACTTACTGCTAGCCTGAGCAGGCGTTCAATCATTCTGGAGAAATCCATTTCCTGTGTAAGAAATGCAGATTAATCCAAATCTCTACATGGTGTTGCTGAACAGAGAACAATGAATGGTGGATCGACATAACAATACCTGCAATGGCTTCATTGAACTTTGTATGATTGGTACCATCCACTGAAGATCAACAGAAAAGAACACAAGAGAAAAAAAATTAGCATATTATAAAATCCCAGGAGAAATTATGATCAAAAATATTTCCCCTAATGATAGGAAAATAATATGGCGTACCTGCTGTGTTAAGCCAACTAACAGCTGAGTGAGCAGCAACTGTAAGACAGATGGTTACATCAGCAATACAAGTAATATATTCTGGTAAATTTTACAGATATGAAAATAAACTGACAATGACACCTACCATCTCAAACAACCTCCTGAGCAGGAATCCCATACGTACAGATTTAGAACGAGGAAAGTTCAGCTCATAGCACAAGGTGGGAGCAAAAACAAAATAATACAAATCTGGATGATAAAGAAAAAGTGGTACCAGGTTACGTTTATTTTAATCAGTATAGCACCATTAACCCAGTTTTCTTATTCAAAGCATATAATTCACCAACTGCTGTAAGTTATTCTGTGTCTGTGGTTAAACCAAACAGGAAAGGTGTGCATTTACAAGACTGAGGAGTACTGGGAGTAAAACTCCACAGTGCGTTTCTCTTGTCTTAATGGAGGCGAATGAAAAACCAACCAAAGTCAAAGCTCGATCACTCACCTTTCAGAAAGAGGTTTCCAGGGTAGGACACATACACATGTCCGCTGATAGATGGTGTCGATGGACCTATCATATGCAAGTATAGACAAGGGATGAGTGGATGGATTTGAGTTCATTTACACCATAACCAGCCTTAAGTAATGTGGGCAGCACTGGCTCAATGGTAATAGGCTACTGCTATCAATATCAGCATCGCTAGTACCTGATACTGCTGCTTTGACTCTGCTGCAGGTGAATTAGAATACTGTAGGAGGTGTAGGAGATGAGTAAAGGAAACAAACAAAGAATCCCTGCAACTTTATATGATTATGAGTTAGTTAGTTGTGAAATCTATATGCCCATGTGTACTTGTACCTCTCAAAATCCATAGGGTTATGGAGAACATGTTTCATGTAGGTTATTGAAAAGGATGAACCTGTGTGAAATGTTTTTTTTTTTTTTTTGAAGTTTCCATTCAAATATTTGCATTTCCTTGCAAGACCAGAAGATAAATCCTGAAAAATCTGGGTCACAGGTATCTTCTGACAAAAGTCATAGAGACAGCTCATTCAGCTCATTCTGGGATGAAGATGTGGGGATTCAATGATATATGACAGGTTGGACATAATTGTCCAGAAACGCACACAGATTAGTGTTGTGCAAAAAAACGTATCAGAATTACGTTCCCAATTCGTTTCTCAGTGCAATTCGATTGAGGAATAGAGTTGTTTTGTCATTTTTACTCAGGCAACTATTGCATAAAACAGGGCTCCACATTTTTGCTGTAACATGTAACCATAAATGTTGTATCACATGACCTCATGCATTCACCTGAAGCACAGCAAGTCAGATGAGAAAGGGGGAGAAACACTGTCAGAAAGCTGTGAATGAATTTTAAAATGACCCAAACAGTAGTAGTGAGAAGCTAGCAGCTAGTCGTGAGAAGGAACAAATATGTCCTAAACAAATGTTTAACATTATGTACTAATTACTAAGCAAACAACAATTAAATATATGAAATGAATGAATGGGGTGAGTGAGTCATGGCTGCACATGCTGTCTTGCGCAAAACTCACCAGTGAAGTATTACGCACAGAGAACATTTATCAAGACCAATTTTCATCCACAAGTGGCTGAGTTGCTATCGGCAAAAGAAATGAAACAACGACTAATTATTTATCCATGCTTCCTTTTAGATTTGGGTGGCCACAGTGTGCTCTTAGTTCTTAATTGCAGTACAGACATCCCACTAAATCAGTAATTCAAAATGCAGGTACCACACTCTGCTACAGTAAGATAAGAATTTAATAAATATACATAATAGTCAAAGAATCATGACCATGAAAATCGTGATCTCAATTCTAAGCCAAAAAAAAAAAAAAAATGCTATTCCTATTTCATCAAGAATGGTGCAGCCCTAATACAAGCCATTGTACTGCAGGAGTTCCATAACTAACTATATTTTGTTTCCAAACCTCATTTCTGCTGTGTGCTGTTAAAATTACTTGATATCTACAGTAACTGTGTAAAATGAATTTGGCATAAAACAAAAAAATGTAAATGAACTGATTTGAATATAGTAAACTATTCAGTGAGCATGATTAGTGTGGAAGAATTGCAGCTTGATTCTCCTTGCCTAGAGGATAGTGAGTGTACTCACATGACAGTGATCTGGACAGGCTGCGAGCCTTCGCCTGCATCCGTTCCCTGCACCACCTGTTCACGTCCTTATACGAGTATAGCTTCAGAAACAGGATAGTGTAGACGGCCAACGCAAAGGCACCGCCAACTAAACAGAGCCAAGAGTACAAGAGCAAATGAGGAAAGAGAGGAAGATTTTGAGAAAATGAATGTTACATGTGCACCCCTACAAAATACATATAGCAAAAAAGTCAAAATACAATTCTGCAAATGCAAATCACATACAACATGTTTAATAGTGCCACTAGGATGATGGATTCTTGATTCAAACTGAACACAATGCATAACTCAATAAGAAGACTGAAACTGTCATAACACAAGCCCAAAAGCAACCTGATGACACAGTCCTGGCACTGGAGACGCATGTGTAGGCCACCACAGCTTTATCAATAGCAGCCATATGCCGGGTGGAAATGGCCCATGCAGGGACTCTTGGGCTCAGCTCTAATGCCAGTAGCAGCCCCAGTGGCCTCACCGCTGACCTTACTGTCTCATACACGAGGGTGAAGTGTGGCACAAACCCAACAGATGGAGTGCCTTTGGCACCTCCCATTGTGCTAACAGATGAGGTAGAATGGGAGTGCCAGAAAAGAGGTTTACACCAAGGGAAATAAGGCAATATGTTTCCCAATAGATACCAGACAAGCTGCAAGAAGTCCTGATAGCTTTATGAGAGCACTAGAAATGTAACATAAGGCAATAATTGCTTATGATATACTGTAGATGGTAAAAGTTGATCAGTCTGTAGATGATGTTTTAATTCTTTCATTACAATTTCTTTAAACTACCGTTCCTATGATGATGCCATCAGTATATAGAGCCTTGTGGGCACTTTGTAGGGAGCTTCCCAGGCAGACGGATAAGTGTTGAATTAGCAGTGGCTAGATTTTACAAATGCTGATCAATAATTCTTCAAACTTGTATAACTAAACTGTTTTGAGGATATCTGGAAGAAAGCAGCCATTGTACATTCCTCACCTGGTGTTACAGAGGGCAGCATGAGCACAGTGACCACTGGAAAGCACAAGATTACCGACAAATTGATAATATGAATAATCAGGCCAATCTGTTCACTGAAGGTTCCCTGGATGAAAGAAAAAAAAACAGAACTCAGATTTGCTTTTCTTACTCACTAATTATTATAAAAAACAGATACATTAAAATGGCAGATGAGAGTTGAGACCATGTAGTGCATGATCCATATGTCTTTACTTCTGTAATGGTTTGGGTTTGAAGCTGGCAAACTTACGGTGGCTAATTTCCTCTCTGTGTACAGCGCCACAAGCATGAACACATTTGAAACTGGAAGAAGACAGAGATGCATTATGACTCACTGTCCTTACAAAGAAAAAGCACAAAAACCCCAACATAGTCTTTAAAAATGTGATAATGCCTTGATATTACAGTTTTCTCTCAGTCCCATGAACTCCTAGACTTATATTCCATACTCCAACTACATAAATTTCCTATACGTTTAACATTAATAACTGAATAATAAGCTGGACCTTTAAGGGGTTAATATGATATGAAGAGATTTATTGATATGGTACCAAAATGATCACATTTATTCAGAAACGGTACCAGCTATTTTATGCCCCATATCAGCCACTTCATCCTTATTCAAGCACAAATAATTATAGTTTTTTTTTTTCCCCATTAACAATCTATAATCTTGCACTGCTCTAAATAAACATGCCATTCTTGTCATTTCTGCAACTGCATGAGTTGATCCATATCCATGCACAGATAAGCACATAGGGATTTTAGACTCTAACAAGCTAAGAATCTCCTAACAAAAATGCAAAACATAACATTTACAGTACTTTTAAAGAGAAGGAAAAATTAAGCAGCAGACACCCGTTAATTAATTATATATGCACAAAGTGATTTAATATGCATCTGACATACAGCAGCACTCAGCAGCAAAGGAGCTTTTTAGTATGTCACCAATCAAAACAGGGTCAACCTTTTGCCCTCAGAATTAACCCAGTGACAGGCATGATACACACACACGCACACCTCAGGCACTCACACAAAACATCACAGTGATGAAGCTGAAACTGTGCTTAGCAGAGACTTAGCAGAGTAAAGATAAGGAGAAAAATACACACCTTTCATCCAGTAACAGAATTACTTCTTTTGAAACAGATTACCGAAACAGAATAATTTATTTTGGAAAGAAAAAAAAACCACACAGTTCCAAAAGTACAGATAGAGCATTATAATGCTGTTGGTTGTGCTTGAATAAAGACTCAAATACAAAAGGGAGGAAGTTTTTCTCTCTGTGAAGCTAATGTGCAATCACTCCCTCATAGATATTTTTGGTGAGCATGTACTTCAAAAAGCAGCTCGCTCAAGACTGACAGATTGAAAGATTGGTGTATTTATGTAAATGGTTCATGTCATTCCTTGTTATATGTATGTCTCAACTTTGAGCATATATGAAAATAAAACAGTTCCTTTTCAATAGTTTAACTACTAAAGAAACTAAAAGAATGCTTTATGGAAGGGCAGGCTAAACATACCAATGACCAGGCATGCAGCAGGCCAGCTATACGGGTTCTTCAGGAACAACGACACCACTTGAATGGGGTCCACTAGTACACCATACCTTAAAACAGTATAAAATCATTACAAAGGTGACACAATGACTTGGAATGCATTAACTAAGCAGTACTTAATTACGTTTATGCATTCTCCTTACTGTACAATCTTCTGACACAATCTTTTCTCTACTTCTGTCTTTTGTATTTTTTTTCTAACATGTCCCTACCTGTCTCACCTGCACATCTGCTCCAACCGTGTCTCATAAATGTTTGTTTTGCATGTGAAAGTGTTTGCATGGCTGTGACTAGAGCTGGCAGCTGGAACGTAACTGCTTGCCTACAGTGGAGTACAACATGATAGTAGCATATGGTGCCCTCAGCATGGGGCTCGGCAGTCCCACTGAGTCAGAGCTGGTCCTGTGCATGCACCCAGCAACCTAAACATCTCTACTATTCCAATCATTATAGTTAATAGTTAGGTGGGGTCTTAGACATATGGTACCTACAACAAGTGTGCTTTATTTCAAACCGGCCTCTTGCACGAGCCAAGCCTGATAAAGAGAATTTTTAATGAAGAAAGCTAGCTGAGCATCATAAAAATTGGGCCAGTGTGTACTGTCTACAAACCTGAGAAGGTTTTCCAAGAACAGACGTGCATTGCTCACAATCTGTAACACAAGGAAAACAAAGAGTGACACAGAAGCTACAAGGATACTGGGCTATAATTAATCGCATTTATAGCTCATATTAATATAATTTCACTGCACTGTAAGCATAATAAGGAAGAAAATGGATTATTGTCACCAGTCATTCATTTTGAAATCAAACTATATCTGCTTTTAAAAATAGAGCATTCTATGATAGAGGAAACAGCCTGAACAATATATAAAGCCAACCATGTCTCTGTAGTAACCTTGTAAACCCTCAAAAGCAAAATGAAACATGTAAATGTATCCATCTCCGTTTGAAACTGAGAATGAACGAGCTAACCTCTGCTTAGGTTCATGAAGAGGAGCTGTTTCAGGAAAGCTATTCTTAGGTGTCACTTGGCACTAACTGTGTCCCCCAAACACACTGCAGAACAATGATTCATCGAGTGCCAAGTGAGTGTCATGCCACATACCTCAGCATGATCACTTGTTTCTGAGCTACTTTAAATGCATCCAGAGAATGGTAATGCACCAGAATTGCCAATTCGATTCTTTCTAATGATTACAATGTTACAGAAGAAACTTTCAGGATTTCTACACTGTCATGCTCAGTGTCTTTACATTACACACCATCAAGCAGCTGGTTACACTAATATCCATGGTATTCTCTCAGTGACTATTGTAACAGACATCCCAGTGATAGGTGGCTTTACTGTGTTTTTATGTGGCCATGATTACAACCATTGGATTATCCAATCAGCCCATCATGTGACAGAAGCACAATGCATAAAATACAGGTCAAGTGCTTCAGTAAATATTCACATCAAACATCAGCCAGCTCTTTTTAAATCTTCAACAGTCCAGTTTTAGTGAGTCCGATCCCACTGTAGTCCCAGATTCCTGTTCTTGCCTGACAGGAATGGAACCTGATGTGGTCCTCTGCTGTTGTAACCCATCTGCCTCAAGGTGTGGCTTCTTGTGCAATTTATAGCTATACAGCTCTATATAAATATACATTATATGGCCAAAAGTTTGTGGACAGCTGACCATCATATCCATGTGTGCTTTCTGAATATCCCATTTCAGATTTGGTCCCCTTTTGCTGTTATAATAACTTCCACTTGTCTGGGAAGGCTTTCCACTAGATTCTGGAGTGTGGCTCTGGGGATTTGCCCATTCAGCCACTCATGCACTTTGTTCACAGTGGCATTGTCATGCTAGAACAGGTTTGGGCCGCTTAGTTCCAGTGAAGGGAAATTGTAAGGCTACAGCATACAAAGACATACTATACAACTGTGTGCTTCCAACTTTGTGGCAAGAGTTTGGGGAAGAATCACATATGGGTGTGATGATCAGAAGTCCACAAACATTTAGCCATATAATGTATAGCCTGGCACTGTCAGAAAGAACTTTTTCAACCATCTTCTAAGTTCATTATTTCCTTCCTTCAAAGCCTTCAGTATCTCAATGTTCACCAGCTATTTTAAAATGAAACTGTGCAGGGTGGTAGATCTCAAGACAAAACTGAATTAAGGTAAACTCTGCACAACTGATGTGACAATAGTCCTATTTCTTTTATGGCGTGGCCTTTTGAAGGCCAAGAGGCTTGGGCTGTGTTCAAGGATTGTTAACTCACTCCAACAAGGTACTCAGTGCCTATGTTTACATGCACATCAAATTCCGTTTAAGGTCTATATTCAGGTGGCAGCCATATTCTGAATACGACGTTTATATGCATACAGGCATCAGAATATTCTTGTATACATGCTGTTGAAAGTATGCCTGAGTTCCCATTCCTAAATACTGAGCTTACCGCAAACCATCTGTTAGCACCCACAATTCCTAGCGGACTGAGTATGCGTATATATCCCCTTTCAGTGGATTTTCTGAATAAGGTGTTTACATGCAACAAATTTTCGATTAAAACCAGCATATTCCAGGGGTGGGAATCAGAACATAATCTGAATCGGGCAATCGGATTGCGGTGTTAGGTGACTCAGTACTAATTAGAATATTGCCAAATTCTGATTAATATCAGAATATCGATGTGCATGTAAACGTAGCCAATGTTCACCAACTATTTTAAAATTAAACTGTGCAGGGTGGTAGATCCCAAGACATACGAAAATACTGACCTAAGGCAAACTCTGCACAATTTATGTGACAACAGTCCCATTTCTTTTACGGTGTGGCCTTCTGAAGACCGAGAGGCTTGGGCTGTGTTCAAGGATTGTTAACTCACTCCAACAGGGTACTCAGTGACTCATGTATGAGAATGAAGCAACACTGATGACTACGTGCTTTGACACTCTTAGAACAGGAAAAAGTAGATAGGCTGGTGAGGTCTTTTTTCATTCATACATGTTCCAGTATATCCAGGCTACAGTTACAATCTGTGATGTGTATGCATGTCGGAAAAAGAAAATCAGACTCACCAGCATGACAACACACCAGTTCAGAATGCCTCTGTAATTTTTGAAACTGCTTGCAGAGCTCAGCATGGACTCTTGCAACCTGTGGCAACTGTGTGAACGGAAGTGAAGCAGTCAATTTAATCATGTACATAAAACTGTTCTGCAGTGTGGGCCACATAAATGGACTTGTCTGTATGGCATATTAATGCTACAGCAATTTTCTGTAGCTAACCTAATAAGGAGAATCAGTGTACCATGCACCACTAACCAATGTAGTGTGTTTTATCTGAAAGCTGAGTGCTCCGAGACATATCATTTGATACAAATTAACTTGGCTATTAGTTCCAAAGAAACAAGTAGGTTGAGTTATGCTTCATTATATAGTCACACCCACCTGCTGTCAAAACATGGGCTACATCTGTAAAAGTATAAGCTAAACATTATGGCAATGCACAGTAGTTACTATAGGTTACATGAGGGAAAATATTGTATCACAATACTTAGGATATTTACAGAATAACCCCTCTCTCACCTCAGGTTATCATTATGACTATATTTTTTCTTCTCCACAGGTAACACCCGTGTGTGTGTTTCCTGTCCCTTGTGTTTGGGTTTAGTCCATGTGAGACTGTTGGGATCAGCTGAACTCGCGCCATTCGGACGTTTCACGAGCTCGCCCTTGGCGCTGCTGATGGTCGCGCGCCTTCTGCTGCGAGTTATAGCACGGAAGTCGTTCTCGTCCCCCATGACCACACTGAGAGCACTACGATCCTTCACTTAACACAAGACTCAGGCACAGATCAAGCACATTCCACTCTTATCCATCGCCTTTGCTTCAAACAAACCTCTCCTCTAAAAAAGGGCCAATATTTCCGACGCGGAGCGCGTGCTCAACTTTTTACAGGTTATGCAGGGTTTTTTTTCTCCCCACGTCACAACTTCCAGTGCTCGCGCTGAACTTTTCCCTGGATTTCCGCACTTTCAAAACCTTCGAGTAGTAAAGAGCAGCTTCCTGTGTCGAACCAATAACAATTCACCTTGAACACTGAAAGGGTGGGGGGAGGAACCCAAAAAAGAGGAAAGAGGAAAGAGTTACTGGCTACGTCAGAACCAAACCCTAATGCTACGTAGTGGTTTAAAATAATATGGTGAGGTGCTATTTATTCTGACATATTATTTATTACGTAGTGAGCTGTATTGGGCGTGGCCATTGGCTTATTTGCCTGTGTGTTAGTCTTATGATCTTTGCAGTGGATTTGTACACACTCCACATTGTATTAGAAATGTCAGATATGTTGAACGAAGCATGATACACACCTCTCAAACTGAGGGATGTATTTCTTATAAAATTAATTTTTAAACCTTTTTTTGTAATGAGTGAGATTTGAAAAGTTTGGTGTGAGACTGAAGTCTGTCTCCACTGAAGATTTGCTATGGCTGTTTTCTTATTAAGAACTGATGACTTTTTTAATATCAGGTCATCTAAATCTTAGACAATAAGGGAAAAAAATACATGCTTAGAAGCACAGTTAGGTTTAATCTTTTCGGTCAGAGTAATATGAACATAAAGTATATATCACGTTAAAATGTGTACACCTAAAATCTTGTACAGTCTTCGCTACCACCAGCAATAATAGTACAACCATCCATGTGCATTTGCTGCATGCATATCCACTAAGTAAAATAGGCAGTGAAAGATTAATTCTATGCAGTTTTCATGCCCTCTGTTTGCCTTCCTGCCTGGCCTGTCAAATAGAGGAGCTGGGCTCTGTGGGGCGGAGACGGATCTGTTGGTTGTAAGGTACTGGCCCGGCTGTGAGAGTGTCCTTGGAGCTGTAATGAAGTCTGGAATCTGAAATCAGTCACTCCAGCGCAGTGGAGAGAAGCTCAGAGCTTTATCTTGCAAGTGTGCCACTTTTACTCAGAATCATTACAGAGCGAAAGCTAGTCTATCTAAGTTGCAATCCAGGCAGACTGATAGACAGTTCACTGGTGGCATCCTGTGTCAGCACTTTTTGCAGTTGGGCCAAGGACCCAACTCCTGATCTTCCTGTTTCTGCTCTCTCTTTCTCTGTCTCTCCTTTGCAGTAAAAGTGATATCAGGCTACACCAATTTAATTAATGTTCCCTACATTATGCCTGGAAAACTACAGAGATACTGACGTGACATGTTGGTTTAAGGAGTGGCCATGAATTAAATCCCTGAGGCCACAATTTTTACATCTTGTCCATGGTGTCCACAAAAGGTCATGTTCCCATTAAATACCTCATAAAGAAAGGCTATGTGTTACATCAAGTATAAAGCTCTCACATCATTCAGTTGTGACAAAATTTGTGACTATTACATAGTCACGACATTCAACCTGTTTCCACAAAATGAGTTTCTGGTTGAACACGATGTCTAATAACAGCAATTTTTAAATGACATACACACACCAATCATAGAAAATCTTCTCCAATTCATTTGCTTTAAAGGTATGATTTACCCATGTCATAGTGCTACTGATTATACTCTTTCCAGGGCTAAAATAAAATTAAATATTATCACTGATCTAAAATACCTGTGGCAGTGGGCAAAAATCAGAAGGAATGGTCATCTCTGTGTCTCACTGTATTAAAATTTGGCCCTAAGTGGTTAGCTTATTGTGGTTAAGCTGTTTCATTGTTTCCTTGAAATGTTTTGAGGCCATGAGATGCTTAAGATATACAGTATATGTTTTCAGATGTATTCATTTGTGGTCAGGCCTAGAAATCAGCCACTATGTTGTCTTGTCATCTCAGAAGCTCTGTAGCTCTGTGTGCATTCCTGAAAACACTTAAACACACAATGTGTGGGATGAGTATTTGAACTTCACTGGAGGCTGATAATACTGTTGTCATACTTTGCATTTGGAGGGCTGTTCGTGACTGGCAGCACTGCAGGCTGAGAAAACATGTTTGTACATGGTTGTAGTTTGTCTCATGAATAGCAATGATAATTGTGTTTATCAAAGTACAACACCCTGCAGTGCAGTTCATTTAAGTGTTAGTGCTTGTGAGACTGGGCTACGCAGATAAATCAAAACTCCTGCTAGCTGAGGGTCTGGTTTCCCAGCAAACTATCCCAACTATCACTTGTGCTGAATCTGCTGAGGATTCTAGAATTCTCTGCCATTATTAGCTGAGTATTCTAGAATTCTCCACAATTACCAGCTGAAGATTCTAGAATTCTCTGCCATTATCAGCTGAGTATTCTAGAATTCTCCACAATTACCAGCTGAGGATTCTAGAATTCTCTGCCATTATCAGCTGAGTATTCTAGAATTCTCCACCATGATCAGCTGAAGATTCTAGAATTACCTGCCATATTAGCTAAGATTGACATCCTTTGCCTGGTGACAAACCTCTGTACATGAAAATTCAATGGCCATGAATGCCTGTGTTAATCATAGAATAACATTTAAATACTTTTAGAATACATTTTGACATAAGAGCAAATATTTAAGCAAAATCATATCTGGCTTTAGGAAACTACATTGCTTGTGTGGTGTTTTTCTCAGTGTACTGTATTCATGGTGAGACCGAGATGATAAAAAGACACAATGTAATTACTTAAACATTTATAGCACCTGGTGGATGCCTTTATCAAGTGTTGTTTTAGTCTCTGTGGAAAACATATCCTCACGCTAGTACAAAAGGCCAGTGGTAAGAATACCATTGTGCTAATACCCTGTAAAACACAAGTTACATTCTAATATCTCTCCAACACTACTTCAGAGTCACAGTGTACACTTTTATTAAATATTTCCTTCTTATCAAAACTTTATTATTTAGTTACTATTGATGTGTTATCTTGCTAAAGATGTACTTGACTGCTAATGCCCAGCATGAGTATAATTAAGTTGCTATTGATTGAACAACCTCTGAGGCAACAAATGAAGGAGATTTTTGCCAAGAACAAAGACCCTGTGCACTGTGGGTGACAAGAGTTTTATCTGTTTTGGCACAGGCATAAGTCCTTTGGCTTTGTTCAGAGATTGCTGGCTCTAAGTTTGAATATATAGTACATTTGAAACAAGCGACTCTATGGCTTGCGGCACACATTCACACATAATCCAGGCTTTTATCATAGTAGGCATGTAAGTATACATGATACTGGTGTGGATGTGTGCTGGAGTAGAATAGTATGAAGGATTTCTCTCATGACACATGAAGGGAACCTTATTACATCTTTGTCTAGAATATTTAAAAAAAAAAAATTTTAGCTTTACAATTTCTCTTCATTGGAACTAATGTTCCATCTTCCAGCATGACAATGCCCCTGTGCACAATGCAAGGTCCATGAAGACATGGTTTGGAGTGGAAGAACTTGAATAACCTGCACAGATCCCTGACCTCAACCCCACTGAACACCTTTGGGAATGGAATGCTGACTGTGCGCCAGGCCTCCCCACCCAACATCAGTGCCTGAACTCACTAATGTTCTTGTGGCTGAATATCCAATGCCCACAGCAAAATCAAATTGAAAGGCTTTACAGAAGAGTGGAAGTTATTATAAATCTTTAATGGGATGTTAAACAAGCACATGGGTGTGATTGGTAAGGTGCCCACAAACCACATAGCGTAAATGCATCTTGAACCAAATGCTCTTATAGGTTTTCATTCAGTCATTCTTAGTAACAGCTTTATTTTGGTCAGGGTTACAGTGGATCCAGAGCCTGTCCTGGCAACACTGGGTGTGAGGTGAGAATACACCCTGGATGGTACACCAGTTCATAGCTAAGCATCCATATATATATATATATACAATAGCTTAAACACACACACACACACACACACACACACATATATATATATATATATATATATATGCTTAATTTTATACACAGCATGGTAGAATTAAAACTGATCTAGAATCTTGATGTTCACATGATGATCATGCAAAATTGTCATTATAGGCATGTTTATCATCTAATCATTTGCCTTGCTCTGTTGAACAAAACTTGACCAAAACAATTACAAACAAACTATATATTGTTTACATATTTTTAAACAAATTAACTTTGAATGCAGTTTGCTCATATATTCAACAATATTTTTCAAAGCCCAGAGTTGCAAGTCAAGATTACTTCTCTACTGAGTTGGTGGAATAATATGGTGTTATGAAAACATAAGCAATAATCATCATCTGTTCATCATCAGTAAGTGCTTTATCCTGGTCAGGGTCATGGTGGATCTGGAGCCTATCCCGGTAATACTGGGTGCAAGGTACATACACCAGTCCATCAAACTAATCATCAGTAAGTAGCAAAAGGTTTTTTGCTTTTTCTTATTACCTTGTAACACTTAAAGCATAGAATTCTTGCACAGCCCATACAAATAGGCATACATGTTTCTATTCTTGTTCTTTGTAAAAAGGTAATCTATAATGCATATGTCCTAGCTATAACTACATATTGTCTTACAAAGGCAGCCAGAAATGCTCTGTTCAGCGGAAAAGCCCATGCATGCTGAAGGTGATGCTGCAGAAACTGCAGGGAGGCACGCACACGCACACACACACACACACACACACACACACACACACACTGTAGGCGTGGGATGAAGATATAAGCCTACATCACTCAGGCTATTGCAGAACTGCACAGCTGAGCAAAACTGAAAAAGACAGAATTGTTCAAATCTAACATTACTTTGACCCCCTGCCAATTAGCAGATACAGAGAAAGTGGTAGTAGAGAGTCGTAGTGGGTGGTTTGACAGTGTATAAAATCTGGTTTTTCTAGGTCACTGTTTTATCACATTAAGCCATGTTAAGCTGTTTCCTTATAATGGGTATAATGGTACAGCTGAAAACACTTAATGTGAAAATGATTGTTTTCTTTTTTTTAATACTGTGTTGTCCTTAGGGCAGTAGATAGTGTTTATGACAAGGTAATGTGTGATTGATTTGGTGTCATTTGGTTGTTGTTTTGGTAGTAAGGGTAAGTCTTCAAACGATGTCTTCAAATGACGTCTAAAGACTTACCTCTTCATAAAGTACTTAAGTTAGCACTTAAAAAAAAAAAAAAGCTTCATAAAATAATTGTTAGCACTCACAAAAACAAAACAAAAAATATTGTCTGAGCGCTTGTCTATTACCTCCCCAACAGCCAAATGCCATAAATGTAAATGTAAATGGTAAGTATGTCTCCGTTTTGCTTCCACTCTAAGCACACGTGGATGAGGTGTTTATTTAATTTTTTTGTTCATCTAACTTTGAGTGTCTTATAAAAGCCATCTTTTTAATTGTTTGTTTGAATAAAAAATATTTACTTCACAATAAATATTGTGGTGGCATCGTGGTGCGGAAGGTAGCATTGCCACCCCACAGCTCCAGAGTCCCAGGTTTGCTCCTGTGCTGGTGCAGTTTTGCATGTTCTCCCTGTGTTCACATGGGTTTCTTCCAGGTTCTTAAGTTTCCTCCCAGTGTCCAAATACATGCGGATTGGCTACACTAAATTGCCAGTAGGTGTGAATATGTGTGCAAGGTGCCCTGCGATATGCTGGCATTCTGTAAAGGGTGCCTTATGTGCAGTGTTCCTGGGTCCACGGCAACCCTGACCAGGATAAAGCTGTTACTGAAGATGAATGGGTGAATAAATATTGTGCCTGTGAGTTTGAAGACATACATTATACTGTGATATACAGTATACAGGTACTGTGAGAATTTTAAACTACACTATATGGCCAAAAGTTTGTGGACACCTGACCAATCAAACCCATATGTGCTTTTTGAACATCCCATTACAGATTTAGTCCCCCCTTTGCTGTTATAATAGCCTCTACTCTTCTGGGAAGGGTTCCTCTAGATTTTGAAACGTGGCTACAGGGATTTGTCCATTCAACCACAAGAGGATTAGTGAGATCAGGCACTGCTCGCGTGGCACCACGCTCCCTCCGGTCCTCTAGCACTGCTCGACTGGTCCCACCATCTCTCAGGGTACAAGGAAGA
>CM075003.1:18784189-18797767 GCA_037576675.1 Pangasius sanitwongsei
TCAGAATGTATTTTTGATAGACTTCAAAGCACTATTGTAAGTCGCTCTGGATAAGGGCGTCTGCCAAATGCCGTAAACGTAAACTGCTGTTGAGTGAGGAGGCCTGGGGTGCAGTCGGTGTTCTGTTCCATCCTAAATGTTCAGTGGGGTTGAGGTCATAGCTATGTGCAGGCCAGTCGAGTTCTTCCAATCTAACATTTGCAAATCCTGTCTTCATGGAGCTCGCTTTGCACAAAGGGGCATTGTCATACTGCAACATGTTTGGGCCTCTTAGTTCCAGTGAAGGGAAACTGTAATGCTACAGCATACAGAGACATCCTGTGTGCTTCCTATTTTGTGGCAACAGGAAGGCACACATATGGGTATGATGGTCATGTGTCCACATATTTATATATAGTGTATATCATGATATAAATTTTGGCCACAAAGTAGAGTTATGGATAAATGGCTTAAAAAAGTTTCTCTTTAATTTTTTATTGTCCCCTTAATTGTAATAAATTATAAATGATAAATGTATTAAGAGAAATCCTTTTCTTTAGTGTCATAAGTAAGTGCATGTTGTTTTCTGTAGACTCCAGCAATTGCCCTGTTCATGCCACAGTGACCTTCCAGTGTTCAGTGTTCTGCAGCAGGTGGCGGTGTTGAGAGGCACCACATCCCACAGCCTCCCTGTTCTGCATGCCAAAGCCCATAAAGCCAGTGTGATGCAACAATGCCTTATCCTCACTGTTTCCATCTCACTCCTTTATACCTACACCTGAGCTGTAAGCATCCTGATTTAATCTGGAAATATTGTTTTTACTGTAGCGAAAAAAAAAAATGTTTACAAGGTCAAATCCAGTGAGGGAGAAGACAGAAAAGAGAGGGAAAGATAAAGAAAGAAAGAGAGAGAGAGGCTGCACTACTATGAGTAATCAATATTTCTTCTTAACCTATGTGGCTGTGGTTGCTACTGTATACCTATCCCCCCGCCCCCTCCCCCAACCCCCAACACCACCGTCACCATCAAAACACACATATGTACGCACACAATCTTGAATATGACTACACCATTGTACCACCTCTGTTTGGGGAAGGCTGAGACAGGGGACTATAGAACCTCCTGTGATAAATAAGACATGTCCCCTGGATATTACGTGCATGTCTAATTATGAATAAATTATGCACAGAGAGAGAGAGAGAGAGAGAGGGAGAGAGAAAAACCTGCATATTGTATGTGGCCTTCTGTGCTTTTTTATGCGGGATTTAGTGTGTGTGTGTGTGTGTGTGTGTGTGTGTGTGTGGGTGGGTGAGTGTGTGTGTGGGTGAGTGTAGTGATAAAATGAGCATGAACAAGGCCCCCGCACCCTCCTCCCACTTTCTTTGTTCAGCCACACTAGGTTATATTGTACACATTAATTCCACATAGAGCCTGGTCATATTTCTCATTAACTGGGGAAATGCATTTAAGAGCAACACTGACCAAAGAAACAAGCAAGCAAATAACAAAGTTTCTTTGCTGCAGGAAATTGTCTGCTTAAACTGTTGCTCCAATCTGAAGTGTTATTTTAATGTGATGATTTTTGGAGTACCAAAACTGAATGGAAGCAGTGTATACTCTGTATGTGAGACTTTTATTAAAGATAAACACTCTGTAGTACACAAAAAAGAACTACAGAAATATTCATGGATATGATTACATTGTCCTCATAGTCATTAGCATTCAGAACTGACACAATCATACGCCCGGGGAAGAGCTTTTATTGCTGCTCTTAGTGCTCTTTTCAATATACTTGGTTAGAACACTTCAATCATTTCCACAGTATGATTAGGTTCTCACAATTTATATAGAGATTTTCACTGTGAAGTGTTAATTTACAATTCAAACAATTATTTGATACAGTCACTATATAAATGAGATCATACTTAAATAACTCTGAATGATATATTTCTTTCATAAGTCATAATTTCATCATATCCTATTTAATAAAGCGAAATAAACATTCAGTTTCTTGTGTTTACTGGAAAGCCCATTAAAGTGATGTGGGCACACCACGCCACAGCGCCAAGGGCAAACAAACCATGAGCTAGCATCATCAGGTGGTCATTCAGTGTGAAGCATATAGACATTAGCATCCATTGATAAAACTCAGGTTTAATTTCTATTATACATTCAGATGCTGATTATCTAGAAGGGATTCACTTTCTCGATTTATTTTTAGATCGTAGACCGAATGACAGCCAATTTACTACAGGCCACTGACGCCAGCTAATTAGTGTACAATTATGATATTTTTTTGCCATGCACACTTGACCATTATACTGTGCTGTCTTTATTATTGGTGGTGTTCCCAATTCCAGTCCTGGGAGCCACAGTCTTGCGCATTTCTCTCTGTTCCCACCTAACGACACGAATCAGGTGTGTGGGGACACAGAAAATTACACAGCAGTAACTCTTCAGGGCTGGACCTGGACACCCTTTTTAGATCTTTTATACTGTGGACTCCAGTGGCAGCTGTGGTTTTTAAAATAGGGAAAACCCAGGTGTGTGTTATTGAAATATATATCTGTGTGTCCTCTGTTTCATCTGTTGGCCTGGCCTCCTGTGTAATTCTCAGTCTCTTCTCATAAGAGCACCAAATGTCTTTTCCAAAATCAAGTCAACAAAATTACACTCGCTACCTCAATTTCACTGCAGAAGGAAGTGACAATTGGAAATCTATAAATAAACAAAAAAAAACGAATCAAATATTTACATCAAACTAAGCAAAACATCAGACAATTACAATGGTAAATTAATAAGCTATACTAGCTGTGTAAAACTGTTATGGAGTCAGTTACGGATGACTGCTGTGGCTCTGAGCACTCTGCGAGTCTGACTGGTGCCGGTATGTTCATGTTCATTAACGTTTCAGTGATTGGCAGTTGGTTATGAGGTTCAGCCTCTTTGAGAGATCTCCAAATTATCATAAGCAGAAGCTGTGTGTCTGGGCAGGACAAGCCAAGAGCGCACTGTTCAATAAACATTGAAATATTTTTTTCTATGCAAAACCCACCTGCCCATTCACTCACTGACCCTCAGTGAAGCCCTGCATCCAGACAGGACCCAAAATAACATATTAAAAGCCTGGTGTCCATATTCTTTACTCCCATTAAAACAAAGTATACTTGAACCTGCCATAGGAACCGATAGCAGCCATGCTTCATTGGAGTTCTGCAGGCGGTGTGTCAGGGGCTTCAAAGGAGAGCTTCACACACTGAAACAATTTGTGTTAAATGAATAAACAGTGCGATACTGCAGTAAGATATTTGATATTCTGATTCGCTAATATACTAAATTTGGCCAAGAGTTATGAATAATATAGACACATTCCTACATTTAATATAGAAACATTTCATTGCCATATTTTAATGAAATATTAAAGCATTCACCTGTGGTGGACTCATATGAAAAGGGGTATATAATATAGATACACCGTAAGACGTTGCATATTTTATGGAAATTAATGAGCTGTTAAAAAGACATACATCATACACAGCTTACCTTCAGTTACATGAGCTAAGGCACGATATGACCAACTAGTTGAACTGACTCCACTTGTATCCTTTTTGAATCAAAACTTTATTCATTACTGTCATTACAGAGATATTAAACATCCAAACATTAACCTGAACATTCAAGAGAAATCTGAGGTTTCCTTAGGATATGTTATGTTGGATTTCAGCTGAAAGATTCTTTCATCACCAGCCTCTGTAGTACACAGACTGTTACCTAAACTCTGTAGCATTTTCACACACAAAGTATTAATGTCTGATCTTTCTGACAGATAAGCCATGTCTGATAAGAATTCTGCTACAGTATTATAGGAGATTGCAGTCTGTTGTGGGTCTTCTAGTTTGTAGCAGGATGTGGAACAGCCCCTGCAAAAATTCCATCAATTACAACTACCATGTACGAAGCCATAAATCTGAACATTGGCTTGTAGTTAAGAGCACATGACGTTCAAACCTTATGTAAGAGGAGAGCCCATTCTCAGGCAGAAGGACATGGCCTATTTAATGCATTATGCAGATGATAGATATAAGAGGGAGCATCAGTGCTGTCACTCTTTAGTAACAGCCTTTAATCAGCTTTGTCTATAGGCTCTTTTTTCTTCCACAAACCACTGCAGTTTAGAGAATACTGTCCTCCTTGTCTATACATCCACACTTACACACGCACACATATATAATATTGCTGCTGAGTCAGGTGGAATTGTCTCTTATTGAGAGCACCATCTGAGAAGACAGCAGGCAGACAGCAAAATTAAGATGCAGGAAATACTGTAAGAGTAAAATGACTTTCAGTGCAGTAAATGAGCAGTCTTCTAATTGTGATGAAACTGAAGAGTGAGAGGAAATGTCTCACTTTAAAACACCAATAACTACCCTATAATCAACAATCAATTTTCAAGAATTAATGCCTTTTTGGTGCAATATGTTTGACAAACAAACTGACAAACTCCCATTCTCAGATTGATTTTTATTTTCTGAAATCAATGCCACTCTGAGCTGCAATTATTTAACAAGAAAGTCAACATAATTCCTTAGCCAAATATCATGCACTTCTATGCACATGAATTAAAATGTAATCTCTTTACGCTAATAAAACATCCACATAGTGACAACTACACTGTGCCACAGTCACTCCGGCTCATTTTTGCCTCCTGTGCAAGGCTGAAAGAGTGTATCTAGTGCTTGCGCTGTTTGTCTGCTGACAGTGAGCCCCCAGCACGCTGTGGGCCTGTTGGCATGAAGAGCGTGATCAAGCAGAGAGGAGTGCCAGCGTTAGACTCTCCCTGTCTCTCTGCAAGTCTGACAGAAACAGAGAGACAAGTTACACACACAGAAAGAGTGAAGGAAAGAGGTGTGCAAGAAGAGGCGAAGAGGGAAACATAAATATAAGAAGCAGAAACTTGTCTGTGTGTAGACTAGGCTTGTGTTAAAATGACGACCCTTGTGTTAGGATGCAGCGGAAATGAGACACTGCAGTTCAGAGTTGTCCTCGGAGATCCCGAGCTTTCAGATAGTGTTCCTTTAGAGCTGGGACATAATGAAATAAATATGAAAGGTTCCTGTTACTTTCCTTATTCAGTGCCGGCTGCAGGTTCTGCGAGATTCTATAGTAACTCAATTTTCAGTGAGTTATTGTTGGGGTGAGTACACACTAGTGAGCAGCGAGAGCTTAAGATGCAGTTTGGAATAAAGCTTGCTGCATAAGAAAAAAACATGAAATGCAACCTGATGTTTATTGCCTCTAGTGTTGCCAGTCTGTCTCAGTCAAGTTTTAGACAGCATCTTGTTTCATTCAGTGAATTAAAATCTCATTTGCATTATTATTTCTTATTTACTTGTCACCCACAAATATCTCTGTTATTCTGCGTGCCTATAATCTCTTTAACTCTCTCTCAACCAGATCCAAGCAATGGTTTTAGTCAAACAAATGCTGATTCATGTTACCTGAGAAGGCACAATGGTGTGGACCTATTCATTGGTTCTTCCATCAGGGAAAAACTGGCATTACACACTCCCTGCTTTAACCTGATCCTACTTAGAAATATAACTGTTTTCCCAGATGAAATAAAAAAAGATATAAACAATGACTCTGAGTCTTGTGAGCAGAGATTTATGCTCTTTAATCTGAAATGACTGTCAGATATATAAAATTAAACTAACAAACCTGGTTCTCCGCCAGGGAAATTCAACACATTATTAAAAAACCTGTCTCACAGGCTCTAAGCTCTTTACAGGAATTACAAATACTGATTATTGGTAGAGAACTGTGCCAGGTGCTTTCTGGTATCATGGCAAAATGTAGGCAGCAAAATGAGGGAGGAGAAAAGTAAAGAAAATGGGAAAAGCAAGGAGACGAGAGATAACAGTTCCCTTAATGTGTGCATAATGTACATAAAAGTACATGCCTTATGAAAAAAGGAATTTCCAGAAAGTGTACTTTTGTCAGAATATATAGAATTTAAAGACATTCAGAAAAGAGCAGGTGAAGTTCAAGTTAAACTTTATAGGACATGTGCAATTAATAACCGTCAGTGAGGAAAGTGCAGTGTCATTAGTGCATGTTACTGCTGAAGTGGATTTATTTTTGATATGACAATGCAGTGTGTGAGCATGAAGAGGAGTGTTACTCTCTGAGATCTTGCTGGACTTTAGACTTTTGAGAGGCTGTCAGTGAGCATATGCCATCAGGCATTGGAGAAATTTGGAGCTGTCTTGTCTTCAGATGGCAAGATTACAAAGACTACAACATGAAGAGAGTTTATTGTTTTTATGAGTTCCACTAGCGGTGGACTTTCTGAAATAAGGAAAGAATTCACATAAGGAAGGGTACTGGATGAACTGAAGTAGAGCCAGTTGGCACCTTAAAACCTGCTTTCGACAGGGCTGTCTTTTTGGAGTCTTTATCTTTTAATCAGCTTCTTAAACTTGGGTTGTGTGCCATCTCATGTGTACACAAGCAGGTACACAAGAGATTCTGCCTGCTTGTCTGGACCAAATTGTGCTTAGCCTTATGCCTGGAATAGAGCGACAGAGAAGAATCTTTCCTCATCTCAAGGCCTCGCTCAGCTACACACACACACACACACAAACAGAGACACAAATAGAGACACAACTCTTAGAGAAGACTTTTCTACTAAGGTTATACTGATACAGCAAATGACACTCATGACTCTTTTTTGTCATGTGCAACATATTCAAAATAGTAGCATATCCTCTACAAGGAAAGTAATAAAGAAGGAATAAAACATGACATGACATGCTGTTTAGGAAATTAATCAACTGGGTAATTATTTGGGTGTTATGATGCGGGGCCAGTACAACCCTGAGAGTGATTATTTTGCCTATAAGGGCACACTGCAAAGTGTTTTATTCCTCTTATAGCAAAGCAACATACCAATGCTAACAATTCTTTTATTAATTAAAGAATAACTTGTCACATCTTATAATTACCACAAAGGGTAGACTTTTCTGTGTCAGAAAACTTAAGGGAACAACTTTACCTCCCCACAATGCTGACACAGGAAACTCCTTTCAAAAATGCTAAGTAAAGGTCTCCTCACAGAAAACTGCACCATATCAACAATTACATCTGTTTTTTAATCCGTTTATGTGGAGCGTTCACCGTACAAGTCACTGTGTAAGGTGTTACTATAGAAATGATAACGTATTAGAATGGGTGCATTGATATAAACCCTGCGGCTAGAGTTATTGTCTGAGCTGCTGTTATAGAAAATTAATCAGCACCTTCTGACCAATCAGAATTGAGAATTAAACAGTGCCATTGAACAATAAGCTTGTAAATATAAGTATTTACTGTTTTCCGCATCTTTCAAAAATGCCTCATAATGAGCATGTGGCAATAAAAAAAATACCCCTACTGCTGATGTTGTTTGTTGTTTCTTTTATATGAGGACTTTCAGAGAGGGAGTTCATTCTTGAACAGTCCCAAACAGAACAGTGACCAAATAGTAACATCAAAAAAAGCACCAATGTCAAGGCTTTTGTCTGCGCTGCTACTTTGGAGGGCTGTGCAGTCAAAGCAGTTGCATCTGGAGTTCACCTCTGTCTCAAAGTGAGCAGGGCCAGACAGATGGGCCAAAACCCTGCTGCTCAGCAAAGGGCATCGTCTAACAACCACACACTCAGATCTGTCAGCCCCAACTCAGCAAGAGAGAGAGAGAGGGAATAGACTGTGGAGAGTCGGGGAGATTAATTAGAGTTAAGGTGAGAAAAATGAGCAGGTGTGGAAAAGATTGAGAGATGGTATCTAGGATTTGAACTCATTTGACCATGATAATAAGGATGACTTCAGGAAATTAATAGGAATTATACAAAATGTAAATGTGTATATGTGCCAGTAAGTGTCATTTTATGTGAGGTGTTCAATAAGCATACCAACATAAGTTCAAGAGGACCTTTAGCAATAAACAATAAACCAAATCAGGTGCTGGAGAAGATCCATTAGACTTCATTATTATATTGTACCAGGCATCTGGTTTATTAGCAGTTGGCAATCTGCATGTGGCCATGGCCACTATAACCATGCGGCATAATCTCAGTGTTGAGCAAACATGTGTTGCCATCTGGCCCACTGTACATTGGCTTTTGCAGTCAGAAAGCAGGCTGCCAGGGTAGGAAACATAGTTTACTGCTGAGGACTGCACAGCATCTTTCTACAAGGCAGGTACCTGTTCAAATAAATAATGTAGTACTCATAATTAATAAAAACAAACAAGAGCAAGTCTATCAGTTCATTGCCTCCAGAATGCACCTCAATTTATAATGTAGTTTAAATTATTGCAGGTGTGTTATGGAGCAGGGGAAATACTAGCCTGGTAATAATGCAACTCACATACACTTCACCATCAGAGACTAGGGTCATATTTTGTACTGATTTAGAAGTATTAGCCTCTGAGTCCTTCAATAAAGACTAAAACTGTGCTACAAAAACAATCCAACAAGCTATGTTATATATTGTATACTTGGAAATTTGACATCAATTTTCAGCTTTTGCTCATATATACATAATTTGCATTCCTTATTACTAGCTCACATTGAGGTCATTGCTGAATAATCATCTCATATTTGCTGCAATGTCCCTGGGCTGCATTTTGTGAAAGGAATTTGACTTTACAGCATGCACAGACTGTTAAATGAAAGTTTCTGAGCCCTTTTCTTGATTCGTCTTCATCAAAAGCACATTTGAGGTCTCGCTCCCATAAGGCTGTTCTGGACGCATATCTTTCCTTATCAGGCCTGACAGCCTAATCCATGAAAAACAAAACCACTCATTCTCGCCCTGCCATCCAGAATCAGCAGAGCAGGCTAAAGATGAGGAGCACTCTCATAAAACTCTGCAATAATATTTAGCCCTTAAACAGATGAATCAGTGCTGAAAAGCAGGCATTTTCTGCTTCACTGTTGAATGTGACACCCGAACAATCCTTCAGAAAGCAGCAATCCACATCCTGCATGACTGAATGGATAAACTCATATGACAACTTGTCATATGGCTTTCCTCAATATTAGAATATAACGCTGAATTATAAATTGCCATCTTGGGAATTGTTACATTGTTGGTTGCTGTGCAGAAGAGTACATATATTCAAAGTGTTTGGAGCATATTGTTAGTATGGTGCATAGTTGCAAACATTCCAGTGTAGGAATTGAGGAAAATTATTTTAAGAGACAGGTATTGTCAAAAATACATGGGGATGGAAACAAATGCACAAGAATATTTGTAATAATAAAACAAGGAACTCAAAATACATGACTTTGAAGGTTCAGTAACATCTGCATACCGAAAACAAACTTTGCAATAAACAACATAGGCAGTACACTTATACACACACTAATAATTGGTCTGACAGGTAACAGGTGACAGAAATCAGGGGGTGCAGCATGCTTAAGATGTGCAACTGAGGACTTGTCCACACCTATACAATTAACACATACAGTATACTAGCATATAGTGGTGCCAATATATAGAAAACTGCTTTAGGCTCAGCACACAACCTACACACTGTTCTCACATGCTTCATTGGTTTTTTCCAAAACCTCTGTTATCAAATGTACTTCTTAAATTTGATTCTTTTTTTTTAGACTTAAATTGCTTAGCATATATTTGGGTCACATTCATTTTGTAATTTCTCTTCTTGCCCCTCTATTTGTGCTGTATCAGCAAGGATTGGGTTGATTATGTCGAAGCACTTAGAGGTGACATATACATGTAAGATCTAAAAGGCAAAGAAGCTGTTAGTGCAGAGCACAGAAAACTCTGAAGATCTTAGCTCTCACCTCTGGGGTTGGGGGTTTGATTCCCACCTCCACCCTGTGTGCATGTTCTGTGAGTTTGCATGTTCTTCCAGTGCTTTGAGGGTTTCCTCCGGGTACTCCAGTTTCCTCCCCAAAGCGAGTTTGGTGGAAAATGTATTGGAAAATATAGAATTTTGCATAAATAATGAAAACATTATATTAACATTGTCATTTATGTAGACATTAACCACTGGGCTTATAGACCTGCATTACCTTATATGAGTGTTTCTTACTCTTTACTTCTCGACCAGTGAGCCCCTCAATGTGCTGTTCTGAGATTTTCTCAACTCCTGCAGAAACGGCTGATAAAATTGTCAGGTAGAAGACCACACTGTCTCCCAAAGCTGTGATCCAGAACAAAGCACAAGTACTCATTCTATGGTGTTAAAGATCAGGAGAAACAGACCAGATCTTTGATGCTTGTTGGTTTTTGAAAGTTTTACACAATGGAATGAATGCTGAGCTGGTTGGTCTGGTGCACATGCCAAAGCCCTGTGCCTAGCTTCCTGAGGCTAGAAATGCACAGGAAACTGAATACATGCAGCCTTTTTCTTTCTATGACCTAAGCTTTGAATTCAGGGCTTTTTAAAGCTGACCTGATTAGGTCTTGTTTGGCAACAGTGCAACCTGTCCTGTGTTTAGCTCTGACTCTCTACCTAGAACTATAGCTTTCTTATTACAAAAAAAGATTTCTTTCTCTTTTCCATCTGTATGTATATTCATTAATTTTTAAGTGATTGGAAAATTAAGTATAAGTGAATGTACTGTTAAAATAAATATATGAGCCAACTGCATAGCATATTTTTGGACATCTTGGCCTTTTAAGAAGCAATTGCCTTATTCTAAAATAGTATCTCTGAAAGGTCAATGTTGATGCTGGTAAGTTATGGCTGAGAGTGAATGTCTGTTCTGTATCTGAATTTATATACACTACATGGCCAAAGGTTTGTGGACACATGACCATCACACCCATATGCGCTTTTTTGAACATCCCGTTGCATATTTAGTCCCCCTTTGCTGTTATAATAACTTCCACACTTCTGGGAAGTCTTTTCACTAGATTTTAGGGCATGGCTGTGGCGTTTGCCCACAAGAGCGTTAGTGAGGTCAGACAATGATGTCAGGCGAGTCTTTCGTGTCTTCACGTGCACAAAAGTGCATGCCTTCATGGACTTTTATGCACAGGGGCATTGTCATGTTTGGGCTAGACCCCTTAGTCCCAGTGAAGGGAAATTGTAATACATCAGCATACAAGACATCCTATAAAATGATGTGCTTCCAAATTTGTCGCAACAGTTTAGAGAAGGCTCACATATAGGTGTGATGGTCATATAGTGTATGTTATTACTGTGTGTGCATTCCCCTCACTCTGATAGGCATCAGTGCCACAGTGAAAGACAGACATCATGAGTATGACACACACAGAAACACAGTGAACGACACACCCAGGATACCGAAAACTCCATCAAAGGGTACTAGGGCTTCTGGAGACTCTTTTATCTTTGATGTTTTATCAGTTCCTAATTTTCCTCAGGATGATGTTGTTTCATGTGCCATCAATGGCCCAGTTCTCTGGGAAAACCAGGAAAATCAGCAAGACAGTAAAATACAGTAGAATGTAACAGAGCCAGTAAGGCTGAATCCAAGACCTGATGTCCCACATTCAACATTACATTAAACAACAGAAAAAAACTAATGAAATTTTTGCAATAAAAGAAATGTTTCATAGTTTAAAGATCATCAAATTAAGGTTCTAGGCTATTTCCCTTGATAATGTACAGACACACGGTATTAGACATAAAGTATACATAGGGCCAGTATTAATTACATTGATTTAGAGGAAGCAGCAGTAAAAGTTCACAAAATGTATACACTAGTGGATAAAGCTTCTGATACCAACCTTCTATGCATGAAGTTATGCACACACACAGTTTTCATAAGCAGTTTCACAAGTCAACAGTAACTTTCAAATTCTATTTTTGCCTTTTCAACCCCTGTTCACACTCTTTTATAAATCTATATAATGACACAGTATGTGTGTGTGTGTATGTGTGTGTGTGTGTGTGTGTGTGAGAAAGAGAGAGAGAGAGAGAGAGAGAGAGAGCAGGTTAACACTCTGTTCAAGTGCAAACGCATGGCTTATCCCCAGCATGGCAATTATGGACGTCAGCAGCCCACATGAGTGTGAAATTGAATCATGTGATATTGGTCAGGGTTTTCAAAGAATGATTCAGACCAGAGTCACAGTAGCTTATGGAGTAGGTTTGGGGCAGGCCTGCGTGTTTAGCCCTTAGGTCTCACCATTAGGTCTCAGCACTAATGAAAAGAAGATGCCTTGGTGGAAAAATTACACGAACAAGGCAAAGCTCAGATGATGCACTTGTCTAACAGATAAAGTGCTATCATGGTTGTGCAGAACATAAGCAATCAGACATCAGGTTTTATTACTAATGAGTAATGATCATATTGATATGATATTGATCATATATCATATCATATATTTTACTGAGAAAAGACATAGCAAAATGATTTCCACAGTTGTCAGTTTGGAATTAAGTAACATCACACTAAAACAGCCTGAGAGAATGAAAATATAGTATACTGAAATGACAGAGATTACTCAAAATGTGACAGTTATAACTTCATTCCCATAGTCATAAAGTTTATTCTTTAAAAGGTTAAATCTGTAGAAGTTTGTGCCTCTAGGAGAACCCTTAAATTCTATGTAGAACCCTATGACATAGGTTGTGCTTCAAATTAGAACAGCTAAGAGCCCTTAATTATCCAAAGAATATTGAAAATTGAAATTGAAAATTGTTTTCTGAGAGCATAATGCCCATAATGTTGTTGTTCCTCTTTCGGCTGCTCCCGTTAGGGGTCGCCACAGCAGATCATTGGTCCGCATATTTGATTTGGCACAGTTTTGTACGCTGGGTGTCCTTCCTGACGCAACCCTCCCCAATTTTTATCCGGGCTTAGGACCGGCACTGACACTATTGCATGCAACCCCAGTGGCTAAGGTTGGTTCCCTGGCTGGGAATCAACCCCAGGCCGCAGTGGTGAGAGCGCTGTGGCCTTACCAATAGTCCTCCAGGGACCCAGAATAATGCTCATAATAAATATTTAAAGTTGCAAAGTGATTGAAAGCTGAATACTCATAAAGAAATTTGTATTAAATAAGAAGCAGATTAAAGAACAATGTTGTGGCAGCATGGAATAAAACAATACAAAGCTTAAAGACAACACATACCATACATACAGGTTTATACTGTATATATATGCATAGTCACCGGTTTGCATCTTGGTTACAAGTGATCAAACAGAATCCGGCACAATGCATTTATACTAAAAGTAGCTCTGCTGTTTTACAAGTTTAGTCTACATGTCTCCATCCTGGCATAAGTATTACTCGTGAGCTTATTACAGTTGTCTGCTCTAGAGCTCACATGCGCTACTGATTGCCAAAAGAGTCTGCATTTCTGCATTTTCTCTCCACACTGCGTGTCACACTCCTGCAGTGGAAGAAGTTTGACAGTGTAATCCTTGGTGACAAGTGCATTAATTTGTTACAACAGCTGAAGAGAAGCAGCATATGTGGAAGCCTAGGGCCACTTGTGGAACAACCTTATAGATTGAAAAAGACAGTGAGGATGGGCAGTCGTGGCCTAATGGTCCGAGAGTCGGACTTGTAACCCGAAGGTGAACCCGAAGGTCGTGGGTTCGAGTCTC
>CM075003.1:18797867-18815642 GCA_037576675.1 Pangasius sanitwongsei
TGTGCACTTGGATGGGTTAAATGCAGAGCACAAATTCCGAGTATGGGTCACCATACTTGGCCACAAGTCACTTCACAAACCTAGCTGTCCAGGCTATACAGAGAGAAATATAGAACAAATTGAATAGAGAAATTTAGACAAGTAAAAAACAGAATGGAGAATTTCTGTCCTCTGTAGTCCCTAACTGAAATGTCAGTGAGCACTGAGAAGAGCCAGGGCACAGATCTGAGCAGCCAAGCACCAGGCCAACTGCCGTCTGTGGTGCCAGGCTCGGTATGGGATACAAAAAATAATGCGCACACTGAATTACTGCCACTTCCATCCTGCTTTCAGCTGGGACAGCTTTTCAAGGGAAAGATTAATAATTACCAATACACCAGCATAAAAAAATTTATCATCCAAATGTCAGAAACACCACATAGCTGCATTTCATGAGACAGATTTAATGAATCACAATAACCAAAATTTATTGATTCAGCAATATAATGAAAAGATCACCTGAAAAAAAAGGTAGTAATATTCATCAAAACCTCAGGAATATGCCATTTACATAAGACTGGAAAGAGTTTTAAAGTGACTGTAGCAGTACAATGATTATTTTTACAACATTTGCAAATTTACTGCATAAAAGTGTCATGTCTTCTCTGCTGCAACTTGAAAATGAGCTTTGAAAGACAGAAAAAGAATGGAGGTGAAAAAAGGCTGAAAACAGAAATGGAAATCTGGCTTTACAATTAAAAACACCTGGGGGAAGGGGGTAACTGTTTATAGTGAGAACACACCCTCTTTATCACGTCAATACGCAGCCCCATTCTGTCTTTTTTGTGTGTGTGTGTGCTTAAAAAAAACTTTAATCATTGCCATTGATTATTTCATTTGCTTTTGCATTTTTCTTTATATTTTCTCTAAGGCACATTTTCGAGCCTATTATTCATTCTGAAATTGTGTAACACAAATAAAACCATAAGAAAGCAAGCTATTTATTCAGTCTGTCTTCTGTCTAAGTGATGCATAAAACAGATGAATGTGCATATATGTAACTGTTTTTTTTTAAGTAGTTGTAATTGAGAAATAAGTGGTTCGCTTACCTTTTTATCTTGGTGTAACGTAGGCTAATATTGATTAATACAGCCTACAAACAGGCTGTGTCTCAGTCCGCATACTAACATACTAATTAGTATGTTTAAAATAGTAATGGTACCAATGGTGGTGTGATCATTTGATGTGGTATTTAGTACTGTAAATGTAGTTTGAGATGCAACTGCAGAATGCATCCAGTACTGAAAACCCCTTGTGAGTGGAGAGAGAGAGAGAGAACAAGTTACAATGGCAGGCTCTCTACATAAACAAATGGAATGCAAAACCAGGCACCAGGTAAGGCTATTATTGTCAGTCAGAAAAAGCTACGTCGAAACTCATCAACAAACTAAGCAGTTATCGCTTGCCTTTAACCAGTGGCCATTTTCCTTTCCACTGCTTCATTAAGCTCTCATTATCACCAATGTATGAGAACATGTGGCTGACTCCCATTCTTCTCCTTGGGAGGACTCATGCTAAGTTCTCTGAAAGGCTGATTTTGCATTTGACTATGCTGGTCTAAAGAATGATGATTCAGGAGCTTCTGAACACCTTGGCTCTTTGCCAGCTTTAAAGCACTAAATGTTTAGAATTTTCCAACAGATCTTGCAACATTTCTGTTTTCTGCTCATCTGTATCTTGGCTAAGCTAATCACCACAATTATGCAAAAAATGCTGAGGCAACTTTTTCTCTCATGAGAGACAAAGAAAAAAAGAGGGCGAGGGCGCACACATTGTGGCTCATTTCATTATTAAGGTCAGGTTTTGAGGAGAAGTGAGAGTCGCTGTTTTTGGCTGTGAAACTAATTAGGAGCGAACCCAGCCTCTCTCACCATGTTTTACAGAAAGTGCCAGAGCAGGGAAGAACCTGACAGAGAGCTGAGCTTGGAGCCTGAACTCCTCTGAGTTTAATAAAGCAGTGTACAACACACAAAATAGCTCCACTGAACAAAAAAAGGTCCGCTGAATAGGCTTGCAGAGGAAGTAGGATAGCGTGAGGGAGGACGTTGATGGGGGGACAGGAGAAGAGGGGACACAAAGGTAGATAGACAGCAGGAGCTTTACAGTGGTCCAGCTAGATGGATGAAAGTACAGTTTAGTTGGCTGAGCTCCAGGTTTTCTGGCTCTGCACTGAACTTCCTTAAAGGTTTTATGTCAGGTAATCACTGTCTCCTACCTCCCTCAGTCTCCCCTGGGCTTACAATACACTGTACTTCTGCTGCAGCTGTGCTGATGCAAGATGCAAACTGAAATTCCAGGATGGATTACCTATGCTATAGGGGAAAGTGTGCACAGTGAAGCCTTACATGACAAGCAATTCATGATGCAGACTGCGCAGTTGCCTGATAAAATGGAAATTGCTCTTTAATTAGACAATACCATTCAAATCCCAGAAACTATACAGGTTACAGATACAGGGTGATGTTCACAATCAAACATCGGAATGGGCATGATTTCTGTGACTTTGACCATGGCATGGTTGTTGGTGCCAGACGGGCTGGTTTGAGTATTTCAGAAAGTCTTTGGATTTTGACACACAGCAGTCTCTGGAATTTACACAGACTCCAGTGAGCTGCAGTTCTGCAGGCGGAAACTCCTTGTTGTTGAGAGAGGTCAGAGGGCAATGTCCAGACTAGGTCAAGCTGACAGAAGAGCTACGATAACTCTCAATACCCACTCTTTATAACTGTGGTGAGCAGAAAAGCATCTCAGAATGCACGAAACATTCCACCTTGAGGCAGATACAGCTATAGCAGCAGTAGACAACATTGGGTTCCACTTCTGTCATTCAACAACAGGAGTCTGGCGCTACAGTGGGCACAGTCTCACTGAAACTGGACAGTTGAAGACTGAAAAAAGACTTGACTGAAAAAAAAAAAGGTAATTATCTGATTGGATAATTGCATGAACGAGCAAGTGTTTCATAATAAGGTCTTGAGTATATCCTGACTGTTTTGTTGCAAATATCTTTAAAACATGACCATCTTTAAGCACAAGCAACTTGCCATATTCTGCTATTATAATAGGAACTCTGTATCAGTGACTGTAGCTGGTAACATTTGGTACAACTTGGTAACACTTTTATGGTCCTCTTGCTTACAGATTCACCACATCAAACCAATACCTTAATTGGAACGTCATTTCAACATAGAGATCTGGTCCATTTTTAGTAAATTGGTAAATATAAAGAAAAAGTTAATGCTGAAAAGTGTCATGCAGAGCCTGTTCTCTCACGCTTATACTCCAGGGTGCTGGTGTCATGGAGCTGAGCATTCAGATAGCGAGTCAGCGCATTATCAGTCTGAATACACGGCAGATCGAGTCCAGCTAAATGTCAGTGTTCTGCTCTTGTTTGTTCTTTGCTTTTCCGGTATTCCAGTGCCTGTGGTAGTAAACTCTGGGGCAGCAGAGTTGGCCTCAATTCTCTTCCTGTCCTCCCCCGCTCTATCTCTCTTTTCTCTCTCATGCTATACCTCTTCATTCCTCTTTCTCTCTCTCCCCCGACTCACTCATTCTCTCTCACCCCCAGAGGAGAGAAGTCTCACTATACCTCTGTGGGGACTGTTGGCAGCGAGTGCAGAGCCCCTGAGATGCCAAGCTGGCAATGCCTGCTGTCAGATCCATCCATGCTGGCTGACCTCGCCCTCACTGCCCCACACGCCTCTGCCAGGCAGCCGGGAGCTGTTGACTCACTTCTCTGCTTTTCCTCCTGCACATTGGCACCAGCGCCACGCCAATGCAGCCTCACCTTGGTATTGTTGCCATGCTGTGGGCGCATCACACTGGCAGAGGGCTGGCATATTCAGAGCAGGGCAGTTGTGTCTTGTTTGCAATATACCAGTGTCGCTCCAAAGTCCACCCTGGGGTCACTTTCAGCCTGTTGTTTCTGAAAACTGGCACCAGGGCTTTTTGAGTGAATCAACTTTTGAGTCTTTACAATGTCACCCTTCGAATTATACTACCTGGATGCTGTAGCAAACTGCTACGGCTCCACAAAAACAAGCAATCATCACTATGAATTGTAATCAAGGATGCACATCTCCTCTTTGGCCTCTTACTCTGGCCTGGTTTCATCATGATTTGTGGTGATTGTCACTGTTTTGTTCGTTGAAGTACAGGAAAATGACATGTTTTCTAGGCCAAGGAGATCTTCAGAGAACAATCGCAAAGATCATAACGACTGTCCTCTATGTCTTTGGGAAACTGTGCGAGAGCTACAGAAGCTAAACAGTATGTAAATGCAACTTGTGCTAATTACACTCCCAGACAGGAGACAGCGGGAAACTTCCCAATAACTAGCTTTGAGGCTGGAACATAAAAACAAACACAAGAAAAAGAAAAAAAAAACTAGACAGAAATCAAAGGCACACATTGCACTATAGATCAGACCGGCTCATTACATTTACAGCTCTATGCTACTGTAGACTGATTCATATCCAACAGCCACAAATATCCAGTAATTTATACCTTTACTGATTTTCACACTCAGACTGGCTCTTTCTTATGTGTATATAAATTGTCCATGTGTTTAGGCTACATATAATTGGCTATAAACTAAAATAGATCACATTTAACAAACTTTTCCGAAAGTTCCTGCTCATTACTGGCTGGTGAGCATTTATAGAGACAAACAGACCAATCAGCGTTGTCTCTTGTCACTGAGGTCTTCTGTAAAAGGTTTTTTTTGCATTAACTTGTTTTCGCACCCTGACTCTAATTGTACATCTCCTTAGTCAATTCTTTGTACTGTGTTCATACACTTAGACATTAGAATAGAATATTTGTGAAAAAAAAAAATTCTGAAAAAAATATTTAATTTTATTGGTATTTTAAATTTCTTTTCTGTATTCGTGTTTAATTTTACAATTTTCATTATAAGTTAGCATTTTTTTTTCAATTCTGCTTGTGCAATTATCTTGAGTTCTACAATAATATCTGGTTATGATGTAATTTCAATGTGAAATTGAGTGGAGTGATTTGGATTTCTTACAAAAATCACACGAGAAGGCAATAAATACCACCTTGTTACATTCCTGCAAATATTTGCTTCATTAGGACGAAATGACTGATTTGTATATAAAGCAGCTCATTTCCCCAGACTCTGCTGCAGTGCTTTATTTGCACAGCTAATAATGTTATCTGGAAGCTGAGGTTAGATGGAACTTTACTGTTATTAAATATCTAATGCAATCCTTTATTGTATTTTTAATTATCAGTTCCAGATTACTGGAAAACAGCAGGTTTTTTAAATCTCATGGCTAGCTTGATCTCTTTGGGCTGGCGACCTAAGTCCAAAACTTACTTCAATATCTACACAAGGAAAGGCATGTGTATTCAGAAATGGGTTATGTAGGTGTATGTATGTGCTTAAATTAATTTTCTGGGTTCTACATTCAGATGATGCAAAGTACCTGTGTGTAATTAATCCGAAGTTGCCAGATTTTCTTGAGTACAGGTGTCCTAGGCAGGGTTTTTCCAAAAGCCTCTAGACCACCACCTTTAAACACAAGCACTTGCCCAAAAAAAAGGGATAGAAAATGCAGACTGAAGAAGGAACTATCATTTTTTTCTTTGCTGTCAAATGTAGCACAATGTAACATAAGAGCAAAAGACAATTTAAAAATGAATAATATAAAAGATCAATACAATGATATATTAATGATAATGTGGCAAGCATTGAAATAAACACCAAACTGGAGCCTAGTGTATTGCCAATATATTGCTGCATTAATCATCCTAAGTGTAATTACCACATAATCACTGCAAATTTGGTTTAATTTACAACATGGCTTCCTCATTCGCATGTACGTGAGATACATCTCTCCATCCTGCATGAGTGACTCTTACGTAATATCCGAATAACAATTACATCTGTAGTTATGTCTGAGGTCTGAATACTGATGTGCACAATTTGGGTATTAAATCCTTACTACTTGTGCATAACTCAACTCAGAATATAGCCCTTTATGTTCATTATGTATTGCTTCACTGCAAAATTTGCAATACATTAAATTCATAACTATGCTAGTTTGAAATGTTGTATATTTATAGCACTTACCTGCAAGAGTGTTATTAATAGGTGCATGTGCTTGTCAGGAGAGAGCATTGATGATTAGTGTTACTTCCCGAAAGCGCTTTCCTCCAGGCCAAGGCCAATCTTCTCTTGCAAATAAACAATCAGTCTTCAACAACCACCCCCCTCTCTGAGAGCTGGACTTAGATCTATCGATTATACTACAGTTATGCAGCGTAAGTGAAGTAAACAACACCTCATATTAAAACAGAACTATTTAGTCAGAGAGTAAATAAATAAACATATACAGTTGTTAGAGGTTAGAGGTGACATTGACAATGATGAGCTACACTGGATCTCAAAAGATGGAACATCTGCAGTGCATTCTATACATGTAAACCACCTCATAAAAATGTAAGACAGCCTTCTCATTGTGTGGCACACACTGTCGTACATCATAAGGAAAGCATTAAGCCAGGTCTCACACACTTTCCTAAGACACACAATCAGCACAGCAGGACTATGAGCTGCTTTTGTCTCTGCTGTCACAGATAAATTCCACACACTGTGCCTGACGAACCACACCTTATTAACACTTACTGCCAGAACTAGACCAGATGTCACAGGCCCATTGTCATACAAAAGCAGCTAATTAATCCTCTCAAACTGCACTCTCGTACATGCCACTAGCCTGTTGCTGAAACATCCACTTTTGATTCATTGTGCTGCATCATTTCCTCTGGAACACTGCTGGCTGTCGTTCCTGGTGTGTGCAGGACCTTTGTGTGTTGGGTGAAGAGCAGCCAGACCTGACTTCTAGTGATGGATGATGCTTAATAAGGGAATGAAGTAAAATGATGTCAGGGAATAACACATTTCTCCATAATTATTTTGTGCATTGGTCTGAGCAGTAATTGCCGCAGTTTTGGTCTACGCTGCACTGATGCACAAGTGATGGATGTCAGTTGTCAAGCAGAGCTGAAGAGTAGGTGAAAAATTCTGTGAAAAATTCTATTTCCTCAGAAGGCAATCTCTTTGTGTTGCCTGTGTCTATTTAGATAAGATTCCGTTCTGCCTGTCAAACTTCTAAGCCATAGTCAAATTACGGGACTATGCTGATGACACACAAAAGTACCTCTCAATATTTCAGATTTCATTAATAACAGAGGCCTATAGCCTGCAGTCTCATTGGTGGTGTTGACAGAATCCTCAGTGGGTTCTGCTGTAATCTTTTTATGTCAAATGATGGTTACCTTTCAATCAAGAGCATAACACAGTGGTTTATATTTTAAAAAAATATTAATAAAAAATAAATAGTAATTAAAAAAAACATTACGTATGTGCTGTATCTTAACTCTGGAGTCCGGATTTGCACTTCTACTCGAACACAGAATATTACAGAATAATATACTATAACATAAATATCTACATTTAAGGGACTATGTTGCTAAAGGTTTTCCTATCTATACTGGACAAAGAGAGCTTGAAATGAACAGCTGAATGAATAGCATTTATAAATAGGAAGGCTTTGCATTTACTCAACAAGCTCTCTATTTTTCCCCAGTGCTGAATTAACACCTACTGTAATGTTTCTATAAATCCTGCTGGACACAGAATACTATGAGTTAATTCAGCATTGTAGGTGCTAATGCAGCTCGGAAGACTTTTAATGGAGATAAGAACATGCCTTGAGTTACACTAATCGCTAAAGCCATCATCTCAATCAGACTCAGGCTAGACTTGCTATAAATAAACTGCACCATTATATTTTCTCAACAAAGAATCACACATTATGAGAGAAGAGAGAACAAGTATATGCTTAGAAGATGAAAATGGACACAAAAAAGAAAGGTGT
Organism: Pangasius sanitwongsei; assembly: GCA_037576675.1. Lineage (NCBI taxonomy): Eukaryota > Metazoa > Chordata > Actinopteri > Siluriformes > Pangasiidae > Pangasius > Pangasius sanitwongsei. Next base: position 18,805,814 of record CM075003.1, read on the forward strand.
CATTTTCATAAAACATATGTGTTATAAATTGGATTTTGTGAGATAAAATGAGAACAAGTAGTGCTGGAGACCTGCGTGAAAGTGTGTACAACTGCCAGAAGGGATGAAGTCCTGCAATTGAGAACACATGCTGTGTATTCTGAAGATAAACAGACAAATACACATCAGTTGTTCAATTCCCGTAGATTATAGAGTAAATTAGCTGGTAGTAATTACCAGGTTAGTATTACAGTTATGCCCAGGTTGTTGATGACAGATTCTGTATGTAACCTTTCTTGATACAAATTACAGTAGTCTATCCAACAGAAATTTATTGTTGTTGATGTAATCAAACAAGTATCTTTTTTTTGGTCTCTGTGCAGATCAGTGAACCTATTTGATTTCTTAAGAGTCTGCCAACACATTATGACAAGTTGATTTAGGCAAGACTCATAAAACCTGACTGCAATTGTGCACTTGTAACATTTATCTCCAGGCGAGGAGCAGTTTGATAGATGAGGCCTCGTGATCTAGTGTTGAGCGTCAGGCATCGATTCCCCTGAGAGCAAACCACCTGCTCTCTGCTTTCCAGATTGTGAGAGACACAAGTGTGAAATATGATAATTTTATCTTCAACACTCTTGTCAGGGAGAGATCCTTGCACTTCTTCACTTTGACTGAGATAAGGCATGTAGCTTTTGGCAAGGTATCAAATCGAAAGTGTTGCTATGCTGGACTTGTTTCTCTTTATGGAGAGAAACAGTGATTCTTTGTTTTCAGCAGGCAGGATTTTCATCTTCTTTTGCTGGCATGATAAAGTCTTTGAGGAAGCCAGGATACCTGAGAAATAAGAGTTAACTGGTTCATCATCTTCTGCAAAAAGAACAGCTAGCAAGAACACAAGGGTCTGACAGAGCAAGACTACTATGTTAGAGCAAACCATAAGACGTTCATTTACACCATGTTCATCGATTTACAGTACTTCAGATAATAAAACTCATTTATTGATTATACGTAAAGACTGTACATTTCTATTACACCTTGGGTGTTAAATGAATTAGCCTCATGATCACCACAGCATTAGTGACCTAATCTATTTTAATCATGATGTCCTTGCGACAATGTGCTTAGGCAACAGTTTGCCTGTCTAGACAAAAGACACTTTCCTGCTCCAGATGCCTTCTCCAACAAAGGGTGCCTCAGTCTCATCAGCCGGAGTCTTTGATCTCTTCTCTCGGTTTCCCTTTGTCAATCTTTTTTCTGAACAATGTGCTCCATGCTCAGCCCCTCCTTAAGGAGAAGCTGAAGATTATCCAGCCTTGTTATTGAATTTGACTTTTATAATTCAGCATAACATTTTAACTCACTGATTTACACTGATTTATGCACTTAGCCTGTAAAACATAGTAAATAATACCAATGATAATGGCATCCCATCATTCTTCATGCTCTTCCTGAACTCCCAGTAACAAAACTGGAAGCTGTTTTGGCATTAGAAGATTTGGCCAACTGTACTGCTTCATTTTCCTCATGATTCTCTCCAATTTGAGTAACACTAGCCATGGGTCTGGTTGCTTGTGTAGGCATTCTTTATGTATAACCCAACATGATTGAGTAGTATTACTGCAAGTGCTGAAGAGTGAGTGAGTCATGTTTCTTTATCTTTGATATGCAAGCACTGTGTTGAATATCTGTGCTGATACTTACGCTTCAGATCATGATGTTCTTGTAGAATTAACACAATTTTATTGTATATTATTTAGGAATGTTTATGATCAATTATCACTTTATCTGTAAATATAATTAGTCAACATCTTTAATGACTGTACTGTGCAGTTTATGCAGTCCTCATTGTGAATCATCTGTATCAATATCTACATCCGTGCACTCAGTAGATAAAGACTGTGTTCAGCTTCCACTGCCTAATCAAACAGTTTTCTTAAATCCCTGCTGAGATAAGTGACCGCACAAAGGAGACTGAATCAGACTCTGACCTTTGCGTGGGAGTAATGTCACCTCCGCGCTGAGCCAGAAAGAGGTGCTGCTGGGTTCTTTTTTCGTCGCTAACACAGAAGTGTGGGGTTTGTGTTTACGGATGGGAAAGGATGGGGATTGCATGGCGGCTGCCTGTCGAGTATGCCAACTTCGCATTTAAGACAATGATGTGAATGCCGGCAGCTCTGCAGGTGGGCACAGCAGGCCAGTGGAGCTGCATATGCTCTACTGCTGCCAGCACATTGCCGGCAGTGTATTTTTGGGGCCAGGCTTAACAGGACCATGTGTACTCAGAGCATGGAAAATGCTTCAAAGGCAGAAAATAGCCTCTCGCACGTTCGAAAATTGGTGTGATTTCACTGTTTGAGTTTGATCTCTTTAGGGGGTTGGGCACACTGTAAATATTTAGAAACAATAACACATTTGTGACAAAGGCGGGGGAGGGGGGGCTTAAATAAATAGAAAGCACGAGATACACATTAAAGGAGCTAATGGAGCCTCTGGCATCTTGTGGGTGGAACGTGGGTGTCTGTAAGCTAATGCAATATCCCTTCTCATGCAAATAAACACCTCACTTCTAACAGCTCAATAATAATTCACCAAGTCTTCCTTCTGATGCATCACTCAACCAAACAATAACCTTCTATAGCCATTCACTTGAATGTCAAGAAGTGAAAACAATAAGAGTTACAAATGCAGGTGATCAGTAGTGATCACTTTTCTTTCTTTATCTCCCACAAAGGTACTGTATATGGATTGGTAAAGTTCCTAAAGCCTTTTTGTAAAATTTGAAATTCAGATAGAATCATTATCAAATATCTCAATAAGAGACATGTGCCCAAGTATTAGATTATATTATTAGATTGCATATTAATCCTCATCTCTTGGCTGTGATCCATGAAACAATGAAGTCTACACACACCAGATCTTTCATTAGGCCCATGGTGGTTCCTTCATCACCACACACAGAGTGACCTTCTGGAATGATGTGGGTGGTTAGTACTCGCTCAGATATAGCGTACACCATTAAAGTCAGGCCATGTGTGACATTCGACACATCATTTTCTCTGTCATTCCAGTGTGCTGGCACTTTCACAGTGTGTGCATAGATACGGAACTCATTCTCTGATTATTGCAGAAAGTCACGCAGGACTCTGCACAGCACCCAATCATCCCAATAAATGAAGGCATTCAGCGATGAGCCGCAATCAGACTCCCACCGAGCTGAGCGTGCATTTCCACAGACATCTCCCTCATTGCAGCCTGAACTCGACGCCAATGATTAATTAATACAGCAGGCAAATGACTTACAATATTCTCTCTCCTCCTAAACAATTTCATCTGCCTAACCACTACGGAGCAAATGGTGGGCTCACATCAACGGGTCATTATTTTTTGCCCTCAGCTTCGTCGAAAACCCAGAACTCAGCCACTAACACTCAGAATAAACAGCTGCTGAAAGGATACACAGTACAAAGCAAATTTGTCTCATTTCACAAAGTATATATTCAATCATAAAGAAATGTTAATATATGAAATTCCTGAAAGCACAACAGAAAGCAATAATTGTCTATAGTTCCACCTACAGACAATATAAGCATAGAATCATTAGTGTGGAATTCCCACAGAGTTAAAGTGAATCAAATTTAACTCTGTAGGAGTAAACCCTAATAATATTACTGTGCACAGATTAATCTCAGGAGATCAGCTAAACTCTCTAAAATCAGGGCGAAGTGAATCATCTGGGAGCAGATGCTTACATATTGACTTATTACAAGCTTGTTGTCTGGGCCTCCCAGAGAGACTCTCATCTCATTTTGTCACCACAAGGCAGCTGTGCATATAGATATAATGTACACATTTCTATGATGATCAACTTCAACTGCAACTGGCACACATAGATATTAATATAAAGAATCAAGATCATGTTGAGTCAATAATAATTATATACATCCAGCTCCAACAGTTTGAGCATTATTCATAAATTTGAGCAGAAATAAATATATCATATACATGCATTAAGTGATATTTTGAGCTTTAACTCGGTATGGAAGTGGTGCAATGTTTAGGCAAAAATTGTATTTTGTGAAGCCTTCCCAGGGAAGAATAAAAGCATTGAAACATGACCTATAATGTCTAATAAGGTTGAAGACGCTTGTAAACAGAACTTGGTCCTTTTCTCCATGCAGAATATTTTAAAGTATTTTATATTTTTAGTTTTGTGCATATGAACTTCCCTCTTCAATTTACATTTACATTTACATTTACAGCATTTGGCAGACACCCTTTTCCAGAGAGACTTACAGAAGTGCTTTGAAGTCTCCATCAATAAATACATCCTCATACTGGTTCATTAGGTCACAGATTAAGAGTACTATCAGTCTCAAAATAACAAAGTGCTAAATTAAGTACTTCATGAAGAGGTAGGTCTTTAGTGGTCATTTGAAGACAGCTAATGTCTCAGCTGTTTAGATCTAGGGGAAGTTTATTCCACCACCTAGATGCCAGAACAGAGAAGAGACTTGATGCTTGCCTTCCTTGTACCCCGAGAGATGGTGGGTCCAACCAAACAGCACTAGAGGATAGAAGTGGGCGTGAGGTGTGATAAGTGCTTTAAGGTAGATGGGTGCTGGTCCATTTTTGGCATTGTAGGCAAGCATCAGTGTTTAAAAACTGATGTGGGCAGCTACCGGAAGCCACTGGAGGGAGCGTAGCAATGGGGTGGTGTGGGAGAACTTAGGAAGGTTGAAAACAAGTCATGCAGCTGCATTCTGAATTGACCCATGGTCGATTCAGACTATGGATTTTTAATAGGGTTCAAATCTTGAGACTGAAATGCAAATGTTAATTTAGATGTAGAGTCTTATAGAAAAGTTTATATATATGATTCTCCAGTTGGCCCTCTTGGCAAACCCTTAAAATTCTATGTAGAACCCTATAACCAAATGCTTCCCTATCAGAAACGGTTCCAAGTAGAGCCTATTCAGGAAGCTAAGAACCCTTAACTGCCCAAAGCAGGCTTTCTTTTTTTCTGTTGGGGTCATGATCTATTTGAAAAATACATCTGTGACTAAGTGTTTACCTTCTTGCAGGGAATTTAGCTTTGGGGCAATATTACCCTGGTACTTATTGGAATTCACAATGCCATCAACCTTTACAAGAGCCTCTGAAACATCAGCCACAATACAGCCCTGAAGAAGAAATGTCCACTACTATATATTTCCTTGTTTGCAGTACCCTTTTGTCACCAAACATGCAGATGGTATGGTTGATTTTGGTCTCAAGTGACCACAACAATTAATTCCTTCTTTTGTAAAACCCTTCCAAATTTATATTTATTATGGTGTGTCTCATAGTTGATTTTGACAACCCCAATGATTAGCTAAACTGTGCAATTCTGAAACTGTGATCATTGAGTTCTGTGCCTTTCTCACCATCCTCACTGGGCATGGATGGACTGGAAGGTAAAAATTTTTGGCATTTGTGAAACTTTTCAATTATGACCCTTACTGTGTGTAATGGTATTTTAACTTGACTTATACAAATCAATAAACAACTGTATATTTTGTTTCAAAAGTGCCCTGGTTTTCCCATTGTGATTAATGGCAAATATATTTTCAAGTAAAAAATGATATTCATTTATTTTAATTATTTTCATGAGTATCAATAAATGGGACAAAATACAATTATTTTTAAAAAGATGTTTGTTAGAGGAAAAGTAAGTATTTTTCCAATTGTTTGAATGGGACGAATTATAATTCTTATTTTATAGAATCATTTTTTGTTCATTCTCATATTTACTGATTCACCTCTTCCATGTGGCATCACTTCACTTGTTACGGTTCAAATGTTTTCTTATTTCACACTTTACACTAAATTCCCTATGTGCAAGTATATATGAATGTCCTTGTCTCAACTTTGTAAAGACTACAAACCAATGGAGCAGTGCCGTCTTATTTCAAGCTACATCATGTCCTAGAAGAAAGGCTTTTCAAATGGCATTTTTGCAAAACAGTACCTCAGGAAAAAAATACTCTAAGGTCCTCAACATCAGACCTTGCTTTTACTAATATTTAAACTGCTTTTACTATGTTTTTTCCAGGGTGGTGGTAGAATGACTTCAATAAAATTATACGTACTGATATTTTTAGTATTATCAAAATACTATTGGGCATTAAGAGAAGTAAAATTACAACAGAGTAAAGGAAGTATAATGAAATTTTCTTTAAATTTGACACTTTTTAAAGGACTAAAATTTGTGCTTAAAGCAGGCTTATGCTTTCTCTTCAGAATTCCATCTCATATACATGATGAAAATGTTTGGATCCTTGAAATTTGGTACAATATTTAATGTGCTGTATGACGTGAAGTGCATTAACTGCCTTGATCTTGGCATGGGGTAATTCTGAGTGTCTCGGCCCCTGGTCAGTAGCAGAGTACTCTCACCATGGAACTACTGTATGCAGTTATACAGGTTCTTTAGACTCTCACAATCTTACAACTATAATAAAGTTGTGCTGAAAGCCCAGGTCATGACTTACTCTGTTCTATAGTCTTTTCTCCTGCTCTCAGGATGGTGGCTTTAGAGCAAGGATCAACTAGGTGTCTCTTCTGGCCACTCATTCAGACACTGGGGAAAACAGAGGAATCAAAGGCTGACTTATTACCCCTCGCCCTCCTCCCTCTCTTTTTCTGCCGACTTCAAATAAAAATGAGTTCAAGTGAGAAACACACAATTAGGCTGAACTCTGGAGGAGCATGAGCTTGGGTGTCCCCCAGAGGATGACTAAAGGACACACAGTCCCTCTCTTCCTCCTCAGCACTGCCTGTGGAGAAACAGCACCTCATGCAATTGCTGCCGCATGAAAACAGTAAAACAAATTAGGGAAAGAGTGTAAAGGAGACCCCAAATTAACCACCCATTAGAGCGGTAAAATGGTCTTGTAAAAAGTTATGTAGTTCATCATAAATCAAATTATGTCAAATCAAATTATTCAATTTGTTCAGGATATGCAAGAGCAGTTTCATTTATAGCATTATTGCCAAACTGCTTTATTATGTAGGAAAGGAACATATTGGCACAAGAAACAATGAAACCGTACTTAAAAAAAGAACTTAATCAAATAGAGCTGGAGAAAATTCTTCTGATTCAACACATCGGAGCCAGATGGAACTAGTGGTCCATCACAATGTGCTTGACAGCAGGGATTTGACAGCTTCAAAGTGCAGTTCAAACAATTTTCTAGAGCACTTTGATGAGGCGGAAGAAATACACCACTGTAAAAACCTATATTGCCTTCACAGCCAAACTGTTATTACCTGAAAACATGCACTGTTTCCACAGCTAAAGACAGGAATACACTGGGTTATAGAGAAATATTTAAATCAGTAGTCACTCAAGTCTGTGCTCTGATGATTTTGCTCTTAGTTCCCTATAAAACACATGCTTTCTACTATATGCAGTAAAGTCTTTTGGATGCAAGACCTATCTATGACAGGTGCACTGTATCATAAAAATCAATCACTAACCCTGTGAACTATTAGTCATTGATTCAAGGGCTCTGAAAGAATGTAGGTCTGTATCACAGGAACAAGAATTTCAAATCATTATAATGTAAGATTCATTTACAAGTACTGACAGATGAAATGGAAAAGAGACACATTATGGAAAAGAAATCTCATATGGAGATTTTACACTTGAGTCTGCCTAGTGCTGGTGAAATACTAAATAAAATTAATCTAGGAGCCATTCTACCATTTATTTTTGTTTAAATCTTTTTGACAGCCCTCTTGAAAAGCATGCTTTCCCCTGGTTCTTCTGATGTCTGGGATTTACACACTTCTGTCTGTGAAATATGCACAGAATCTAATTAAATATGACTGTCTGCTTTCTGGGTTCGTTTTAGAGCTGAGAATCTGCTGCAGTGTGTCACTTCACAATATCTGCAATTCAACCATTAACTAATATTTTGCCAAGATTAAAACAGCTTGGTATAAATCACATGAACAAAGTTATTGTTGCTTTCAAACACATAATGTGATTTGCATGGAGAGATAAACTGGTGTTATAAATAGGTAACTGACCACTGAAAGGCAAGAGCCTACAAATTGATAATGTAAAAATTAATCTTTGCTCCTGAAGCACCAAACTATCCAAACAAAATGAAACAAGCATAAAACAACAGTATACGAATGGGTTTCTTAGCTTTTGGGTAAAGTGCGCAACTTAATAGCACAACAGCTGTTGATTGTCTTAGAGGATCAGCATAGTCAAGCTTCCCCAAATACAAGTACAGCATATAGAAACAGTATTCACCTCCACCTTCTCCGTAAACATGCTATGCCAGATACGTCTGAAATCAAACAGCCACCATGCATGATGTAATAGATATGGTGATAACTGCATAATAATGATAATCCATAAAAATTTCTTTTTGTTAAAAAATATTGGTCAGTAAAGATCAGTAAAATTTGTGATACCCGGTGCGATACAACATGGCAGGGCAAAGCAATTGGCATCAAAAGTCTCCCCATACTGGGCCTCATATCATATATACTTTACCCCAGAACTCTCACAGCCATGGGTGAGGTCTCTTTTTTTTGTTATCAAAAGAGCAGCTTGGTGCCCTTCATCAGGATTCTGTCTAAAAATCAATACAGCAATACGTTGTGGCAGAGCAAAGAACTTTTGACTGTGCGTTCTGTCAGGGAGATCATCCATCATGTGCAGTAATAAAGGCCCTGAAGACATCGCTTGCTCCTTACATCTCAGTCTCAGTGTCAGCAGAATGAGCATCTGATCACTTCAACATCATTCAGTCCACAGCGCTAGCGCTGGTGCTATTGACCAGACTACTGTGTCAAGAGAAATATGGTAATTGCACATAAAGACAAGTGCTCATTTTATCTAGGATTTCTGAAATATTGTGGAAATGGGAAGCAGCAGCTATGATTATATGACACTGAACTGAATGATGACACACTTAAAATCTGAGAACCCTATGGAGATCTGGTGAATCAGTTGTGTGAGTATTTGTGATAACATGCTAAAAAGGAAGTCAGCCAGGCAACACATACTGCGAAAACAAACAGCACTAATAATGATGACCTGAATTCTACTGTCGTGTTCATCTGCTAAATATTTAGTTGATCATCAGTTCTACTCCAGATGGAAATGCAAAGTTGTCCAGCCTGAACACATTACGCTCACATATGGTAGTAGACACTAATTCCATTTTTTTTAAGTCACTAATGAACAAACTGTTGGATGAGTGCAAACTCATCTCAATGTGTAAGTTTTACCGATTCAGCAACACAAAAGACAGCACACAGCCTGATCTCTTGTTTGTGGTTGCTGCTCTGGAGCTCCTGGACATCATGTGCTCAGCACTGACAAGTTCACACTGCCCTGACAGCACCTCCTACAGGAGGTCACATATCATCTCTGGTAGCCAGGATTACAAGGGTTGACAGATAAAACCTGCATGGAGGAGAATTTACATGAACAATTTAAGGCAAGACACAACAGTCTTGGTCATGCCAATCATTTTTCAGATTTCTGGATAAACTCCATCTATAACCCATCTTCTCTTAAACTGTAGTAATAAAATCATCAAAACTCAACTGAAAAGTTTATTTTCACTGGATATGTCCACTCATTTCCACCAAATGGTAACTTTGATGAAGGCTTCAAGCACCACTCATGGCAGAATCATGTGTGTATGTGTGTGTATATATATATATATATATATATACACTGCTCAAAAAAATTGAAGGAACACTTTGAAAACACATCAGATCTCAATGGGAAAAAATATCATGCTGGATATCTATACTGATATGGACTGGGTAATGT
>CM075003.1:18822894-18857722 GCA_037576675.1 Pangasius sanitwongsei
ATAATTCTAAGAATTTTCTTAGAATTTCGTCACTAGGAGCAACTTTTAGGCTTAGGAAGCTTTGTGAATACGGGCCCAGATTCTTCCAGCAGTGCTTCAGTTTCCAGCGGTCTTGCAGCATTGTTATTAAAAGTTAAAGACAATTAATAAACTAACAAGGTAAAGTGCAATGAACCTTTGCACAGTGACTGGCGAATTAATTTGGTAATTATCTGGTCTTTTTTTTTTTCATGGGCATAGTTTACTGTCCAGGGAAAGTGCATCATAGTAACAGAAGACAATATGAAGTGCCAATTCTGCCATAAGACTAAACAACATCCCATCATGACTAATTATCTAGAGTACCTTATTTGATAACCCATGGAAGTAGAGATGTGTGCACAATTTGTCTAGGTTAGCTAAACTAATTAACTAACTAACTGATTAACCACACTGGCCTAAGGCTGGCCTACATTGTATACATGAAATAAAAATTTGTTTGTAATAAATGTTTCACATTTACAACATTGAATTTGTGCATGAGTATGATCTATTCACAAAAATACAAAGTACAGTACACACACCCAGAGAGAGAGAGAGAGAGAGAGAGAGAGATAAATAGAGGGAGAGAGAGCTATACCAGTTAGACCAATTACATGACCAAATGGCTGGAAGAATTGTCATGAAACAGTATGTTAATACAAAAATGAGACAAAAAGCTCCTACATGACAACAGATTAAACACATAAATTACACACACTATTAAATATAATTATGACTAAATAACTACATACACAAACTATAACAATTAAACAAAAATGGCAGCTGTATTTCTTGATATTTTGTAAATAATTACAATAGTTAACCTATCTTGTGGATTTTGCTGTTGAATGTTCACCAGCCCTTCTGCAAACTACCATCCCTAGAGACATGTGGGTATGCAAGGGAGACTGAGCGAGACGTTAGAGACAGATGCCAAATCCAGAGAGAATAGCTATCTTTTTATTCTTTATTATCACATGTACTGTAGCTTTGGCCTTGAAAGTTTTGCACATAAAATATTCAACAACATAGGCTATTAGTGGCACTCAGGTTGGGGGGATGGGGGGCTGGGGTTGGGGTTCAGGCTCCAACAAACCCACTGTTAACTCTACCCGTGTTTTTTTTTTTCAGGGAAATTTTATGTCTACCTGCTGAGATGAAGCCTTTATCCACGGACCTCTTTCAAATGTAACATGACAAACACTGACACCACAGACTTGAGACCTTTATCTTTTTCAGCCGACTAGAGAACAAGTTGACCCACCCACTCACTGGGGATCATCCAAAGTTTGACAATCATATTCTTTTCTTCATACTGAAATCTGAAACAAAAAAATTTTTTCACTCCCATAGTGACAGCCAGCAAGACTCATAAAAGAGATAAATGTATATAATACTGCTGTATGTTCTCTGTGGGGTGTATTAAGGAGCAGTAGTGGAGTTGGAAGAGTGATAGCAAAAGCAAAAAAATCTTGCAACAAAACTGTTCTAATTATTTCTTTTGGATACTGGTCGAATTACCTATTTTCTTTTGTTGAAATGAAAAGAGGTTAACACCATCTCTGCAGCAAACTCTTAAAAAATAAAATTTTTCTGTAACTGTTAATGCATAGTTGCTTTATATTTGATGAACTTAAAAAATAGAAAAAATAAAATCGTAATTGTGGCATGTGCAAAAGTTTGGACACCATTCAAGCTGTTAAATCTCAGAACTTAATTAACATGTTAGACCTTAATTGACTCATTAGGACTCACTGCTCAGGTCAACAAATTGTCATTAGAAATAACAATTCCAGAGTGTAATAAATTCTCTGAATTTTCAAATCTTGTATTAAGACTCAGCAACCATGAGTTCCTCTAAACAGCTGACTAAGGATCTGAAAACAAAGCTAATTGATGCCTACAAAGTAGGATAAGGCTTTAAAAAGATAACAAAGCACTTTCAGCTCACAATTTACACTGTCTGAAATGTCATTAAGAAATGGCAGTTAAGGGGAACTGTAGAAGTCTAGGCAAGGTCTGGGAGACCAAGAAAATGTTCAAATAGAACTGGCCATATCCTGGGCAGAAGGCAAAGCAAAACCCCCATATGACATTAAGGACCTGCAGGAAGGTTTAGCTGAAACAGGAGTGGTGGTGCACCATTCTACTCTGCAGCATTGCTTGCACAAACATGATCTGCATGGAAGAGTCATCAGAAGGCAACTTTAACTGTGACCTCATCACAAATGTGAAGTGATTTGGTATATGCCAAACAGCATCTAGATAAGATGGTTTGCTGTGATGTGGACTGATAAAGTCAAAAATGGAATGCTTTGGTCACAATCACCACAGGTATGTGTGGGGAAAAAAGGAGTAGCATTTGATGAAAAGAACACCTTTCTAACTGTTAAGCATGGGGGTAGGATCTACTGTATTTTGTGGTGGTGTGGCAGTCAAGGACACAGGAAACATTGCACAGGTAGATAGAAGAATGGATTCCAGTAAATATCAGCAGATTTTGGAAGCAAATGTGACATAGTGAGTCAAGAAACTGAAGCTGAAAAGAATTTGGCTTCTACAACTGGACAATGGTTCAAAACATACTTTAAAACCCACCATGAACTACTTCAAGAAATATGAGCTGAAACTTTTAGAATGATCCACACAACCCCTGACTTGAACATCATTGGCAATCTGTTGAAAGTTGATAGTAAAGTTAATTATATCAGATGAACCAGACAAGGAATTGAAAGATAGTAACAACTTAATATTGGAAACATCATTTTTATAACATAATTGTGTATTAAATGTTAGGTAATATCACACATTACTTTAATATCACACACACACACAAGCCTATATGATCTCTCAGGATACATAAAAGTAACATGCTGATACTGCATAGCATTTTGTTTACATGTGATATTGCTGTAATACTGGTCTTGTGTGAATAAACTTGGCACACATTCAAAATGCACAAGGACAGAACTTCGTGTGTGGACACCATCTCAGTTGGGTGTCAGTCAGATTGTAAAGACGTGTTCCATAGACACAAAGAAAATGATAGTTTCTTAACGACCCATGGATATGCTCCATGCAATTTATTTAAATTGTTGATTACACCCCCCTACCAAACACACACACAATATTTATGTGCTGTGGGGTGACATGAAAGGATGCATGTGAATTTGAAATGCTACAGGTCTATGAATTCACAATTAAGTTATGCCCTGAATCCCCTTCCTACTGAGCGTCTACCGTGTACACACACACACGCACACACACATGCACACACACGTATGCACACATACACACAGAGTCTGGAAAACATTCTAATGAGAGCCTCTGGGGATGTCAGACAGGCACACACCCCTCGTACCGGGCCAAGACCCTCCCTAACCCCATGATTCACCCCTATATCCCTCTTAGTCTATCATTTTCCTTCCTCATCCTCTCCTGTTCCCTGCCCCCCTCCACCTCAACATGTCTGTGCCTCCTCCTCTCCAATTTATGGAGTTTGACGCGTTCAAATAAGTGTCCATAATAAGGTCTGAGTGGAGCCGGGAGAGCAGCCTCTAGTTATTACCTTTCTCTGCCTTTTTGTGACAGAGTCACCTCATGCCTGGGGAAAATCCTGAACAATCTGTGGACCCAGCAGTAAAAGAAGCAGGGTTTAAGGGTGTCTTTACAGGTGATAATTACCTTATATACCACAGCACTGTTGAATTCTCGATTATGATTGGTCAGAAGATGTTGATGTTTTTTTTTTTTAATAACAGTACATTTCTGACAGTAGTTCTGTCTGCAGGGCAACTCACACATTTATACTAATGCACTTTTTCAAATATGGAATCATTTCAGTAGAAACAGCTAATTTACATATAATCTAATAACAAACTATGTTATACTATGTTAGTAGTTAACAAAAAAAAACACATCATTGATATGGTGAAACTTATAGTCTCTATATAGAGACTTTAACCATTTTGGAAGAAGTTTCCGGTGTCAGTGCTTTGTGCCAGTCAGAGGTAATGTTAAAGCTGCTGTTCTTTTCAGTTATCCACCATGAAAAACATAACAAGCTAAGCAACCGCTATAGGTATAGCTATAGCTGCTATAATGTAATAACAAATGTAAGAACTTGTTATGCAGATGTTCCATTAACATGAAATGTAACTAAAATGGAAAATGGATTAAAAAAAAGTATGACAGACATTATTTAATAAATTACAAAATGGGGCGTGCTGTTATAGGAAGATAATCAATGTCGCCATTACACTGTATTCCTATAATGGAATAAAGAAAATGAATCAGTTTCTGTCAAGTCTCTTTGTGAAATTTTAGTTAAGTGAAATTTCATTTTAATATTTCTTTGATATCTAATATAATAATATTACATTGTTCTCTGAATGTAAAAACTGGTCTATTTAATACATTTCCTCACATTTTAAATTATGTTAGAAGAGATTTTTTTTATGCTGATGTGAATGCTTGATTAGCCAAAAATTTTCCATATCCCCTGGCATTAGCGTCACTAAAGCTTCACTACTCCCAATTTTCATGTCATGTGGGGAGTCTGTCATTATCGACTAAGGTTTTAAGGTAAATCACAGTGACCTACAAATGTAATTTATTATTATTAGCAGGAATAGGTCAAGGGTAGGGAATGCTGCAATGTAGCGAGCTCCCTGATTAATTTCTGAAAACTGCATTGCAAAGATGACAAAAATAATTTAATGTTGATAGAAGTTTGTACTAAACAAATACTAAACAAGAGAAAAATACTGCTACTGGTTAATGAGAAATGCTAATAACTTTAGCTAATAAAGTGTAGTTAGCTAGAATACCAGGCTTTGTTAACTGCTTTAAATAATTATCAGACAATGCTATGTGACCACTGTTTGCTCGCCTATTTTTTTGACTGCTTGGTGAAAGAGTGGCTTGTGATAAATTAATGTTGATCCTGAAACAAGCAATTGGTATCACTGCCACTGTCATTTCAACTCACTGGTGTTCTACAGCTCAGTATAGAGAAAAGCCAACAGGAACAAAGCCAAAAGGAACAGCAAGGCTAATTCTTTTATTTTTGCTATACACTGAAGACATTTGGGTTTGAGATCAAAAGATGAATATGAGACAATAGATCAGCTTTCATTTCCTGATATTTAAATGTGTTAAATAACTTATAATTAGATCTACATGTGTTAAACAACTTAAAACATGGCACCTTTTGTTTGAACCTACCCGTTTTCCAAGTGATCAAAAAATATTGGAACATGTGACTGACAGGTGTTTCTTGTTGCCCAAGTGTGCTCTGTTAGTTTGATTGTTTAAACAATTAATAGCTCTTTGAATGTCTACTCTTGGTTTAAGTCCTGGGTTTTGCCTGTGAAGCCAAGACTGCATTAAAAAGGATAAACCAACATGAAGACCAGATAGCTGTCTATGGGAGAAAAGCAAGCCTTTTTGAAGCTGATCAGAGCCATTGCACAAGCAATGGGCAAAGCCAATTCAACAATCTGGTATGTCCTGAAAAAGAAAGAAACCACTGGTGCACTAACAACCAGACGTCGAACAAGTCGACCAACGAAAACAACAGCACTTCATGACAGAAACATTGTGAAAGCTGTGAAGGTATCACAATCCACTGTTCGAAAAAGACTGTGAGAGCAGAAATATAGAGGCCAAACCACAAGATGCAAGTCACTCATCAACAGTAAGAATCAGAAGACCAGATTGGAATTCACAAAGAAATACAGAAATAAGCGACATAAATTCTGGAACCAACATTAACCTCCGCCTAAGTGATGGAAAGGCCAAAGTGTGGAGAAAGAAAGGATCTGCTCATGATACAAAACATACAAGCTCATCGGTCATGCACGGTGGAGGTAGTGTTGTGGCTTGGGCTTGCATAGCTGCTTCTGGAATGGGCTCACTAATCTTTATTGATGATGTAACTCATGATGGTAGCAGCAGAATGAATTCAGAAGTCTACAGAAACATTCTGTCTGCCAATTTACAGAGAAATGTATCCAATAATCTTGGGAGGAACTTGACAATGACTTGGCAAGACAATGACCCAAAACACACTGCCAACACAACAAAGGACTTCATCAGGGGAAAAAAGTGGAAGGTTTTAGACTGGCCAAGTCAATCACCAGACCTAAACCCAACTGAGAATGCATTTCACCTCCTGAAGAGGAGACTGAAGGGACAAACCTCCAAAAGCAAACAACAACTAAAAGAAGCTGTGGTACAAGCCTGGAAAAACATCTCAAAAGAAGAATGCAACAGTTTGGTGATGTCAGTGGATCACCAACCTGATGCAGTTATTGCAAGCAAAGGATATGCAACTAAATATTAAGTGTCATTTACTTTAATATACTTTAAGATTATCTATTCCTATAAAATTGGGTGGTCTGCCATCAAAGATGCTCTAAGTTTAACACATCTATATGTAAATATCAGGAAAGGAAAACTGAAATTCTGATCTATCTGTCTCATATTCATCTTTTGCTCTCAAATTCAAATGTGCTCAGTGTACAGCAAAAACAAAAGAATTGGCCTTGCTGTTCCAATACTTTTGGAGGGGACTGTAGTTAGTAGTGAACATGAATCGCTTTTGAGGTTGTTGTCGTACAACTTCCTGCACATTAATTATTCTTCCAAACTCCTGGTGTGTTGAAAGGATGGTTAGAGTTTATGTGTTTGTGTCTGCATTCATTCAACCAAAAATCTTGATCCAGGCTCAAACATGTATGATCTCACTCTAAAAATAGTATGGGCTGTACTGTGACTGTCTATGTGCTACACTGCAGGCTTAGTATACACCTAATGTGTGTATGACATGGTGATCAAGCAAGCATTTGGAGATACTGAAGCATGTCAGTGTGTGTATTGTCCAGAAAGTTTCATTTTATTTCATGTTAAATAGCAGTCTTTTCCCTCTCCCCTATGGGAAGCCTAATTCCCTTACTGCCTGGGAAAGAGGGAATAAACTGCTGTAGGGTGGTAACAAACAACCTGCGGCCCTGTACCAAAGGGATTTAGAGTGGCTGGGTGGCGGTACGGTGGCCACTTTTGCCTTGCACATACAGGAATGGGGGTTTGATTCCCGCCCTGTGTGCGTGGAGTGTGCATGTTTGCCCCAGGGTTTTCTCCGGGTACTCCAGTTTCCTCCCCTGTCCAAAGACATGCGCTGTAGGCTGATTGGCATCTCTAAATTTTCCATAGTGTGTGAATGTGTGCGATTGTGCCCCGCGATGGATCCAGGCTCTCCACGACCCTGTGTAGGATAAGCGGTACAGAAAATGGATGGATGGCTGTAGTGGAAATCAGTCAAGGCCTTTGACATACTCCCTCCCTGACTTCCTTTTCCAAAAGGAAATGAGTCAACATACGGAATCAAATCACAGCTCTCAAGGTATTTCATGGGCACTTTAAGTAATCACATATGTTCTCTTGATTATGACTTCACTCACAAGTCCTGCACTACTGAAATTATGGAATACAACATTGTTCAGTGTAGTGTGCGATGTTGACCAGATCAGGTACAGCATAGAATATTCTTTGATGAATTCTACTGTTATGGACACAGCAGTCTTACGGGCCTACTATGTAGAGTAGAAGTGTATTATTTTGGATGTAACCATATACCACTCAGATGACCCCAGTAGTGATCATTCTGAAATCTCTGCCTATTGCTTTAAATTCAAAATACTAGAATCAACTCAGACTGCTACATAACACAGACAACAGATTGTGGCCTCACCTAGTTCTATGAGCTGCCCATCAGTATGCATAAGTGTAGTAATAGCTCTGGGTTGTACTATTTAAGGCCAAAATAGTGTTGGGCTGAACTTTTAGAATGTAATACTCAACTGAGCATTATATTTAGGTATTGTTTAAGAAATTAGACCAGATTCATGATTAAGCCCAAATTCAGGTATGGGTCAGTCTATCTCAAGTGGTTCAATAATTTTAAAGTTGGTTGCTTGACCTTTTCTTAATTTTTCTAATTTTTTTTTGAGTGATTGCCTCTATGTATTGGCATTACAAAACCACCAGTTTTTTTTTTTTTTTTTTTTTAATTTCACTAGCTTTAACCATGACAGCCATCTTTGTGTCATGGCACACAACATATTTTGGTTATTGAGCGGTTTACGGAAACCTCAATATCTCGGCTCAGGATGGTCTTAGCTCCTTGGAACATGTCTAGAACACATTACAAGGTATATGCACATATATAAACATTTTGCATTTTCTTTGTATTTTAGAGTAATTATGTTTATTATTGACATACAATATCTTATGCTTATCAATGTGGTCTAAAATGTTACTACATTTGACATTGGCAACAATGAAGCATGATCTATCACAGGGTTCTTCAGATCTTCAGAGTTTATCTCCAACCTCCAAACTCACCTGGCTGTAATTTTCTAGTAATCCTGAAGACTTTGGCTAGCTTGTTCAGGTGTGTTTGATTAGGGTTTGGAGCTAAACTCTGCAGGACAGTGGACCCTGAGGGCCAGATTTGAAGAACCCTGATCTATCATGTTGCTACAGGTGTACAGTTGGTAAATACATAGTCCTCACTCTGCTTCATACATTTTTCTTTTTCAGTCACAAAGCTAGGGCTAGTAGATCTGGGGAAAAGCCTACTTTATTCATGCATTTTGAGAAATGAACAGATGTATTATAAGCATAACAAATAATAAAAATGAACAGAATTTTACAGTAATTATGTTTATGATTGACATAAAATAGCTTATGCTTGTCAATGAGGTCTAAAATGTATTTGACCACTTGAAATGGAATGACCCGCATTGAATGTCTGTTCATTTTATGTTATGCTTTTTCCTAAATTTCTCCAACAATTGTTTATAAGACTTAATGTATGACTTTGTATCTCTTACATTGTCAGTCTGACATGTGGCATCTGGTCTGAGCTCTGCTTCTGACACCTCACAATTCGTTTCTGCAATACCTCCGTTCATACTCCCAGTTACAGCCAGCCCAAACACCTAAACACACACCCAGCAAAACCAGACAGCATGTGTATCCCGCTGTGTATCTTTACTCTTCGGGAAGCTGAAGATCATTGCTACTCCTGAGAGTTCAAAACCAGAAACTCAACATCAGGGAATTCCAAATGGTGATATATTTACATGAAAAATATGTTGCATCTATGCAGATAGCAGTATCTACAAAGGGAAAATGTGTATGAGGAACATGTAGCTGGCTGCTTTTTGCTGCAGGCTGGGCAAATCGATTGGAGGAGAAACTGCTGACATGGCAGTGTGCGACTCCACCTCCCCCTGACTCAGTCACTGAAGCTGAAAACATGAACAAGAGTGCTGACTTCTGATACATGACCGACACACAGAGAACGCTTACCTCTCCTGCCTGCTTCTCTCTCTCCCGCACTCCAAGCCTCTCTGCTTTCTTCCTCTTCCTCCTGCACACACACTGCAGTGCTCAGCAGACCATCTCCTGTGCTTACTCCCCCTCAGTAAACTCCTCCATTCTTTCCTGAACTGTACTGAAAAGTAGACTGCTGCCACTTGGCCACTATAACATCACATGGCTATAGAGGATATGCTATTCAAAGAGCAAGCCTGTAACTCTTGCTATGAATAAATGAAAACTAAGAGGGGTCATGCCAGTGCAACCCTCACACTCTACATCATTATGAGTGTCAGGGTAAATACTCTTTCAAGAATAACAAGTGCATCTTTGTCTTTCAGCTTCTTCTTCTCATACTGCCTTCTTATTACTGACTGTATAATGTATAACTGCTCTACCCCTGTTTCTCTTCTAGCGGTTGTTATGCTATATAATAATGCATGGGATTCCAATCATGTGTGTGCTTATACCCTTGAGGGGTTGGAAAAATAGATAGATAGATAGATAGATAGATAGATAGATAGATAGATAGATCACATCAGAATGTGGAAAAATGTGATCTCATTGACTTTCGGCGTGGCATGGCTGTTGGTGCCAGATGGGCTGGTTTGAGTATTTCAGAGCTACTGACTTTATTATGGTGCTGCTTGGGGGACATCAGTGCTTATGCTGGGAATTGCAGAGATACCTGGAGAGGTCTGATTGGGAGGAATGGCCCCTTGGATCATAAAGTTATTAGAGTTCTGTGCAAGTCTTTGGATTGTTAATAACAAACACTTGGGTAAAGAGAGAGGCAGAGCTGTCAACTGATCGCCACTTGGTAGTGAGTTGGATTTTTCTGGCACCAGCCAGATGTACATGGTGAGCCAAGGACAGCCTTCCAGGTTACTTGGGAGCATTTGGTAGATGCTGCTGGACACCAGTGGTGAGGGAAACCATCAAGTTGAGAAGGAGGCCTTTCAAGCAGTGCTCACAGAGGGCAATCCTGACCAACTGAGAGGTATAGGAGACCTACAAGGGCGGCTGCAAAAGGAGTTGCAGAAGCAAAGCTCAAGCATGGGAGGAGGTTGGAAAAAGAATTTCAGATGGCCTCAAAGATGTTGTGGCAAAAACTTCAGTGCCTCAAGAGGGGAAGACAGGATCCCAAACTTTACTAAGCAAGTGTAAGTGAATGATGATCTCTACTGGGGATATTGTTGTGCAGTGGAAAGTGCACTTTGATGAATTCCTTAACCCAGTGGATATGCCCTCACTTGAGGAGACAGTGTCAGAAATTTCTGGAAGTCCATCTATGTCCATTATAGCAGCAAGGCTACAGAGGCAAGTGAGATTTGACTAGAGATGTTAAAAGCACTGGGCAATGTTGGGGTTGTGTGGTTAACATGCCTCTTCATTGTTACCAAGTTCTGGATAAGAGAGTCCATCTGATAGTTGAATGTAGGAAAAATGCAGGTTCCATCTAGACCATGGGTAAGGTCTTTACACTTGTGTAAAGGTTTATGAGGGGTCATGTGGTAGTTTTGTGGATTTGGAGAAGACCTATAATTGTGTACTTTGACATTTGTTGTGGGAGTTAGTCCAGGAGTATGGGGTATCTGGGTCACTACTTGCAATCCATTCTCGAGTGTTGGAAAGAAAAAGAGCATGAGACAAACGTACTGTCTCAGTGGCAGCAGTGTTAAAGTCACTGTACTGGTCTGTTGCAGTAAGAAGCAGGAGTTCAGTTCTCTATGTACTGGTCAATCTACATCCCTATCTTCACCTACTGTATGTTCATGAGAAGTGCCTAGTGACCAGAAGAATAAGGTTGTGAGTGCAGGTGGCAGAAGTTAGGTTTCTCCACAGGGCTCCTGGGCTTACGTTCTGTGAGAGGGTGAAGAACTTTGCAATCTGGCAGAGTCTCAGAGTAGAGCTTCTCTGAATCAAGAGGAGACAGTTAAAGTGAATTGCGCACCTGAGAAATATACCCCGGACAGCTCCAACTAAAGCTGTATCAGGCTTGTCCCACTAGATAGAGACCCTGGGGCAGACCCAAGACCTGCTAAAGGGATTATATCTCACAGCTGACTAGGGAATGTCTGGGGATGCCCCAGGAGGAGCTGGAATCTGTGGCTGGGGTTAGAGAAGGACAACGAATAAATGAATTAATGAATGACTGGACAATGCCGTATATTAGTGCACTTATTTTGTAGCTACAGAGCTGCCCCATTGACAATTTGTTTAGGTCAAACTAAATATAGTAGATTGCTGGTCCTAGTTGGTCTCTTTTCATCCATGGATGGGGTACAGAAAGAGTAGCAAACTGTGCATATAGCCAGTAATTAATTGTATATTTACAAAGTGCACCTATATAGCAGCTATAAGGCAATTGTATAACACGCCACATAGTGTATATATAAATATATTTGAAGGTGCTATTAAAGGACTGTACCATGACCATTGTTTTTAAAATGCACAAAATGGAAAATTTTAGAATGTGAACACATACAGCAGAAGTTACAGCAGAGGGCATATTCCACATTATTATTTGTTTTCTTGAGTAACAGTAGTAACACATAAGTAATGGTACGGTACTTATATTGGAAATCCATCAGCAATATAGTATTTAAAAGCAATCAGTTCTTAATGTTCAACCAAAACCACTATAGTATAGTTTATAGATGTGCACAGTCGACACAATGATAATGTGACATACCCCAGCAATTTGAATAGTCCATTATTGATTCTGAGACTCAAAGTAGTTGAATCTGAATTTGCTGCTTTAATGAGTTCACAAAAAGCTCCCGCTCAGCCAGTTGTTTGCAAGAACTGACACTAAATCAGCAGTTAAATAGAATAACAGTACTATGCTAGATCAGTGCACTCCAGTAGGGCATTAGTCAGAGTGCTTGGTTTAAAGATCTGGGTCCAAAATCCCACTGCTGCTAATAAAAGAGAGGGAGAAAAAGACAGAAAGCCATTTTTTTCTGTGGATGAGATAGAAAATGTGAGCAAGCAAGACAGAGAATGCAACCATAAGTGTGGAGCAGAATAGGTGGAAATCCAAATCCTAACAATTTCTGTTTCACACAAACACACACACACAGCAGCTTTGTCTTTCTGTGAGGACAAAATCAGTAGTGTAGGTTTCATTGCAACCTTTGGGTAGCAATGTAGCATGCAAATGCTTCAGAGAAACTGGATGTTTTAGACAAACCAGCCTTCAGGTGAATGCTCATCACTAGAGGTGGGGAGGTTTATCCAGTTGCGTACCTGGAAATGTTGCCTCTGCCATGGGTTTTTATCAAGGGTTTCAGAGTAATATTGACACAAATACATCTCAGCTTCAGTGTATATAATACAATTTTTCTTTATCGCTGATACTTTCTGTCTTCCATAAGCTGTGGGTGCTTGGGACATGCCCCCACCACATTTTGACAGTGGTTAGAAATCTTATTAGGTCATGATAGAAACTGATAAACACTTTCTAAAAATAACAGTTTAGCCCTATTCAAGCTGTTTTTGAGTGGTGTGTGTAATAAAATGTATCTGCCCCCTGGAGTACACACTCACATTATGTACTCCTATAGGCATACACCTATACGAACACATGTCCTGATATGCTCGCAGATAAAACTTTATACTTCTGTGTCCACCTGTTTGTAAACATGTAATTGTGCTGTGCATAGGCAGTTTTCTCACTCCCTTATCTCTCTGCACATCTGTACTTTTCAAATTTGTTGTGCTCATTATAGCGCTGCATCAAAGCAATGCAAGGTTTGCAGTCAGATTAAAGAATTATAGTGTCAACATTATTGTGAAGCTATGAACCTATGGAAGAAGGGGTTACATAGTTTCTGGGTAAACAACAGGAAACACTTCCCTGTCTGTAATCAATCAGTGTTTGCCTGAAGGCTTGTTGATGCACAGCATTGAAGATATGCACAACATGCTGTTAGAATTTTGGAGAACTGCACGTCAGTCCATCAGTGCATCTCTGCGTGCCATGCTTACCTATGAACACCTTTTCAAATATACAAAGTATAAACAAGCCTTTGACGTATCTCAGCCTTAACATAGCTTCAGAAGCACATCCAGTGTGAATTGGCCTTCAGGGTTTGAATGCTGTTTCTACATGATTTGACTTTACTGTTATATGCTAACATGATTGGTAAGTTTATTTAGACAAACATGGTCAGCTGTAGTTCAGGTTGAAGAATCATACTAATGCTGCTAGAGAACTAGCTTTAAGTCATTGTCTAGACCAGTGTGTCTGGTCCTGAAGTACTGCGGCCCTGCGTAGTTTATTATTTTCCCTGCTAATACATCTAATAGCTCCAAATTAGCTTATAATTTAAATCAGGTATGATGGAGATAGGGGAAAAATTAAGATGTGCGGGGAAGGGGTGGAGCAGCAATGAGAAACACCGGTCTAGCCCTTAAAACCAATAAATGCAATTTGTGAGTGTATTTGCACTCAGTGACTTCATAATCCAGGAATCATATATCACTCAGATCATTAAAAAAAAAAAGCATGACTTTCCATACAAGACAAGCACCCTTTCCATACATCATGGCAGATTCATTATACAGGGTGCCCCAAAAGTCTCCATACATAGGGAAAATTAACTCTTTTTAGCAAAAATGTCTTCCAAAATTTTTCATACTTAGTTTATATTATATATTTTTTCAGATAGCCTTTAAGACTGCCTTTGACAAAAGAAGAACAGATTGAAATCATTTTCATGGTTGGATCGGGATGCTGTCACAAGGTTGCAGTGGAATTTAACAGGAAACATGGCAAGCACATCACACATGACACTGTTGCCAAACTTACTTACAAATTCATAAATACTGGAAGTGTTGCAGACCAACTGAGAAGTGGACGTCCACTAATATCCACTGACAAAGGCACAACCGACATGGTGCTGGCATACATAGTCCCCTATTTATGAAGACATTTGAGATACACTGTAGAATAAAGTTTCAGTGAGTAATCCAGTTTTGAAAACATGTTCCCCATTTTATTTACCTCCTTACACTTGATATTATTTCTCAGTTTTTATATTTCAATAGAGAGAAAATATAGTTTTTGCTTTTCACAGCCATGGTTATTTCCACGTTTTGCATGTGTGTGAATGAGCGTATTGACATCACCAGTATCACATATATAGCAAAATGTCTGTAAAGAGGGATTTGTTCATTTACATCTAAAAATCAATTTATTTTCCCTATCCTTATTTATTTCCAGGGTTGTGTCATTATTACATGAAAACTGGTAAATATTGCTGTGTCACTCATAATGGAGTCAGATGATGATATGTGCAATAACTCAACTATCTTTACAGTATGAAAAGACACAAGAGACTTCAGGTGATCACCTGTAGGAGATACACATAGTGCTCAAGAATGATATATGACAGATATGACAGATTCTAGTACCCATTTTCTTCTTTGGCCCCTAAATTACCACATTCTGTTCTGGTGATAAAAAAAAAAAAAGTCATGATATTTCCACTTTTTAATACCGGGTCAGACCATTTCATAGTTAGAGGGCCTCAGAAACAATACTGAATATAACACCAACAGTTCTCCTCCTACATGGATTTTTAAAAAAGAGAATAGCTCAATCATTCTAAACCCTCAATTATCACTGGTTTTCAACTAAAACAGACCTTGTACTGCACTGACATGCTCACATCAAAGACTATTGCAAAGTTCATTCTCCTCCCTCTTTCCCACTGAATATTCATTATGCGTTAATTTCTTATGCGTGTTAAGCGGGAGGTCGA
Organism: Pangasius sanitwongsei; assembly: GCA_037576675.1. Classification (NCBI taxonomy): domain Eukaryota; kingdom Metazoa; phylum Chordata; class Actinopteri; order Siluriformes; family Pangasiidae; genus Pangasius; species Pangasius sanitwongsei. Next base: position 18,838,074 of record CM075003.1, read on the forward strand.
AGCAAAACCACCATGCAGTGACTCACCACATTCACATGTCCACTGCTGTCAGGTTCTGTATTGTCTGGAAGCTGTATGGTAACAATAATACTCTGTTCAATGCAGATCTGCAAATGGTGCTATTAAAAATGTACTGGCTGTATAGGCTCCGGTGTGCTTCCTCAGCTACATGTCATCCAAAGTGGGTCAGCCCCCCTTTCCTCCATCCCTCTCTCTGTCTCTATTCCTGCACCCTTTCTGCCTCTCTTCCTGAAAGCACTACTCTCTGCCTGGGAATTCTCATAGAGCTACAAAGCACCACATGCTACAGGCAGTCTTCCTGCTTCTGTATTCTTTTGCTTCAAATTTTTACACAATTTACGATGAATTTATCCATGAATCACTGATATAGTGTATGACAACTCTGGTATGAAATACACATAAGCATTGTTACCCCTTTTTCAGACCATAGACCACAATTGTCATACAACACCTCATCATTATCTCATTTCACTGCGAAAACACATCATTTCATGTTTCAATTTAGAATGTTACTCAGCCATGAGACTGAGATCCTACTTGCACTCAGAATGTGAATAGTCTATGTCCAAAGGTTTCTGGTATGTCTGCTCTAATTATCAGTAACACTATCTGAAGTGATTGTTCACCAGCTATAACTCCCCCGTTCCCCCCTTCCCGCTTATTCAGGCCCAATAGTTATCAGTGACACTGAGCGAGGCTGAGAGAGAGTAGCCTGAAGACAGTGTTCTCTGTTCCACCAAAACAGTGAAATAAACAAATCTACACAGTCTGGGAGGTAGAATATACAGGTTATGTCACTATTAAAAGAATCACTGCTGCTTACCACCCTTACACACTTCTTCAAATAATTTTGACAAAAGTGGATTTATTATTTAATAATGCATAGTGTAAATATAGGTTATACTCATTCAGAGTTCAAATAAACAAAATCCATTTTCAGGCTTAACTTTCAGATAAGGACATTTTCAAGAGTCAGATTTTAATATCTGTGCATATAATTGCATCTTGTGCATCTTCATGTAAGACCACTTCTGTTTGTAGGGTTAAACTTTTTTGTCAGAACATTTTGTCAGTGAACAAATAAGAACTGATTCTAAACAGGTCCCTAAAGTTAAATTACCTAATTTTAATAGGTCAGATTTAATAACAAACTTCATATTTAATTAAACACCTGTATATTTATTGTGTATCTGCCACACATTTTTAAAAACCTAATCAAAAAGTGATTATTTACTATGACATGTCATTTTTTAGTTCATGTACACTGATCAGTTATAACATTAAACCACCTGCCTAATATTGTGTAGGTCCCCCTTGTGCTGCCAAAACAGCTCTGACCCGTCGAGGCATGAACTCCACAAGACCTCTGAATGTGTGCTGTGGTATCTGGCACCAAGACATTAGTAACAGATCATTTAAGTCCTGGAGGTTGCGAGGTGGGGCCTCCATGGATCGGACTTGTTTGTCCAGCACATCCCACAGATGCTCGATCAGATTGAGATCTCTGGAATTTGGAGGCCAAGTCAACAGCTTGTACTCTTTGCCATGTTCCTCAAACCATTCCTAAACAATTTTTGCAGTGTGGCAGGGCACATTATTCTGCTGAAATAGGGAATACCATTGCCATGAAGGCGTGTACTTGGTCTGCAACAGTGTTTAGGTAGGCGGTACGTGTCAAAATAACATCCACATGAATGCCAGGACCCAAGGTTTCCCAGCAGAACATTGCCCAGAACATCATACTGCCTTCGCCAGCTTGCCTACTTCCCATAGTGCACACCCCACAAAATGTGGCATGCACTATCTAGCCATCACAATTTGGCCCTTGTGAAAGTCACTCAGATCCTTACACTTGCCCATTTTTCCTGCCTCCAACACATCAACTTTGAGAACTGACTATTCACTTGCTGCCTAATATAGCCCACCCTTTGACAGGTGCCATTGGAACGAGATAATCAGTGTTATTCACTTCACCTGTCAGTGGTTTTAATGTTATGGCTGATTGGTCCATCTTGCAGACATGTTATATTCAAGTGGGTAAAATAGTATAGTAAATAAAGGTCTTTCATTTAATTGTGACTCTGTGGATTCTGTGAGTAGTTAATAAAGTGTTATTATGAGAACCACACTACCCTATAAAGAAGAGTTTACAAATCTATAAATGGCATAAAAAAGAGAATTCAAATCAAATATATTTCATTTGGCTGTTCTGGGGCTCTTTTGCCAGTCTCCAGCTTTCCATCAGCTTGGAGTGTGAGTGAGGTCCACACTGGGCCCTGGATCTGCCGTTGGAACCCTGTGATTGTAAAGTGGAGCGACAGGAATGTAAAAGCAACCAGATCAACGTGTGCAGCTCCTGTCACAGCTGTCTGCTGTTAAATAATGGCTCCTGCTGATTCCACCCTGCTAGTGCAATTACCCAGCGCTCTAGAGACTCAAGTGCAGACTCTCCCAACACTTGGATAATGATTCTCCACAAATTGATGACACCCGTGGCCTCGTTTGCTCAAGCTAGATTAACCTAAGAGAGAGTTTGGGTTTTTCCTGCTCTATGAGAGCTGAGTGGGTGAGAAAAATTCAGCATGAGTGCAGCAACTGAAAGGTAAAACCGATTACACACTCAATTTGTCAAAAGTCTGTAAGCATTTGACTTCCTTTTCTATGGACATATTGGAGTCGAAGATCTTTGTTAACTTTGTACACAGTAAATTAGAGTAAAGGTTTTTCTATTTTTTGTGAATTTCTGCCAAACATTCAAGGCACTAAACACATGACTTGCAGCAGAGGTCTCTTCATGATTAAATACAAATATTTAACTTAGCATAGACTTTATAACAGTAATCTAATAAAGTATGTAGTTCTGCAATCTTAACACAATCTCATCTTGTAATCTAACAAGCACTTAAATCAATCTTAAAACATATTTGGATCTAAATGAAGACTTGCTATGTACTTCATACACATATACAACTTTTAGGATTCAAAAAGTTTGAATATTTAATGCATTATGCCCTCACATATGCATGACGTAAATTGAATAATAGCTTTTTGGTATAAAAGTGATAGTATCTACTGTACCATCTGTTGCCAGTGTGGGGGACTACAGTTTTACAGTGTTGTTTATGCGCATCCCAATACCATTTGCTTTATCAGCGTGTGTGCATCAAATCGCATTCATCAGGATTAATTGGCCTACTTAATAGATTAATTTCACAGCAATGGCAATAATCATGAAGAAACAAGGAACAGACTAGGACTGTTTACTTTATCTTTATTATGAAGTGCCACAAAATTCCTGGTGCCTTGTGCTTTTACAACAGTTGAAGACTGGCTCAAAAATCGCAGTACATGTTAGACCTATTTCATTCAGAGTTCCCCTGATCAGGAGTCATCAGATTAATCAGTTGTAAAAAGTTTTTTTTTCTCTTCAAATAAGTATTTACACTTAGGCTACATCACCTCTTAAACTGAGCATCTCAGATATTCTTCATTTATGATACAAAAACTAAGGTCAAACTAGTATAGTAATTATCTACCTGAATCTAGGGTTTTGTGCTACTTTTAAGAATAGGAAGTGCTTTCAGCAGAAATCTGAGGGACACCTAGACTGGGGAAATGCAGGAATCTTAAAGTAATCAAAGCCTGAACTGCAGTGGAAGTGGATTACAGACCAGCTGTGCAAAGGTTCATCTTCCCTGCTACTGGCAATCTTCCTCATTCTTTTGAGTTAACTGTGGAAGAGCCTCCTCCCCCCAAAACTGGGTGTTCCAGAGATTTGGAGAATGATACTGAACTGCTTAGAGCAGAGTTACAGCACTTCAAGCCTACATCCTAAAACTACGTTTAAATTAGAGGCAGGCAGTGCATAACAGCAGAGCAAAGGAAATTGATTTATACTTTTCTTTTTAAGTCTTGTCGACTCTCTAACACTACACTGGCATTTTCCCTGATGTTGTATTTTTTTGTGTTTGATTATTAAGAGATCAAAACATACCTGATTTTTTTTTTTAGAAAAAGCTGCTATAGGCAACAGTTCAAAAATACCATGCATTACATGATTATTGCTGTATATATCCTTACGAGAACCCCAAAATATTGCCCATTGATACTACCTAGGTTTTGGCAAAATGATAAGCTTAAGTTTTATGATATTGGCATAGATTCATTTTTTGCATGCATTACATAGGCATATGAAATCAAAGAATTTGAAAATCAAATTGTGACTGATTTGAATGCTTTGGCATGTTAATAAAACTGGCAAATAAGCAAATGAAAGTGCAAAACATATGATGAAAAGTAAACACTGTGCCTTTCATAGAAAGAAAACAAAAATCGAATATAAAAATAAATAAATAAATAAATAAATAAATAAATAAATAAATAAATAAATAATCAGTCAATCATTCAATCTATTTATCTTTCAATCCATCCATGGCGGGGTCACTTGCAGCAGTATAATAATATCAAGTGATATGAAAAAAGTTATTGAACAGCATTGTGTCACTCAAACCTTCAGTGTGCAGGAACTCTTCCTCGCTGCACAGTCAGCACTGAACTCTGAACAGCATGCGAAGCCTCAGTATTCCTTTAGGGTCAAAAGCGTCTAGAAGAGCCGAGGCTTTGCCCGCCGAAATCACGCTTGGAGCGGCGAGAGTGCGCCCTTGAAGCACGCCGACTCGTAGTGTTTGTTCAGGTACGACTTGAGCGCGAACGTCTTGCTGCAGCGCGCGCACTTGAAATGTTTGAAGGCCGAGTGCGTCTGCATGTGCGCGCGCAGGTTGGAGCGGTCGGCGAACGCCTTCCCGCAGTGCGCGCAGCCGAAAGGCTTCTCTCCCGTGTGAGAACGCATGTGGCCCTGCAGCAGCCACGGGCGGCTGAACGCTTTGCCGCAAACATCGCACTTGTGCCGTAGGTCGTGCGTGAGGACGTGCATGGCCATGGCCGGCATGGACACATACACCTTGCCGCAGGTCGGGCACTTCTTTGCCATCTTGCTGTCCAGGCTGCGGTGCGTCTGCTTGTGGCGACTCAGGTTTGATGACGTGGCGTACGACTTGCCGCACTCAGTGCACGTGTGGCGAGGCGGACTGCGCGCTCCTCCGGCCGCCCGGCGCCGTGAGCGGCCATCCGTGATGAAGAAAGCGTGCGCCGTGTAGCCGCCACTCACTGCTGCGTCGCCGTTGATCGAGCCGCCCGTGGTGTCCGAGCGCGGGCTGTCCGCCTGGTAATCACTGTGAGCGCCATCATACAGAGGCTCCGGAGAGGGAACCTTAACGGCGCCATCAGTCTCTGCATCATACACCGCTGGGGTAATGTAGTCCCTAATGTAACCTAGCAGGGAAAGAACGAGCACTTTTATTCACTTATGTACAGTCGCAGAGAAGGCGAGAGAACACCGGGTGGTTAACAGACGCCAACAACTACTTTTTCATCAAAAGGTCATTCCCTAAAAGTGAAGGTTCATATTCCCCCTTTCTGGCCTCGATACAGAGTTTCACACATAAGGTGTAATTATCTGAAACAATCTTTCATTACATACCCTGTGCGCTCATATGGCTTATTAATAGGGACACTGAGATTATTATTTTTTGTCTTCTTGTAACCTGTATAGGACTATTTATACTTTTTATTTATGATCTCAATTTTGTTGTTGCTATGTTTTGTTGTTAGTAAGTGTCCTAGTTTTTTTTTTTTTTTTAATCCAATTTTAATTTGTATCCAAGCTGCAAAGCAACGTTCTCCTCGGAAGACACTAATGAATGAATGGATGGATGGATGGATGAATGAATGAATGAATGAATGGATGAATGTCCAGCCATATAACGAATGGCATGACTTGGGGTTGCCTGATGGAGCATGCACACTGCAGTATATCAGGAGCACTGACCGTCTATTTGACCGGCACTCTACATTATAGACGCGAGTTACTCCAATAAAAAGCAATGGACCTGAGAACGCCCTAAAGCAGGTTGTCAGCATGCGCGCAACTGGGTTACCTCCAAACCCACATGACAAAAAGTATGTCAAAACAGTACATCACGACAGGTATTAAATATGACAAAACCTATATTTTAGAAGACATTGTTAGCCTGTGTTCCACACAAGCTGTTGAAATAAATAGAGTGATACATACATGCATCCTTTGATGTGAAGATGACTTTATACTTTGCCATTGCCGAAGAGCTCGTGAGTGGCTGGAAAGTTAAACACCGATACATACAGGAGAATTGTTCAAATAGGTTTTGTTAAAATGTATGCCATTAGTTTGAATGAGATAACTTCAGGCTTTAGGATTAAAGTAGCAACGCCTGGTTCTGTGTATCACCGATCGCGGCACGGTTACACTCAGAGCCACATAAAGAGTGCTGAGTTCACAGAAACGCACGGCACGAGGGAGAAATGTGTGAGAAGAGACTGTAACTTACCTTTGTCGTGGATCCGCAGGTTCAGGTCAGATCTTGACCTGCCATAGGCTCTCTCCAGCTCCGCGCATGAGAAATCATCCAGCTTCACCTTCTTCACCAGGAAAGACCTTGGCATGTTTAGAGCGCGCGGCACACACAGAGCCTTCCACTACGCTCGCTTCTGTCACTTTATCCACGCCAGAACCGGAAACGAGGAAAAGGACACTTCAAAGATCCTGTAGCCAAACCGGACAGTCAGACAGGAACAGGAGGAGGAAGACGCGAGCCGTCCTCGGCAGAAGCCCCTCTCTCTCTCTCTCTCTCTCTCTCTCTCTCTGTGTGTGTGTGTGTGCATGCGTGCGCGCGCGCGCGCGTGCCGCTGGTGTTGTACCACTCGAGCGAAATGCGACTCCTCCTAAAGAATACAACACACTGCCGGTTTTGCAAAATCGAAGCGCAAAAAAGAAGCGCGAAAGCGTTTCCAGGGCTCTTGCTGGCGGGAGGGCATAAATCTCTGGCGTCCGCTGCCTCCTTCCTCCCTCCTCCTCTTCCTCCGCGCCGTGTGGATGTGCGCGCGCTTGATCAGCACTGAGCGCTTTATACGCGCGCGCCGATCAGGTGGCGCGCTGTGAGGGGAAGCGCTTAATGTAATCCACCCGAAACCTCCCGGGAACGGCGCTGCGCGAGAATGATTTATTGATGCTCTCCTTCATCTCTCCGTCTAATTTTCTTTTTTTCCTTTTCCTTTTCTTTTTTGCGTCCAGGGTGAACCGTCATGTTTCGGTAAGATATGAGAGGAAATTATTGTTGTAGAAAGAAAGGGAAGGAAACGGTGTAACAAGTTTCCCTGTCGCTACAGTGCTAATGATGACCAGAAATGACAAATAGCTTACAAAATACAGACAAGAGACTTCAGTGTGTGTCGTGTTTCTAAATCCATCTTATTCAGTTAATATTCGTTTAATTCTTGAAATTGAAACTGATAACATTTTATGAATATGTTGACCTTAATATCTGCAGACAGTTTGCACATAGTTTGCTCATCCTTCCTCTTCCTCCTTCCTCTTCTGTAGTGCAGAGTTGTGGTTAGGTTCACTGACCGCTCACTACGTCACACACATGACGTTAAACTGCCTCTAATAACAGAAAGGAGTGGTGTTGACTTAAATAAAAAGTCTTCACCTTTTGGATATGAAGAGTGCACCTTCTGAAATACTGGCATTAGCTCTACATGAATTGGAAGTATATATATTAATTGCATAAACTAATCCATGAAGCTACAGTTTCATGCAAAAGAAGAAGATATGACTTGGAGGTGGAGAAGAGGAGAAAGAAAGTTGTGCTGGGAGGCTGCTATCTTGCGCTTTTACCTGAGAGGATGATCAAACCAAAGGCCAGCAAAGGAATGGAGAAACAACCAAGCCGTAGTTTTATTCTTCATATTTTTGTTCTGAATTCTGCCTATTTTGTTTTACTTTTTTTTAAATTCTGAATTGAAACACACCTAAAAGCTCTAGACTACACATGGCTGTCTCACTTGTGTTAAGAACTGGAACAAAATGAAACTGTCAAATGGCTGGTGTTCCCTGAGGAATAAATGAGAACCTCAAGTATAGCGAACAGATTGTGCACTGTATATATCAGATTAAAAGGCTGCATATTATTTTTTTTTAAATGAACTATTTTATTACTTCCTTTGATTATGTAATCTGCACAGTCTTGTTCATTTGAAAGGTCACTACAAAGTTTTTTTTATGTTTCCTTTGCTCTGTATGTAGACTTTTTTTTATCTGAAGGAATTAAAAACTATAAATAACATGCATTCAGCATTGACTTTACTTAAAAAAGCTGTGATGTTTTCTGTTAAACTGTGAAGTACAAATGTTTCGGATGTATTGGACATACAAGAGGTACCATCTTGCAACAGTCTTCATCGTAACACAGAAACCAGCATTACAATGTAAGTGTGCCAGAATAATGCAGGCCTGAGGGTGGCACTGATTTCATTTCTATTCGACGAGTCAGAGCAAGTCATCTAAAGAGCTACCGCAAGGCTCAGAGCTCACAATCAGGTTATCTTAAATAAGTCTATGTTTGTACTGTTCCCATGCTGCCCTACACACATACACACACACACACATACACACCACCAGGAGCAGCAACAGAAGGCTCAGTGCCCTGATGAAGGGGACTGCTGGGTATTGTCCCTCGGCCTGCTGTCGCAGTAACACTAAATACTGCTGAGTCCAGTTCTCACCAGGTATCTTGAAAAACGCACACACACACACACACACACACACACACAGACACACAGTGCTGGGCTAAGAGTGAAAACATACCTTGTCACTTTTTTCCCCTCTTTTTTTGATGACTGCAAATGAAACACTATATAACACACATTAGTGAACTGGAGGCCTAAATGCCCTGGACTGCACCAAAGTCACAAAAGAATAAAGATAAAACACAGCATCAAGCTCATTTTTCTTAGGCAAATTGAGAATGATGCTAGCAATGTGGAGTAATTAGGATTCCCCCCTGCTCAGTGTTTCTAAAGCCTGAGTGATCAAAATTGTTGCTGCAGAGTGTCAGGCAAGCTAGGAGAGGAACTTCGCCTCAAGCGCTATCCCTGACAAGGGTTTGCTGCCATCTGCCCCTTTGTACTGTCTTCTTACTGATGAGGAAAGATCATCTGAACCTCCTCCATGGTAATTGCCTTGAATCAGTGAAATTGCATTTCTATAGACACTTGACATCCCTCGCAGCGAGAGTAACATATTGAACACCTCAGAAATTCTGTTTTAGTGGGAGATAAAAATGAGAGGACTGAGGTATCATTTCCTCTCGCCGACACTCGAACAATGATGTGTCAGAACTGATCAGCGGTTACATCCTTCTGCGCTGGGAGAGGTGGAGAGTCAGGGGAGTGCCAGCATCACACAGGTTTGGTGATGACATTATTACACACACGCTGACACACACACATATTACACACACATACGTTTATCTCTCCAGTGAGCCTGGGAATTGCATTTAGTTACTAGGTTAAGATAAGAGTTTTTAAAATACAGCTGTCAACTGACCACAATAATGTTTTCCTTTATAAATATCTAAATTTCCTTAGCATATTAGTGAAAATGGAAATTATTTGATCCAAATAATAAAAGAATTGTACATTTCCAGTTCAGCTAATTTGGCTGAATAATGCAGGCTGTATATTGTCACAGTCATGTGACACACTGATGGCACAGCTTGTATATGCCATTGACCTGCTTCTTGGCCTCTATCCATTGAGGACCAACTGGACAGCAGTGTCCCTCGGCATGCTGCAGCATGTGTTTTATGGGTAGCAACTAAGAAAGTCACCTACGTGTGTGCTGGACTGGGGTCTGCTGGATGGGGACTGCATTAATCTTTTTTGTCATATAGCTGTCTCTGGAGAGAAACGTGAGTCAGCCAGGGACTCAGCAAACCCCCCTTATCTTGCAAAATCGCACGCACACACACACAGACACACACACACTATCTCAGCCTGGCAGTCTGGAGCACTAATTAAATGTGAAAGTTGAAATGGCTACAAAAGCCACATTATGCAAAATGGTGTTTGATTTTTTACCCATTCTCCCCATCATCTCTCACTTTCTCCAGCTCTCTCCTTTTTTTTTTTGTTTCTTCTCACACTGTGTCCCCGACGTGCAAAAAAAAAGGAGAGAAAAGAATGAATATCTTGGAGCGGCGGACTCACTGTGTGGCTCTCCATGTGTGAAGAGTCAGCTGAGTGAGTCTGATAATTGGACACTTTGGCTGGAAATAGTTTTATAACAGAGAGGCTTGTGTGTGTGTGTGTGTGTGTGTGTCTTTCTGTCTGTCTGTCTTCTAGATCTTCCAAAGGAATTGGCAATTGTACTAAGATCAATCCAGTTAAACACCAGCTATACTAGTTAAAATCCCATGCATACAAACAGATTTAACTAATTATCACCTTTACAATTCAACAGTTCACAAATATTATATAATAATTTAATAAAGCACATGTTCTGCCTGAATATTAAACAACAATTCAGTCAAGGAATAAAACATTTCAGCAGGAGTTCTTGGTCTATGTCATGGTATTATTGACTACTGGTAGTAATCTGATTGCATTACTTGCTATATTACACTTGCAGATTCATAATAGCAGAACAGTTCTCTAGCTTACCCTGAATTACATAACAAAAAATGTACTTCAACTGACCCTTCCATTGAATTAATTCATATCCAGAAATTGTGCGTGTTGAGCATCGCAAGTTGAATGATGGTATAAAATGCACCAACACACGTGGTGCTGAGTATAGAATGAGTAACAACTTATGAAATGAAAAGGAAGTAACAGTAAAAGAAGGGATAAATGGACAAGTTGAGAAGTGTGTGGCACAGAGCATGTGCTCTGTTGACAAGGGGCATGTGGACAGTAGGATTAGCCTGATTAGCTAATTTGTTTCGAAAGAGAATCCTCACTCAGAGAATCAGAGCACCAAGAAAAAATCTTCAGTATGCAGTCTGTGTAACCAACAAAAAATCAAGAGGAGGCACAAGCCTTTTTTTTTTTTTGGAAAACACTCAAGTGTGGAGTCCAGATGAATTGCAGCACTGCAGCACTGAATCTCATAACTGTACACCAAATCATACTATTGGCCTTTGTGTGTGTGTCTGTGTGTGTGTGTAGTCTATTATATCGTTGACACTGTAGCTCTTTCAGCTCAGTCAGAATCTGTCTGCAACACCTCTTTGCTCCCGAGCATGAAATCTGGGCAAGATAATTAGTTCATTTAACTTCATTGAGCATGCTGGCACACAGAATATGGGAAATGAGCTGGCAAAGTTGTGCCACTTATTGCATTTAATGCTAATACAGAGGCAATGTTTTGTGGTCCTGGTCAATGATGGCATTGCTGAGCTGTGAGTAAATACTTATATCACTCTGTTATTCACTGGTTTCTCTCTCAACAATTGCAGATCACTGACATCAAATCAAATAATCACAAATTATAACCAGATATGCAGTGTTTCCAAAAGCCTGACACCTCATGAGATTTTACTTGCTGGTCAAATGACTCATCCTTCCCATTATGCACATGAATTCAGTGCCTTCGCTTGCCCTGACTGTCACAAAGTCTGATCGTCACTGTCATTCTTTCTACTTTCTGTTTATTCCCAGTCATAAGTGTACCTTAAGAAAAAACAAGCACATACAAGCACAGCTTTGTCCTGAACCTATATTGCAACAGTGTTGAATTCTCAAGTCTGATTGGTATAGCATCTTGGCTCTGACAATAGTTCTGCCTGTAAATACGTTTACATGAATACACTCATAATACAACAACTCATTCACAGGGAAGTGTATGATAGATCACTTACTCATATTCAATAACTGTTTTATCCTGATCGGGGTCACGGTGAATTTGGAGACAATCCCAGAAACAATGGGCATTAGGCAGGGATACACTCAGTCCATCCCAGGGCACTGTTCACACACACACTGACACATTCATTCATGCCTAGGGGCAATTTAGCATAGCCAATCCACTGACTAAAATGTTTTTGGAAGGTTTTCTCTCAGGAACCCAGAGAAAATGCACAGGAACTCCACACAGATGGTAACACAAGCTCAGGGAACCTGGAGATATGAGGCAGCAGTGCTACCCACTATGCCACTGCACAAGCCGAGTGTATGATGGACACGCCACATAGTCTAATGATAAACAGATTTTTTTAAAAGTGTTATTATTTATCAAAGAAAAACATATAACCAGGTTTGAGTCTCAGTTGTCATCGCTCTGCAGTGGTCAGTAAGTTTTCCGCCACAGGAGAGCCTTCAGGGCAGATGACTTCGCACTTTCCAGTTACCCAGTAATGCAACTGGCTTTTTGTCTTATTAACTTCAAGAGAGTCTGATGAGGGAATGACTGTTTTATAGCTTTTATAATGTAAGTAGTAACATGATCTAAATTGTCTCACAGACATTCCACAACTTAAATGTAACTATAAAGGGATAAAAAGCAAGACTTTCAAATTTAAAAATTTCAATTGTTGGCAAATTGCTGTGGTATAAGTGAAAAAAAAAAAAACACTTCAGTATGTGCTTTTATTACAAAATAATCCCCTTTTGGGATAGTAATCCCATCATGGAATATTTTCATACAGTATATCAGCAGACCAACTCGTGGACTATCTTCCAACAACTCCCTTGTATTTTATTCCTTCCATGTCTCCCACAAAGGCACAAGACTACAACCAAAGTTGACATGGGTTTCATGGGGGGAAGTTCAACAAGCAGCAAAACCATCCTGCATTCAAGGTTCCATTCTTTCCTAATCCCCTACAGCCAAAATAGAGAAACAAAAACATTTTCATTATTTTCTAAGTGGGCGATAGAGTCTATCACTGTCAGTGGGCAAGCGTCAGATGGAGAAGAATGAGCTGGCACTGCACCCTTATACAGATAAGCTCACTTGGAGATTGATGATGGCATGCAATGGATGCCTTATCACAGTGGACTGGCTCAGTGCTATCTATCTCTTTAGAGAGTATCTTCTCATCAAGGGTAACACAAGATGAAGAGTTTATGAAGACAGATGCTTCAGTCTATAAAGGAAGCCATGGTGAAATGGAGCTGAGTTGGTTTGTTTATGTTCTCAGCCATAGTACTAAAACTCCTAATGTCCCGTGGCTTCATGAGCACCATATTGTCTCTAAATGAAGTGCTGAACTGCTTGGGTCATCACTAGGGCAACTCCTTATGCGGTCCCTCAGCAGTCAGCTCTGTAGAGTCCCATCATAGTGGCAGCATTTTCAGCTCAGAATTGTACAAACATACAACTTTGAATACACTTATATAGCACTGTCAGCTACACAGAGGACAACGGGGAGTGTTTGAGAAGTTTTAACAAGTAGTTTTAACAAGCTGGACTGCATGGTTCTGCATTGCGCTTTGATGCTCGATATCGCTGAGCTGTGATGGTGTTCTGTCCTTAATGCTCTAAACAATCAGCATTTAGACTGGGAGAGCATGCTGCGATTGTCTGCATGTGATTTGCCTAATGAATGATTGCCTTGATTATGCATGGAATATAATGAATAAACAGAGGGTGAATATGGATGATGAAATTAGTCATTACAATGGAAAGAAAAAGATGTATTCATGAATAAATGTTCCACTATACTCATAAACTCTTGCTTGCTGCCCTTAGAAGATAAAAGACCATTGTATATGAATCTATTATTAAGTTTCACTAGCAGAGAAGTTGCACTACGTTATATATAAAAAAAACAATGGTTGATCCTTTTTTTATGAAAACAATAAACTGGTTATTCGTTGCACGAATTTTGCATACAGTTCTTAAGATTCTTGATGACAGAATCATTGATTAGTAATGGGAGTGTAGTTCTGTTGAGGTGTGGCTCACTCACAACCTCCCATGGTGCATCAGCATGTGCACACACACAGTCTTTCTCCAGATGGTGCATATGAGACAATATGTTTGCCTGTTCACACTCACACTCACACACACACACACATACACACAAATACATAAATCATTTCCACTGCACTTGCTGTTCAAATTAAAAACATTTAAAAACTGAAGAAAACTCTCACAGCTGTTGGTTAATAAGTGTGTATGTAACAAGTTGGAGTTCATGAGTTTTTGGAAAGAGTCAATACAATCCAACCCTTTGCTCTGTATGTTTCACGGCTACTGTCAATTCTAGAATTATTGACATTTGTCATGAAAATGAACAAAAAATTAATATATAAAATGAATAACACATGCAAGGAGTAATATATCGCACTAAAGCATAGTGGGACACTGCATCTCTGATACACAAAAATTAAACATTTTCTCAAGTATATATTCGTGTTTGTTAATTTTCTCCAATCTGGGTTGGGTGGCACAGTGGTGCAGTGGGTAGCACTGCTGCCTCACAGATCCAGTTTGCCTAGTTCAATCCTGAGCTCAGGTTACTGTCTGTGTGGAGTCTCACATGTCCTTGCCATGTTCATTTGGGTTTCCTGGATTGGGTTTCCTGGATACAGTAGCTGGATTGGCTATGCTAAATTACACATAGCTGTGAATATGTGTGCATGGTGCCCTGAGATGCCCTAAGGTGTATTTCTGCCTTGTTCCCTAGTGTTTCTAGGATAGACTATGGATCCACCACAAACCTTACCAGGATAAAGCTGCTGAAAATGAGTGAGTGAAATATTACAAAAACACCAAGATTAAAGACATGTATCCAGCCCTTTCAGTGGTCTGCAATACTACCTCCACCACCAGCAGCTAGGTTAAAGGTATCTCCAGAAGGCCACTGTGGTTTTCATTTCATCATTTGATTCCACTCGTTTCATTCATTTCACTCGTTGGACACATCACACTGACATCCGTTACATCCTATGCACTATCGTCCGTTGCTGGGATGAATGGCCTTTCTTACTGCCAATGAATTTCAGGTGGAAGCACTCAGACAGACATAAAAATGTTTTTCATTACTGATATGATGACCACATAACTTTTTGTCTTTTGCATATAATTAATTTATATGTACCCTGCCTACTCTGACACACCGTATGATTGGTGACAAATGATATCATTGTTTCTTAACTTGCCATTGCTTAATCTTTGTGTTTTTAAGTCCCTGTGAATGCTTTGTATGGCTGTTTGAACAGTGGTCTAAATAACCAGTGGTCTAAATCTCCATGTCCCTGATATTTTTATTTTGACTCATCATAGCAAGTTGCAATAATGCAGAAATACATTTATTTACAACAAAAGTGTCAGATCTAAATTGCAATGGCCCAGTGTGGCTGCCAGTTTTTATCACTAACAAGCAGGAGTACATCTGATTCAATGCTTCAGTTGTTTGAAGACTGAGACCAATTATGTATGACTATATAGGAAATAAGATATAGGAAGAAACACTTTCTACATCACCTGGAGCACTAAAGGCTCCTAGATCTGAGCAACTTCACACAGGAAGTAGCATGTCTGGTGACTTCATCCCTCTGCTCTTTACCAAGGCAACCATTACCTTACATCTGAAAACAAATCCATCTGCTGACTACATTCTGTTTGTGCTACTCTTGCATTTGTTGCTGTGTTATCATGACTACAGTTTGTCATATTTAGATAGTCTGTAGTCTCAATGACACCACTCACCAAGACATATAATGGGGGGGCTAATCTCAGCCAGCAAAGGACAACCATGGAGAAACGTGTGGCCAATCATGCACACAGCCATGACAAACAAGTCATTGCAAGCAGTTTGACTGCAACATGGCATAAGGTGACATTTTTCCCATTCAAACAGAAGATTTGCATCTGTCATGCCTGCAGAGAATTCAGTGGTCTTTTTAATTACTTTTCCTGACATTAATGTGAATTCGAATTAACTCGTAAATAGCAAGGCAGTGCTCAGAATTACATAATTTTCGACCTCTCTGCTTTTGAGCTACGAAGTTGGAAAAGATGGATTTGCTATTCAGCTAATGTGAGTGATATGAGTAATCTGTAATGTTCATTTACATTCTCAAAACTGCATGGAAAGTGTTATAGATTTAACCATGTGTGTACATTGACTAAACTAAAACAAATACTGCTATAATGTCATTTAAAGTGGAGAAGTGGTACTTTATTTGATAAGACTTTACAATACTGTTCAACAACTCATAGGTAACTATGCAGGAACTAAGCAGGAACAAATGAGTATCTTATTCCTGAAAAATTCTAAGAAGTAAGTATGTTCGTAGGAGTTCACTATTAACTATGCAGTAATTAAGTGAGTCTTAAGTAGTAATTACTGAGTCTTACATTTCTCCTGCAGAACTACAAGCTAACTATGGCTCTTTTATAGTAACTACTGATTAATGTACTGATTAACTACTGATAATGTAGCAATTAGTAACAAATTCTACATTAACATACTTTCAAATTTGATTGTAAAATATTATTTTGAATAATCCAAATTAGTAATGAATTACCATGTGTAATACTGTTCCATATCACTATTAACTATTGAAGAACAGCACAATAACACATCAGTCATTAATGGGTTTCGATGTGCTTCACTTTACAATACTGATCCACATCATCATTAATTACTGAAGGACTACACAGTAACACTTCTGTCATTACTAATGAGTTTCACTTTATTGTTTAAACTCATTTACATATAGTTAAAATACATGCAACCAACATTCTTAAGTGATTCATACAACTTAGAGCTGTTATGGTACTAAACAGGGGTGACAAAGGGGTGACATTCTCTTTATGTACCTACAGTAATGTTTCAGCCTGGTTATCATTTCTTAGCCTACTCTAATCTGTTTAAGTGTCCCTGTGCTCTCCAAAGTGTTATATGATTTGACAAAAGTGATACAAGAATACATCGAAGGGAATATGACAAGCTGGCAATAAGAGGTGTCTAGGATAGATGGATTCAGCAATTGCCTCTTTTCTACAACCCATGCCCATACATAACTGTTGATTAATTCCTTGTTGCTTTTAGAAGAAAATGTCCCTTTCACCAGTATATGCCCAGCAAACCTACAAAATACAGGATAAAGATATGGGCTGTCTGTGATGTAGAATCAAGCTATGCTTGGAAATTTATAGAAATGCAAATTTACCCAGGGAAAAACTCCAGGTAGTGACCCGGAAAAGAACCAGATCATGAATGTCATCCTGGATTTGACAGCTGGACTATGTGGTCACAATGTGACTTGCAACATTTTCTTCACATCATACATGCTTGGGGAGGAACTGTTGAAAAGAAAGCTAACAGAGTAAGGGACCATGAGACATTCCAGAGCTTCCAAAAGAACTCACTGAAAACAAGAACAGAAATGTCACTTCATCTATCTTAGCTTTTCCTGACACCACTGGACTTGTGTCATACTGCCTCAAGAAAAACAAAAAGGTCTTCTGCTAAGCACAATGCCTAAAGATGCAGCTGAGAGTGGTTGGGAAGACAAAAAAAAACCCTGGAATGGTTCTGGACTACAATGAAACCAAAGGTGGGGTAGACAATTTGGACAAAGTCACTGCCACATATAGCTGCAGATAAAAGACTGCACGTTGGCCCATGGTGTTTTTTTTTTTCCAACATCATTGATGGAAGCACCTACAATGCTTTTGTCATTTGGTGTGAGATCAACAGTGTTTGGAACAGTGGCAAAAGGACTTGGAGGAGAAACAGCTGGGTCAGGCCCTTGTGAAGCCTCAAATAGAGATCACAACCAGATATGACCATTGTCAGGGAGATCCAAAGCCAGGCTGAACCCCCTGACACTCCAACTGCAGCAGCACCAGCAGCAGCTCTAAAATGCGGAAGGTACCAGATCTGCACAGGAGGAAATGATTCAAAAACTCATGTAATGTGTGTGAAATGCCAAAAATATATCTGTAAAGCATACACACAAACCCTTTGCACGTCTTGTGCAAAGTAAAGCCTTACTTGAATGTTACCTCCATCACTCTATCCAGCCTTTGTGCCTTGCAAAGTTGTGCCACTAGAAACCAGCATTCAGTTAAGCTTGGAATCTTGATGTATTGTAAATGTGTACATAGTGTGTCTCAGTGTCTCTCAGGTCTAAGGAGCCTTGTGTGTGTGTGTATCTGTCAATGGCTATTGGGGATTAATGTCGATATGATCAGCAATTAATCAGTAGTTACTATAAAAGAGCCATAGTTAGCTAGTAGTTCTTCAGAAGAAATATAAGACTCAGTTAAACTCCTAGTAACATACTTACTGAGTAATTATCTATTGGCTCTTAGTATTTTCTAGGAATAAGATAGGTGTTAACAAAGAACTACTCATTTGTTCCTGCTTAGTTCCTTACCTATTAGTTGTTGAACTGTATTGTAAAGTGTTACTTTTTATTTACTGTTGTCTGTATGAGCAGCCATACTGATATGTCATCATATGCTGAACTCTGGATTGAAGACACCTTCTTAACTTTCTGAGTATTTATCCCAAGTTTAGGAGGCATTTTCTTTGTTTTTTCCTAGCTGAAGTTTGGAAATTTTCGACTTATATGCTTTAGTTGAATGCAACATAAGTCATGGAGTACAACACAGAAATGCAATACAGTGTGCACCAAATTGAAGGGAAATGCAAGTCCTCAGCTTCTCAGTGGTTACAATAAAAAGTGCCTATTGACACCATTGCCACCATCACCAATGTGAGAAAATAACTTGTAAATGAGATGTCACAAATGAGTATGCCTGCAAGTTGTATAAAGGAACAATACAACAAGTTAAATGGGATGATAACATCAGGGGAAAACTTATAAGGGATTTAGGTATGAATAAATGCCTTAAGGGGTACAGTGTAATATGCAGTTTAATGGAGAAGCCCAGTTTACATCTATTGCCTTATAAACAAATATTGCTCTGATGTACAACTGAAAATAGAGAGGCATTGCCCAGCTAAGCTCTCTTAGGAAAGAAACACAGCACATCACATGTTGTATGTTCCAATACAAGTTATAA
Source organism: Pangasius sanitwongsei (assembly GCA_037576675.1). NCBI lineage: Eukaryota > Metazoa > Chordata > Actinopteri > Siluriformes > Pangasiidae > Pangasius > Pangasius sanitwongsei. Next base: position 18,857,023 of record CM075003.1, read on the forward strand.
CCTGTCAGTACATTCACTAACATGTACTGGAAGTAAATGAGCTGCTTTCTTTGCCTGGCATTTAGGGCATGTCAGTAGGTAGAGAAAACATTTTATAAAGCAGTCTGAAAATAATGCAAATGCTCCACATTGTGTGGAAAAATTTTGTTGCGTATTTATTAATCAAAATTATCCAATTTGCTCCACATCATCACTGAGCTCATATTCTTTATCCTCTAAACACCTGTTACAAAAGTAAGAGTACAATTAACCAAATGATTTAACCAATGTGATCTTTTTTTTTTTTATCTCTGTCATTTAGGAATCTTCAGCAAAATGAGAAAACAGGTTTCAAAGTAAAGACAACTTACTGAATATTCATCAACATGTAAAGTCAGAATCTGAAGGGCATTTGTTTTTCATTTAGGTCACAGTTTGACTGAGGTATTCTGGATATTCAAAATTCAAGACCTTCATAGGGTAAAGGATCTGGGGAAGGTTTTCCCTGAATTGGCACCATATAAAGAACATGCCTCCTGTTGTTGATTTGAGCAGGCACACTGTGCAGCCCTGTGAATCTGTTAGAATAACTGACAGTTTGTGACATCCGCTTCCACCTGATTTTACAAAAGAGAAAAAGGAGCATAGATTGGGGGGGGGGGGGGGGGGGGGGGGGGGGGGGGGGGGGGGGGGGGGGGGGGGGGGGGGGGGGGGGGGGGGG
>CM075003.1:18878164-18896995 GCA_037576675.1 Pangasius sanitwongsei
TATATATATATATAGAGAGAGAGAGAGAGAGAGAGAGAGAGAGAGAGAGAGAGAGAATAGCTTACACATATTAACTACTTCTCTCTCTCTGACACACACACATTTAGGATTATTTAAAAGCCTATCCAGGAAATTTAGGTATATAGAAATTTAGCTGGACAGTGTGTATATATTTGTAAAATGTATATTTGGCTGCAAGGACACAATTCATCATACCTTTTTGCAGCACCCTGGTATTTCATGTATTTCTTCTACCACCAGCACTAGACATTAGACACTATCTACCCAAACCAGGTATGCTAGTGGTTGGTGTATTGGATGACAATTAATTATACTGTGTTTCTAAGAGAGAAGCTTAAAAATGTTTAAACTAACATACTGATACATTATCGTTATTTTGCATTAATAAATAAATAGAGATATTGTCAGCAAGCAGTCGAACAGCTGCTAAAGTTTTTTTTTTTTTTTTAAGAAACCAGACTGAAAAATGTGGCGGACGACCCAGAATACTGCCTGCATTTTAAAGGTGATTTCTTTAAGATACATTTCCTTAAGAGTAAGAATCTAGGCAAATGCTTGCTCAGCATCTGGCACAGTTGTCTGGCACAGAACTCAGTGCTTTCTTATAAGAAATGGCCTTGTAGGACGTGTTGTAGCTAAAATGAGATTCATTGTAAAAAGGCAAGAAAGAGAATTTATTAAGCTAAAGACCAGCTCAAATATGCTTTAAGCACAATATAAACCATCTAAGCATACTGCAAATTAACATCTACTAAAGACATAATGGAGGTCCAATGGGACAGTATGAATTTGACCACCTCAGGGCCCTGACTTCAACATATAAAACTGTGTTGGATGGGGAAAGCTGTCTTGTCCATTATGAAGCTTCTAACATTTTTTTCTATCACGCTTCTTCAGTTGTACACTCTTAGAACGAAAACATAAATACATTAAAAATGCAAAGGAAAAGGTATGAGGTATTATTAAAAGGAAATAAACCATTGCTATCAGGAGAAATGGCTTTAAACATAATTTAGGTGGCAAAATTTAGTATGCAGACAGACTTAACCCTTACCCTTGGAAATGTGTTTGTGTGTTTTTTTTGTTTTTTTTTTACTGGACTTGAAGAAAATAAAACAGGTACTATACATGACCTTTATATTTTGCCATCATTTATCCTGGTGCATAATAAACATTATTAAGGTGTAAATGGGTCCTAATCTCTATGCATGAGAAGTCAATAGGATGCCTATAGCGAAGATCCACTTGATTACAAGGACAGTCAGACTGTCCAAGACTGTAAGCACACATGCACCCCAATACACACACACACACACACACACACACACACACACACACATCATAGGGCCTCTATTCCCTGTTCAACCTCTAACCTTTAGAAACTCAACATTTAGGATTAAAGGAACGTATTTGCCTGCAGATTAAAATGGCATATTCATGACTAGTTTGACTTTTCAGTCCATTGAATTATCAGTGGATAAATAACTGATGCAAATTCAGGCATTTCGTGACAGCATTTTGAGTTACATTGTAGCTCGTGTTGAATGTTGAGGAAAAATTTAAAAAGAAAATGTGTGCTCTAGGTCCATCTAGTGGTTACAGCTTACTGGTGTAGACCAACCTACAAAGACAAATATATACATCTACACTTACATACAATATTTCTGCATGAAAGCAACACTTGCATGACAGATTTAAGCAAGGTTTTTTTGAGGATACATTACAGTAAATATGGATAATATCATTTTAACAGGTGACTACATGTAATGCATTTCTAGCAGGCTTAAGCTGTGCATTATATGCTCATCTGCATGTTTAATCCTCTGCATGACAAATTTGCTCTACAGAAGCTTGTTCAGAAGTTTTTTCATTCTCAAATGATCTTCAGTGCCATTATGTAAAGCAGGGGAAATGAGAAAATTGCTCTCATTTCCATATAAACACTCGCAGGGCATTTGAAGTAAAGCATGTATGAAACTCAAAGAGAGACAGATAAACTGTGTCCCCCAGGTGTAGTGGTTCAGCAAGCCTATTAGCGTATTAGCTTGGTCTCTTTTAGACATTATTTATACAGTGGCATCTAACAGCAGGGACTGGGTGTCCAACCCATCTGTAGGCCATGGTGATGGCATCCACCGTCCAGTGAGCCAGCCTCTGCTATGACATATCCTTCCTCTTTAGCAGATGAACAGTTGGTCTGAGCATCATCCAGTCTAAACAATACCATAGGGCATGTACTAGACACAGCAAGGAATGCTCTGCAGACTCACCTTCATTTAAAGTGCCAAGGTCAATTATCCAATTCACAAAGTTGGGTGATATGACCTTGGGCAAGAATCCCAGTTTCAACTACAAGGTCACTTCAGTGTCAAATGGCCACAATTTCCCCAAGTTCCAGGTTCCCAAGTTATCACCTGCAAAAATGCAGTTTTCAGAGATACCCATTTCAGGTCAGCATCCTGCATAGGCACATAAGGAGGGGCCCCAAGGGATTCCAGCACAATGCAGAATCCCATGCCGGGCTCCTAGAAAATCATGGCGAATGGAGGCACAGCCCCCCTTTCAGAAAACAATAATAATAGTAATATGCCTATGAGACCCCAGAGAGATGCTGTCCATGGTGCTGTGGTTAAAAGAAATGGCCAAATACCATTTTAGTGTAGATGAGGAGTTCCCACCTTGGAAATTGCGCAATACGCTGAATCCAGCAAATGAGATGTGCGCCATTTGCAGAACAGTTTTCACTAAGGCTTATGTACTAGGGTCCTTTGTGTTCAGGAGTGTTTCCTTGACTGTTAGGTCATAGTTCTCCATTGTAGATTCAGTCAAAGACGACCACTGTGGTTCTCCTTGAAGAAGAGGTCCATCTGCTCCTTGCCAAACCCTTTCCAGATCTGGCTTAGCATTTCTGGGTACAGATGCCACTCTCTTGGATGTCTTGGACAGTCTTCAATGTGTGTCCACTGCACTATTGTACAAAATCAGATGAGCCGCTGTCAGTGAGGCTAGCTATGGATAGGCCCACTTAAGAAGTGTTTGAGCAAGGTGGAGAGAGCTGCTCAAGCTCATGCTACTCTGATTGATATAGCTGACTGTCACAACCTTGTCTGAGCAAACCACCACACATGGCAATGTCTCAGGCCACTGGACTGCCCTCAATTAAGGCTGGTTAACATGTTCTGATATTACCCCAGTGTGACATACACACCCTCCCCCAGGCCCCTATGGCACTGCTCCCAAACCCTAAAAGCAACTGTTCATCAACAGCAGGCATATGGCCACACCCGACTTGCTAGTGATCTATCGTATTAGCCACAACATACCCCACACAGTTCATACACAGGTAAATTAAGGACTATCCAACTCCCCCTTTAAAGCCATCAATAAAATCTTTGTACTATGGCATAGTGAATTCTGTCATGACCGGCACTGTTAGAAAAGGGTGCATTCAGTGCTGTGGGTTGCATAATCACCATTTAATACTACTTGGGCTGCTGCCATCATTTGATTGGCTGCCAAGGCTAGTTTAGAGTCTGTCATTGGGACTTTCTTTTTGTTGTGCTTATCAGTCGTTGCTGGATGTGGACATTTGTGACTAGCAAGCTGTTTGGGTTGCAGGACATATCCTATAGCAAATCAGGGGCCAGCTGTGTGTGCCATGTTGGCATTGCTGTGCAGTCAGTACAGGCGATGATGGAGTCAAACACTGCATACCTAAGATGGTCAGTGCCAAGGCAGTGGGCACATAGCTGGTGCCCATCCTGGCTTTCAAGGGATTCAGACACATGCAGCATGGCTCTTTTGGCTAACCACTTATTGGATCTATGGAGGAAAACCAACCTAAGTAAAGAGAAACAAGATGTCTGCTGGGTGGAGAGAAAACAGTCACCAACATCAGAGCTGCATATTAATGCAAATCCAGTTAATTTTGCAGACTCGACCATAAACAGTCCATGGTATAGTGAAGGAAAACAACTCAGCCATGCTAGAGGCATGTAGGTTACAGGCCCGTTAGTCAGGGATGTGGAATATTCAGAGGGGATAACACAGAAGAAGAAAATGACCCAGAACAGACAAATGAGAAGTTAGTGCTGCTTATTGAATGGAATAAAAACTAAAAACTACACAAAATCTTGATAGCGAAGATAGCAAACACAGTGAATGATAGTTAATACAGGCTAGTAATGCTAATAAGGGAATACTGACTAGTAGCTAACAGACAACCCAGAGCTCTGTAGTGTTACATGGGCTATTCCCAGTTTTGGAGGACATGATAACTGCAAAGTAGACTCCAAAAATTGTCTATAGTGATCTGGTACATTGCTGACAAACTGACTGTTTTCAGTGGAGATGCATTTTAATACTTGTGACTCAAATTTCAGCTATTTTTAGGAGATCTGCCTTGCAGCTCAGATTAACATTCAATGTTAAGAAATAATGTGTGTTATCCATGTTAATAGATATGCAATCTATGCAATGTACAGGACAACTGAATGTACAGGAAATAAAATATCAGCTGTGATCCAGAATAAATAAGTATGTGTTGGATGTGCTTTCAACAACTTTAATGAATCAGCCCACATTCCATGATCATCCATAAAAAGGTTTCTCAAAAAATAAACAGGACAAAGTTCAGAAAGATGTGAATGTCACAATCACCAAAGCAATTATCAGCAAATCTACACTCAAATCAACAGGACTGTACTGTCAGAAAGTGGCAGTCTAAGGAGTCCAGTTCATTATTTCAACTGAGTTAAGTTGAGTTTAGAGTTCTTGCTTGGATAGTATGAATTTCATAAGAAGCTATCCATCTTTCAGATTTAATTTGTTTTAATAACAACCTGGATTAATAAGGACCATGTATAAAAAAAACAAACAAAAAAAACAAAAATCATGATTATAACACTCACATGGAAATCACAAAACCTGCTTCACTGCACTACATTTATCAGTTGTATTAATTTATTGAGTTATCAACAATTGTATTAATTAAGCATCTCATTGTCCAATATGAAAATACTACTGAGATTCCACTGGCAGCAGCTGAACTGCATTAAAAATGAGTATGAAATGTTCACTGTTGTCTCAGTTTACAACACTGTATGTTACACAGTTCTAGGATTTTGGCACTGTTATGGCATGACTTTGTCAAATTTGTCTACATGTTCTGCCTGGGGTCTAGAGGAAGCACAACACAAATATGTTCACCTCAGTAGATGAACTTGTAGCATTTTGCTACCTCAAATGCTTTATGCTAGAAAAGGCTAGCTCGTTTGCTCAGCGCACTACTCCTAACTGTCACTGTGGAGAACAGTATCTTGTTGCACCCTTCCTATAACTTATTGCTGTGTTTTAGCGAGGACACATCATCAGCCTACCAAAATAAAGCATTACCAAAAGAGGATAGACACAGTGGGTGTATTCTGTCAGCTCAGTCAACAGCAATTATACACAATGTCTAGGATGGAAAATAAAGACAAATTATTTGAAATCTAATCTCTAGATGTCCAATATTTAAAGGGATTCTTGGTAGCTTTAAACAAACTATTACAGATAAGTAGGGACACAACACAGAATTACTACTATATCTATACCTGTCAAAATTCTCCAGGCCTTTGGACTTACATTACAGAGCTTCTATTTATCTTTGCTTTCTGCAAGTAGTGCAGTCTTTGGTCACTAAAAAGGATAATTCAAGTACAACATGTAGGCTGTCAACCTTTTCCAACCAACAATAATGGGCTAAGTTCAGGTGAGTGACTGTTCAGTGAAAGTGCCCCATGGCTTCTGCTGCCTTTGCTCGTACCAGAGGATCTGGATCCTGTAGCAGCATGACTAACGCTAGGAGAGAAAAGCGAATAAAGTTGTTATGTGAAAAGCCTCAATGATCCAGTGATCAACAAACAAGCATACAGTGCATTTATGTTTTCTTTTCAGCACGTGAAATGCACACTTGATTGGAAATTTCAGTCCAGAAATTGACTTGCTTTCTCATTATTACTGCGAGTGCATGTGTTTTATATTATGGTTTGTCAGCTTTAGGTACTTGTCCGGACAAAGGCAGACAGTGTACTGGAGGTCATTCTGATGGTCTGATTATTTTACATCACTAATAAACAACCAATGTGTGTCTGTATGATGATACTACAACTTCTGGTCTACTTGAGTACAATAGAAAAGTCATTAGTGTGCTAATAGTGTGCTAATACTTATGAAACACACCATAGTGAAGAAAACTAGTGCATGCCACAAGTAAACATCTGCAAAGCCACAGTGGTGATGTACTTTATAACATATTAGTTACCCTTAGTCACTATCCCCATGTTCATATGGGAGAAGTGCTCCTCAGGCAAATTTCCCAGTAGAAACCCTAAAATCGAGAAAAGCACACGCGCGCACACACACACGCACGGAAATGTAACGTTAGACAGTAATATGTGTACAAACCTTGACAAGCATGCACAAGAGCATGTGTCATTGTCTTACTATAAACATCATCAAATTTGACATTAGTACTAGGATTGTCTTACCTATGAACATAGCAGCACTTGCTCGAATCTCTGCCCAGTTGCTCTTGAAGAACTGAATGACTGTGACATGGTAGAAATTAAGCATTCCTGGGAAGTCTTGAATCTTTGAGAAAACCACAGTTTATTTTAAATAAAGACTTTGATAGATAGTACAGGAAAATGAGACACAAATGCAAGCTGCAGTTTCACTGGCTCTGACTGATTAAAGTATTGATTAAGGCGTATTCAAGGCAAGTGTGTGTTGTCTTTAAGTATTTGCTCCAATTATGCAAAATAACACCTGATTTCAAAAATTAGGCATCTTTCCTAGCCAACTCTTTCCTGAGATCCTGTTACGACATGAAAATACCACAGATTTGATATAAGAAATAAATTATAAACAGCATTTGAAAACACCCCAGTAGAATTATGTTTAACATCATAATTTACTGAGATGTAGAGTGGACTGGAATCCAGAAAAAAGTTTACAGTACACAGTAACTTCTCTGACCTGATGATACGTTCATAAACGTGTCTGACAAAGCGACTCACTAGGTATTTGACAAGGTCGTTGATGAACTCGCCATAGTGAAGGCTCTTCTCTTCATGGAGATGGTTCTGAAACATGTTGGTGATCTGTTCGGAACCCAAGACAGGAGCGCACACACGCATGGCATATTTGCATGCCTGAAAACACACACACACACTCGGTTTATCACTATTTCACCAACTTTTTTGTGGTGAAAGCAAGTCCTCAAGCATGAACTCTGAGAAACACTGACCTTGATGACCCGCGCACTTGGGTCACTGAGGTGCAGGAGCAGACTGACCAACACGTTATGAATCTGATCTTTAAAGACAGGTTCCCCTGAGCCGAACCTCGACAGGTTCCCCAACAGCATTATGGAAGCACAGCGGATCTCATCATTCTCCTGAAGGATACATCGCCAAAGCAGTAGAGGTTATCACAGATCCATTTAAAAATGTAATTCTAAGAGGTTTGTGGATTGAAATTGTGTTAGGCTGATAGTTTGGTACACATGGATTCTAAAAACATTCTCTCATAGAAACTTTAACTAATGCAGAAAGGAATCTGTACTGTAGGGCTGTTGCACACAGTCAAGATTAAGATAATGTAGTTTAAGGTGACTGTGTATTTAAATGATGGATGACGCATACATTTTATTGTGTGTAATAGCAGAATGAATACATTTTAAGAAGGCAAACTATAAATTAGGCCATAACCCATAACACTGAGTCATGGTCAGAAAATGATCACAGATCCATGGAAACCAATTAGCTTCAGCTTCACAAAGTTTCACTCATAAACAGATTTGTAAACCATTTGTAAAGGAAAAATGGCAATGCTTTAAATTGATGTAAAGTCGTCTTTTACTAGTTTTTCTCCATCTACATTAAAGGGATCCTTCTGACTCAAGCCGCTCAACTTGACAATGGTGCATTCTCAGTAAATAATCGTCCGAAATCCCATTTGGTATTATTCTGAACGGTATCACAGCCTTTAAAAAAGGATGCTCTGAAGCTGTAAGACAAAATGGAGCTCAGCTAACTGATACTGCTGTGTACTTGCATATCCTGGTGAAAATAAGCTAATATGTAGCACATTAAATCCCAGTAAAGCCATTCTGTGTTATTCACTCACATTCTCCAGGAAGGGTTTAATCTTCATGAAGATGTAAACTACCAGCATGTGGACATTCTTCTCATCCAGGTAGAGCAACACCTTGGACATGCCAGACATAGCCTCAAGAGTGATGAGTTTCCCTGGGTCATCCTTCTCTTCCATCCCTGAACTCATGGCTGCCAACAGCTCCTTAGCATATTTATTCACCTAGACATGGTGAAATGAGTATGTGGTGAATTCTCAACAGACATTACTTTAGTGTATTATATCTATTACTCTTGCATTACATAAATAGAAACGGTGATACAAATAAAATCTTGACCTCTTAGCATAACAACGAAAGCATGTAACCAACCATAAACCATAAGCCGTACACATGTCTCCCATGGGCGCTACTTCTTATACAATTATACAATCAGCAATTTTCAACATGATGAATATTAACGTCGTGCAGCCTTTCTCAGCCCAGACTGTAGATCAGATCCCAGTACCTTCTCTGGTGAGCCAACGGCGATGTTCCCCAGGCCTCTGATGGCCAGCATACGGACAGTACAACATGGGTCTGAAATCCTCTCCATCATGTTGTTCATCAATACATCAATCATCATCAACTCAGTCACCACATGGTGGTTAAGCAGCTTGAGAGAGAAAGTGAGAGGGATTTGTGTCATTGTGCTTTGGAGCCAAAATTGGTTCTAAGAAGTTTAAACACTGAGCAATTTTCATTCATCTTTTTTAGGACTTTAAAACTGGGGTCATCAATTAGACTTAACCCATGAAGCAAATAGTGTCTAGGCCAATTATCTCAAATGACTTCTAATTTCTCACATTCTCACTTAACCTAAACACAACTTTTCAGGGTAATAACTAACGATGCAGCATTACAGTATGAGAAAGTATTGCCTGTATAGCCAGCTCAGGAATTATTGACACCCTTTTTAAAGATGGGTAGAAGAGGTTATGGAAAACTGTCTGGCCTTAATGTCTGGCCTCAATGTCACCTCATATCACGGATGACAGCTTAAGAGTTTCTAAACAATCTGGGGAACTTAAAGTAAAATATAAATGGGAATGTTTTGGTTACATTTTGTTTATAAGAATTTCTGGGGTTCCAACAATTATGACTTGGGGTTTGGTTAAAAAATTTACTTTTGATAAAGATTTTTATATTCTCATTTAAAAGTTAGGTTTATCTGCTTCTAAAGAAGGCAGATGTCAGCACATTTATTTTTCCAAATTTCCATTTGAATACTCTGCTGCGGTGTTGGTATTTGTCTACTGGTTAGTTTCTATTTGGGTGATGTCACACAAAAATCTTTTAGAGCTTTAAAATGTTTGCCAGTGATATGTCACAGGTGATGAAAAGAGAACTTATCTGTAATATTCACAAAGCTTCTTTTTTAATTGACTTTTGCTGAAACCAAACAATGGTGGAAAAGACTCTGACAAGAAAAACACTGTACACTTTGCACAACAAATCAACTATGGAACAGCAATAGAATACAGATGGACCAAAGGGTACATAAAAACTTTTCCTAATTGAATTTTGGAAGATAAAATCATGACGTACGTATCTGACATGAAATTACTAGCTTATTGAAAATTCAGTATCCTATTTTTTTAAATTGCAGTTGAACGTGATTAGTGTTGAACGTCACCATGATTCATTTCTGCACCTTATTCCTTATTCCATATTTATCACTTTATCCACATATGCTCAGAATGTCCAAAAATCACTGATAAATTGAGGCAATATTAGGCTAAAATCCATGAACACAAAAGGCATCTGCAAAGCTCTTACCTCAGAGAAGAAAGCTGTGACTGTAATTCTCTGGCACTCATAGATGTTGCTGAGGGATGGACACAGGCTCTCCACTATAGCTGGGATTCGTGGACCTGCATGCTTCGCCATTGCTCTGAAAGAGACAAAAATACTCAGGATTCATACAAGACATTACTCCTGACCCATTACCTCAACCAGATAACAACTCAAATACTAATTGCTCATTATACTAATCTGGTCACTTCAAATGAACAAATGTGTCAAAAGTCATTTATAAGGGCTTTAGGCAGCATACCTTGAGAGAAGAGAGACCCCCGTTGTATGTTGCTGAGGGTGCTTCATCTTGTCCCACACTGCGTCCTGGTCTAGCACATTTACTACAACATCCAGATGAGCTCGAGCCAGTAGGATGCGCAAGGCTTCAACTGCTGTACTGTAGGGGACACACACAAAAACATTTGCTTCTTAATTTCCATACTGCATCAGAAAAAATCAAAAATTATTATGCATTTTTTTTTTTGGTTACTTCACCACTTTTCTCCCCTATTTGGTCATCTGCCAATTCCCACCCACCTGCTAGCTCTCCCCATGATACAACAGCTATCAGTCAGGGAGGGTGAAAGCTAACACGTGCTTCCTTCAAGACAAGCCAGAGCATGCCATCCCTCTTTTTCAGAGAGCATGGCCAATATTGCTCCCACTACTGCTTCTGTCTACAGATGGCTGTGGTATCATCAGGATTCAAACTTGCTATCTCTGGGTAATAAGATGACTGGCAATGGATTGTTTTCATATCCCCAGCTGTTGGTTGTCTGAACATATGCTTGTCAGGTGTTATTTATAGCCCTGATCATGCGCCACTTTACATGGGCAAACCAGAAATACAGCTTTACAAATTAGTGAACTAATCTGAATAAGATACAGAAACTAAAGGATTTGAACTCAAGTTATGCACAGTTACACTGGTGTGACTCACCCACAGACATCAAAGTTGGTGATGGTGCTTTTGCTGGGGCTTTTGCTTTCTGCTCTGATACTGTTGCTGTTAATGTCTTTGGGCAGCTGAACCCCAACACTGGAGCCCATGCGCACCAGCAGGGCACTGAACAGCTGTGGGAACAGACTGACCACAGCTTCCTCAGTGTGTCCATTCAGCATCATCTCACGCAGGGCACATGTCATCTACACACACAATTATACGTCATCTACACACAATTAAGGACATGGATGCAGTCATTTTTAGGCACATTGCATTTGGCACTGCTTTTCTTAAACTGGCTCTTAACCGGAGTTGATATTTGCACACAAATGGCTAAAGCAACGCATGTTTTCTTAATGTACATGTGTCAAAATGTAATGTTTGCAGAAAAACTAAACTTTGGTCAAAAGCAGACTTTTCATCACTTTTGATCGGTTTCCAGAATTACCCCACCGCGTCATCCAATAGTTTTTCCAGACCACCACACATATGTGGTCATGACAGTATCTATCAGCAACCCTCTCTGGAGTTCTGTAATTTTTTTTACTAGTTGTGTATTAAATAGCAAAATTCCAGCATGGCTGATTCTAAATGATATCAGTGGAGAAGATGGATCCAAACATACAAAAGGAGTCACTCACCGCTAACGGTTGATTGGTGGCCACCTTGGTCATGCCTGGTTTCAGTATGGACTCCTTCTTGTCCACATAGGGTACAATGACGTTCAACTTCTCCATGATCATCTCCATGATCTGCCGGGCTACAGTGCTGTCAGCTCCCAGAGCGATCCACATCTCACTGCTCCAACTGAGGCACACCACACACACACATTCAAGATCCAGTCCCAGAACACGCTTGCCTTGTGAAAAAGGTTTCAACACACCATAACGGGAAAACAGACTGAATATTCTGTACCTGTCGAAAGGAAGAGGATATGAAATGAGTGTGTTTATGACAGTCTGCAGGTGCTGTGTGGCGAGGATCAGGATCGACTGTGCGACTGCAACCTTCACCTGCTCTTCAGAGATGACCTGCAGCCGAATGTGCAGCACCTCCAACATCTCTGGCACCTGACACACAAACACGAGGAGTGAACAGCAGAGTAGGGAGCATATACAAAATATGCTTGCACTGCATATGACTTTTGACCTTGCGCTCATTAATACGACCCACAGAGGGAAAACATTTAAGACTAGCAATTTTTACACAACTTGCCAATAACTGTAAGTATCATTACCAGGTCTTGCAGCATTGCCCCTCTGTTTTTGAGCAGTGTGTTCAGAATCACACTGGAGGCTCTGGAGCAATTGGACTGCGAGTCCACCAAACCTTCAAACAGCATGAAGATCAGTGTGTTTAGCTGCTGCTGAGGCAGACGTTTACTGATGATCTGCCGCAAGATAGAGACACAGAAACTAGCATCATAAATAAGCCATAAGTCATGTAATCTTAACAAGTCAGAAAAGTGATAACGATGGCATAATTGGGCACATATTATCATTGCTGTGCCAAGACTACTGTTCCATTCATCGTGATTAGATTAGATACAACTTTATTGTTGTGCAGAGTACAAGTATAGAGCCAGTGAAATGCAGTATGTGTTCACATATCCCAGCTTGCTAGGAAGCTGGGGTCAGAGCACAGGGTGAGCCATGATACGGTGCCCCTGGAGCAGATGTGGTTAAGAGCCTTGCTCAAGGGCCCAACAGTGGCAGCCTGGCACCCCTGGCACACCTTCTGAGCAGTAACCCAGATACTTAACCATTCAGCCACCACTGCCCTACAGGCAATTGTGTCATTTTTGGTCTATATAGGAAGGGGAATTCCAAAATCATTACACAAGGATATACCAGTGAATTTAACAGAAACAATGATTTCAAAAACAGTGTGTTATTTTATTAATGGTAGATATTAACTTTTGTTGTCTACTAGCAATGTCTAACTTACAGTGCCAAAACTAATATTAAACAGAAAAAATATGAAGAATATTAAAGAGTCTTGAAGGCAAGAAAACCTTTTCAAAAGAATTATGTCTTAACAAATCCATTAATATGTTGTAGTAATTGCATGATATACAGTATATATTTATTACCTTAGTGAGTTCAGAGCAGGTTTTATAGAGGACCGAGGGGTCAGGGTCATTCAGTTTCTCTCGCAATGTTAATAAACTTTCAACGGAGTCATCTTTGTAGTCCAGTGAAAAGCCTGAAGAGCACAGTATAGACATGAATAAAGAAACAGTGATGGGGGGGGTTTGGGGCAATTGTATTTTATTCACATACAAAATCTTAGTCAATGTCCATGGCCTAATGTGCTATACTTAAGCAAGAGCTTGAAGTTCGAAAAGTTTAATGTCAAAAATCCACCAGAAACGATGATGCGTCATGGAACTGCATTTAAAATAACTTAATGTACTCCCCAGATTAATATCAAATCCTCTAATTAAAGTAACTCTCATATGTCAAGTAAATGTCGAAGTCAAGCCTAATAAATGCACTGACACAGAAATAAGCAAACAGTGAAAAGTGAAAACACAAAGAAATTACCAATGTTGGAAAGATTGTTGAGCTAATGATCAATAAGTACAGTCAGTTAATCAGTATCAAGTAGGAATAATACAGGGAGTATTATTATAAAATAGGGTGTTACCTTCATAGCGCAGCTGAATGTGTAAGAGGGAGTAAATGCAGTCTATGGCAGCCCTACGCACCGCAGCATCGGGGTCCGTACAGCGTGGGGCCAGGCGCCCCAACAAAGCTCCAAGGTTATGGAATGTCACTAAGGTCTGCACAAAAATTCAGATGTTGTCTGGAAAGTTTGCCTAATGAACTCATACAGTGTTACAAAGCATGAAGTGACAAAAATACAGGCTATGAAGTCATGAGTGGAAAAAAAACTGGCTAACTAAAATGCTCAGCATCATAAGTCACAAGAACTAAATTAATTTTAAAGCAAATTACTACCAGCACCATCTGCTGCACCACTACTGTTGATGCACTACCTTTCGAAAGTTTAGACACACAAGATTGAAAATAGATATTTTTCATAGCCTTAAAGACATTTTGATGAAGGCTTATGGTTGAAATCTGGGAATAGTGACAAGTCCATGTATGTGTTTATTTCACTTGTTTGTTTGAGTACTTTTAATTAAAATTAAATTGTTTTCATTTCAAACTTCAGAGAAAAGTTTGGAGCTCCTGGGTGATGCTCTCTCTTGAGGCTGGTTAAGAAGATGCCAATTGCATGCAAAGCTTCATCAGGAATACTGTAATGAATTTAAAATATAAATAATTCTCATTTGTCTCATATCAACACTTTTCTTGGTCACTGCATAATGTGTTATTTCACAGTGTTAATGTCTTCATTACTATTCTAACATAGATAACAGTAAAAGTTTAGAAAACCCAAATTTTCGACTGTTATGAGTGTATGTCACACCTTAACACTGAGACTGTCCAGGTAGAACTGCAGCATCGCTGCTGTAGTCCTCACTGCTCTCTCACGCTCATGATCCTGTTTGGAGCTCAACCAGCTCTCTATATGCTGGAATTAAAAAAAAAGCACTCAAAAATGAGGGTTTATTAAATTTAAGACTTCATAAGATAATGAGTGTGGAATTCTGCTTACCTTGAATATAGTCTGAATACCATCTGGACTTAAATCTCTGGCCAGAACACTGCACAGCAGTTCATGAAGGGCACTGAAGGTGTATGCATATAAGGCCTGAAAAACAGAAGAGGCTGTTAGCTGCTGAAACACATCTGGATTCCATTATATGACCCATCTCCTATAGTAGTGATGGCTTTTTTTTTTTTTTTTAAAGAGGAAACCACTGTAACAAAATGCACACTATTGCGGTACATTGGTGTCAGACGTGTTAAAGTGATGCATGCTCTACTATATAATTACATTTGGGCTTATATGAGAGTTCTAGGTAACCAGATCCAGGTTAGTTATGATTATTCTACTCCAACTGGACAGTTCTGCAGATATCCATGCCAAATGGTCATTTCTGAACACTTCTGAACCTTGTGTTGGCTTAGCAGTCTGACTCATTTACTTTGGAAAAGGTAAGAAATATTCTTCTAAGTATAAGCAATTTCCCCAAAACCGATACAATCACCCAACAATGACTCTGCTTTAAAGTGATTCTTTATGAATGAGATGAGAAAAAAAAAAATCACTGCGGTTCTTTAAAACTACTTTGCTTCTGCCCTTCATTCATATTTTACAAATATGTACTTTCCAAAATAATATTCAAAGTTATGCTCAACCAGAATAGCTGCAACTACCACTAACATCTCATTATTTTCTAAAAACAGTGGAGGGAAATCAAGAATGTGTATGTGTCTGTCAGCCAGGTTTCATTCTCACCTCTCGTTCCTGGGGGTCAAGAGCTTCTTCATCTTTCGCTTTTTCCACCATTTCTAATGTAGGAAGCCCAAATACCCCATTTATACATGTTTTTAACATGTCAAAGTTTTCATTTTCAGCCAGTGTTGGATCCAAAGTACTGAAACATTGAGTGAAGTTTATTTTCCAAAATTTTTGGTGTAATGTTGAAAAAATTGAAAGTTCTATCTCCAACCTCAAAGATATATTTGGTTTTATAAGGTTCCATCTGCCAGCCAATCATCATCCAGGGTGAACAGTGGCCTTGGCCAATCATCCATGCTCTACACTATATGGTCAAAAGTTTGTGGATACCCGACCATCACTGGAAAGGCTTTCCACTAGATTTTGGATCGTGGCTGTGGGGATTTTCCCATTCAGACACTGTGGTCACTGTAGTCAGGCAATGATGTCAGACGAGGAGGCCTGAGGTGCAGCTGGCATTCCAGTTCATCCCAAAGGTGTCCAGTAGGGTAGCGGTCAAGGCTCTGTGCAGGCCACTCAAGTTCTTCCACTCCAACCTTGCTAAACCATGCCTTCATGGAGCTTGCTTTGTGCACAGGAGCGCTGTTATGCTAGAACAGGTTTGTGCTAGGTCCCTAAGGGAAATTGTAATGCTACAGCATACAAGACATCCTATACAATTATGCTTCCAACTTTGTGGCAACAGTTTGAGGAAGAATCTCATATAGGTGTGATGGTCAGGTGTCCACAAACTTTTGGCCATATAGTGTATTTACACTGACAGAAAAGAACAGACTTAAAGCCTTAGTATGGCAAGTCAAATGTAAATTTGACATAACCTTTAAAGTATAGCCCATGTTGTAAATACAGATTACAGAAGCTCAGGGTTTTGCTAGCTGGAATGTCAAAAATTTGATCTCAAAACAGCTCTTCAAATAGATAGAACCTTATAATACTAAGCTTGCAAAATACTTAAAAATAGCAACCTCTCAAAAAAAATGCTATAGGTTATTTAAGCGCATTACTATAATGACTCTGAAATGTAACGACAAATGTAACAGTGCCACAGAATGACACTGGCTTTGCTGCTTTAAAGGATACTTGAGGTTGGCACATGTGGTCATAACAAGGTGGCGCACTGGAGTACGCATGGCATCGACTGGCTCCCCCTTGATGAAATCCTATTGAAACAGAAAATACAAGATTTCTCTGTTTAGACTTGAACATTTTGAGGTTGGCTCACTTTCACACTTTTACAATGACAGCCTTTTATGAGAAATTATTCTTTCTAAACCTCTTATACAATGAGTTGCCAGGTTATTAGATACACCAGTCATTTTCACACAAGTTATACATTCCAACAAGTCATATGTCACATGATTGCACTCTGTGGTACAAATCAGGCAGACTAGTATTTCTAGCAACAGTTAGCATTCAACTGAGCAGTGGCATGAGCAGTTAGCGCTAGCTGTGCAAGTTCTAGCATCCTTCTAGCATTTAGAGGCGACTTTTCACTCACGACCATTTCAAGAGCTTACCAAGAATAGTATGCAAATCTGAAAAGCTACCAGTGAAGGTGATCATATGGATGAAAAACAGCTTGTGAATCTGAGAAGTCAAAGGAAAATTCAGTAGCTTTCCCAGCCCTGGATTTCAACCCTATCAGTAATCTTGGGAATGAGATGGAAAGAGCTACGTCCAAACTGCAGCAACTGCGCAACACAATTATTTCCATATGGTACATTTCTGAGCAATGCATTCAGCATCCTCAATGCATTCACAAGTAAATTTATGTTTTTTTTTTTCCCCTAAATGCCAAGAAAGTGCACCACACTACTAGACACCTAAGAAGCTGGCAAACAATACTTCAATAATTTAGTGTCCTGGATCTGAACCCAGTTTGTGTATCAATGTATGGAAAAACTCTCTCACTGGCAGGTCTATAAAACAATTTCCTATTTCCTGCATCAAACCAACAGAGCAATTCTATGAGCATCAATATAAGTAAATAAATAGCTTTGTGATCAAGTGTTTCAACTGATACCACAGAAGTCACACACCATCATTATTCCCATGAGTTCCTGCTTGCGGGTGAAGACGTATCCCTGCTTGTGAACGCAGGAATTAATGGCTTTTGCAATTAGGCCAATACTTTGAATTAGACTCATCTTCATGGCCAGATCCTGTAGAGATTTCAAACAGAGAAAAACATAAACAAAGACTTAATTACAAGGTTGATCACATTACACACCACTCTCTAAGTAAGCCATGTTCGTATTAGTACTTGAACCAAGACCACGTCAGGGTGGCATGCCACAAAATTAGAATTTTAGAAAGTTAGAAAATTAGAATGTTGACTCCAGTCAACTCCAGTTTCATTTTAAGGCACCCAAAATTTCACCTAAAGAAAAGTCTGAAGATAGATCCTTTGGATTTAAAACGACTATTAGCTTGGAGATATTTCCACTTTTGAGCAAAGCAATTTTTTTGCTATTCAGATCATTCTGAATCTGAAGTACTATCATCTATAGTACTTCATATATTTAAATATAATCATCTATAGATAGAGGCAGAAAAGGCCAATCATTACCCCCAACCTCAATATTGTTAGTGGAAAGACAGATTAAGTAGGTTGTTTTAGGAAAAGTTTAAGGAACCAGTCCACAGAAGTCCACAGAACCATCAGTGTGAAAATTTAGCAACAGAAAGTATTCAGTGGGTTAGTCGACAGAGATTCATTCTTAAACCTTCTGAACTTCTCAAAGCCACAGAACTATGTTTACTGAGGCACCATGAGGAGATTTACAGATAATTCAGTACCTCATCTCCTCTAAATAAACATCTAAAGGCCTCGTGGTTTAAAATTTCTCTTCTCTGAAGAGACTCGTTTGCAAAGAGACAATCAAAATGTTTATTTTTTTCACTTTTTTGAGAAGTTCAGAAGTTCATGTTCCCTGAATTTTCATTTAAGGCCTCAAGATTAAAGATAAAAGGTTTTAGTTGATTCTGTACAGGTCAGAGTAAGAAAGAGGCTCCTTATGGTACCTTGGTCTCTACTTTAATTCCAAGAACCTGTGCAACATAAAAGAATGCTGGAGTTTAATGTACAACACAATATATCAGGATAATACACCACATACGCTATTGCATGGGATATAAAATTGTAAACTGTTTAGAAATGTCACATACAGTTAAAGTATGATATTCACCATATCTAACGTAAGTCTAATACTATACACAGAAGACTTAACACAAAAGTAGAACTTTCTTGTGTGATGTCTGTATTCACTCTGTTTCTGGGTCTCTGAAGATCATTTCAATACTGGCTGTGTGCATACATATATCAGTTATACCAGAACAAAACTGATAGAAAGCACCTAATCAGGACAGACAGGTTTTCTCACCTTTTCTTAAACAAAAAGGAGAATCCATTTCCACACACACACCTAGATATCCATCACTATATATATATATATATATATATACACACACACTGCCCTCCAAAAGTTTGGAAACGCCTGAACAAAATAGGGTTTTT